>ML685766.1:18407621-18463262 GCA_007922175.1 Pelusios castaneus
CAGCCGAGAATACCACTACAGCCACAGCCAGGAACCCCCCAACACCCATCACAGCCAAGAACACCACTAGAGCCACAACAACCAGAAATATCACTGCATCCATCACAGCCAAGAATAGTAATGGAGCCACCACAACGAAGAGCTCCCCTACAACCATCATCACCAGGTTCAGCCACTGTACCACTTTTGCCGGGATCAACTGGGGTCATCATGGAGACCGGACAGGCTGGTCCTCCGGGCACAGTTGTAATGTCAGGAAATGGACGGCCTAAAGGTGTAGATGGTCAGTCTACCATGCCCATAGCTGAAGGATATGCAGGAGCACCAGGTAAGAAAACTGAAATGTGAGCCAAATGCTCCCTTTATAACATTTGACCCCAAAGCCGGTATTGCTGGACTTGCGTTATATTAAAGTAAAGGTCGCATACTTCAGCTAAGGTGTTAGACTAGCGAGGTTGTTCATCAGTGAGTAAGGCAAGCTTAGCTGTGAGATTCCGGCAGTGAGTGTGTTACTCTCCACACAAAGTCACGTTAAAGCTGCCCTAATTGTAGGGAAGATATGGGAGCTGGCGAGGGATAGAAGGTGGTAGAACTGCTGTGAGATGAACTTCAGTTCCCAGAGGACATGAAATGATGCTTAGCTGGCATATGTTGGAGCTTTTATATTAGAACAGCCTTTTGTTGATTTAATTTGCATGAGGTCTACTTTGCCCCACAGCTGGCCACAGGACCAGAAGAGGTATAAAGAAGGCTTAAAACCAATTTTGTCTCCCCTGCCAAAACTGCACCAAGCATAATCCCAGTACAGCTGCCGTGCAGCCCTCAGCTGTGGGAATATATATCACTAGGGTATCTTAAAATAATCTACTTTACCACAGTATATACAACAGAGTAAAGGCACTGTGATGGGGAATTTGGTCCCCTTTGGTACAGCTACTCCTGTTTGTAACAGTCTTAATGGTACGAGTTTCTACCATCTGATACTATGGACCTGGTGTTGAAATGAGTTGCTGTTTGATTTTTTTTAAAAAGAAAATCCTGCTAGACTGTTTGGCTATGTCTACACTGGCAAGTTGGTTCGAATTAAGGAGGCTTAATTCGAACTAACTAAAGCCATGGCTACACTAGGCTTTACTTAGTTTGAATTAAGGGCTTCCTTAATTCAAACTAATAAGTTCGAATAGGGTATTCGAATTAAAGGGTTAATTTCTTAGTTCGAACTAACTGGCCATTGAAATGAATGGGGATCACTAATTCGAACTGAGCAAGTGCCATGAATGTTGTACTGTGTTACTTACTGTATAACATATTTGTCTTGTTTTATAGGATATCCCAAATCATCTCCCCTGTCTACAGAGTCACAAGGTAAACCAATTGTTACAGAGGAATTCTTTGAACAACTATTCATTTTATTTCATGACTAGAAAATTCTAGGAGTGTGAAATTAAAGAGCAAGAATGAGAATGCTTTTAGGGCATAGGCAGTTCTGACCTCTTTATGCAGGAAAGAGACAACCACAAGGGATGACAGCTGTCTCCTCCTCTTATTCATACTAGCTCTTGTGTACTGGCTGAGAGGATGTTCAGGGAATGTGGAGTATTAGATGGTAATGGAGAAAGTGGCACTTAACATATATTTAATCTTTCTTTCAGTCCCTAGGAAGTCACTACTGAGAGAACTAATTAAAAGTTCTGAGTTGTTTTCAGGATTTAACCTTAATATTAAAGGGACTCTAACGCAGTCCTGCCAACCCCAAGCATACAAAAATAATGAGTTAAACCCCTCCAAATCATGACATTGGTTTGATGGACATAAAAAAAATCAGATTTTAAAAAATAATAATTTGGGGGTTGTTTTTTATTTGCCCTCTGGTTTTTGAGTGTCTAGGGGTTAATTTTTTCACACTTTTTTGGTGCAACCATTGGGGCTAATAATTTTATATTTTTCTTTTCAAATGAAAACTGAGATTCTTACATAATCAAATCATTCTAGAAGGTGGAGCTTTAAGGGAAACACCAAATATCACAAACCTGAGTTTGCAACACTACTGTTGATTTAAATATTCTATTTTAAACAAATACATTGCTTACCTATGATAACACTATCCTAAAATTGACACAATTACAAAAATCCAGTTTACTTTTCATTGTTTATGCATTTTGTTCACTTTTATTTATCTCACCTGTTGGCCAGTGAAAGTCAATGAAATGTGTTTCACTTTTGTTTATACTCATTTTCACTTACAGATTCTCAGTGCTGCATGTTTGGGTTCCAGGCACTGTGTGTTAATTTTTTTTGATTCGTTCTATAGGGATTATTTTTTTCTGGCCTTAACTTTTGTGACAGCCTGGTTTTGCAAAATCTAAATCTGAATTTGATTTGGTTCTTTTAACAAATCTGAAACCGTGACAGTTACAGGGCAGAGGGGAAGTTCTTAAATGCCTAAACCGTCACCTTTTGGCCTGCTTAAAGATTGCAATCCCCTCCTAGCTATGAAGTGAAATGTTTGCTTTCCTTGGGTGAAATCCTGGCTTCATTGAAGGCAGTGGGAATTTCACCATCGACTTCAGTGGAGCCAGGATTTCACTCCACGGAATCAAAATTAAAAGGTAATCTACTAGTTTAATTATGTTTTATTTACTGTATATCACTATACATCAGTACATTTGGATTACAAAAAGGGTAAATCTTTCAATAAGTTAATGGAACTTATTAGTTTACTTAGCCCAAATATAAGTTCACTAAATCATATGGCCACCCCACAACCTCTTCCCTAGCATGTTTAATAAATAACCCCAAAATCTTTTGTTTAGCCCTTTCTATCTCTAAGCAATGAATATTGCTATAATGGATCAGAGTGGATCCTCCCACACACTCTTCACACAGAATGAAAAAATGGCAGCAGCAGATAAAAATGAAACATTAGAATTTTACGGCATCTGAAGACATTTCCTTAGGACTTTGTTCACTGGGGCTGAGAAAATTGCAGAGATAAGGCATGACGAATTGGTCTGGAAATTGGCATCAAGACAATAAGAGTTCATGTTTTAATTCTGATGTTAAAACTAACTAATTAGAAACTTAATATAGCTTTAGAGGCTTTGTCCTTGTGGAGTGTATGGGTGTGAACAAGAAGTAATAGGGTGAGGTTCTGGAAAGGATTAAAAAGTAAAGAAAAAATTTATTTATCTTGCTGTCATCAAAAGTCATGATATAAAAGCCTACATATTATGATCATACTTGTAGTGGGTTTTTTCCCCTCTTTGTACTGGTATTATGCATTTTATAAACAAGTGTTTTCACTGACTTATGGTTAAACTATGAAACATAACAGTATAATGTCTTTTAAATGTTAAAGATGTTGAGAAACAAAAACAAAGCTTTATTGTGCCAGCCATTAGCTGCACTCAGTAAATACATTAAAAGAAATGGACACCACCCAAGCAGATTTAGCTACCAACTACAGAGGGAGATTTAGCAGAGATTTCTTCTGCTAAATCTCTATATTTAATTGACCTAGATTATAATTAGTAAAACTGAAAATAATTGTTCTGTTTACCTTATATATACACACTCAGCATGTAACAGCCTCTGTCTCAGAGTGTCTCACAAACTCAGGTATTAGATGCACTCATATAAACAGTGATAAATATGGCATAAACACCTTGGCATAGACCGTAGACCCTCAACTGCCATCAGCAGAGCTATGATAAGTTATATAGGAAGCTGCCTCTGGGGAAGAGAATAATGCTTAGCAACCTACACAAGAGCTGAGGAAGGAGACTTTTTGGTTAAAGACATTCAAGCAAGCTATTACTACAAGGTGTCTTGCAATCTTTAACAGAATCTCTTTTTTTAATTTCTTGTACGAAGACCATGTCCAGTAAATTTCAGATACTGAGCTGGTATCTCAAAAGAACATAGGGCTGAACTGACCTTTCTTGTATTTGAATGTGCGCTTCCCATAATAATAGGTTTTTTGGGCCTGAGACTTAGATTACTAGACCACTTTACCCAGCACTCTTTTAACTTCTGGTCCTGTATAGTTCTTACAGTTTTGAAAGTCTTATAAGTGCTAAGTGGATGGCTCTTCTTCAGTCCCCTGAATTGGTCTGATTCCTCCTCTTGGCTGCCAATTTACTTATTTCCTGTATCATAAAATTTCATCTCACCTTCAAGTTCAAGAATATCCACTGACATACAGCTATAGGCTAAATTTTAAGTTCACCTGTAGCTCAATAAAAATAAAAAAAAATCCAGGAAAATATTACTTTGCACTTACATTGCACCTTTTGTCCAAAGTTCCTCAAGCACTTTACAGAGATTAATGAATTAAATCTTATAGTTTGCTTACTATGGTAAGGAAATAAATGTTAGCTCTATTTTACAGACAAGGAAGCTGAAATAAAGAAAGATTAAATGATAGGATCAAAGTGGATCCTCCTAAGCTCTGTTCATACGGAACAAATTTAGTCAAATCCTTGTTAAAAGAAATCGCAGCAGATAAAAATGACACTTTAGAATTTTATGGTGCCTGGAGCCATTTCTTTAGTCTTTGCTTATTAGAGGTTAAGAAATTTCAAAGACACAGGATAGAATGAATAGGACTGGGAATTGATGAGAAAGAGCTTGTTAAGAGCCCTAAGTCCCACAACAAGTCAAGGGCAGAGCCAAGAAAAAGGACTTGGAACTTCTGACTCACAGTCTTGTGCCTTAACTGTTTTTCCTCTCATGCTCCCCCCTCCACAGGCTTTATTAATGCAGTTTGTGAGGATTGCATGCTCCTACTAGGGTTTTACTGAATGTTGATGCTTTCTTTAAAGAGGAAAGTGTCCCAAGTCTAGTAGTGGGGACAGCTGAGCTGGTGAGCACCGTTGATCGTGAAAACTTTTTATCCTTCTGAATATGTAAATAAGACATTCAGCTATTTCATGTAACACTGATTTTTTGAAAAACAACAAGAGTCCTGTGGCACCTTATAGACTAACAGATTTTCTTCGGCATAAGCTTTCGTGGGCTATAACCCACTTCGTCAGATGCATGAAGTGGAAATCACAGAGGAGAGGTATATATACACATGCCAGGATGGAGGAGGCAAGTGTATGCAAAATCAGTTCAGAGAGCAGATGGGGCCTATTCATACCTGTTGATAAATGTGTGACCAGAACAATCACTTTTTGTAGTGTGATAACCATTCCAAGTCCCTATTCAGGCCAAGTCTGATTGTGTCAAGCTTGCAAATCAGCTCCAGCTCTGCAGTTTCCCGCTTAGTCTGTTTTTGTAGTTTCTTTGTTGAAGTATGGCAACTTTCAGGTCAGCTACTGAGTGTCCATGGAGGTTGAAGTGTTCTCCTACAAGTTTATGGATGTTGCCATTTTTTATGTCAGATTTGTGTCCGTTTATCCTTTTACGTAAGGACAGTCCGGTTTGGCCGATGTATATGGCAGAGGGACATTGCTGGCACATGATAGCATAAACCACATTAGTGGATGTGCAGGTGAATGAGCCCCTGATGGTGTGGCTGATGTGGTTGGGACCTGTGATGGAAATTGATTTTTGAATTGTTCAGGCTTGTCTAATTCTGAGCTATCATGAATTTTTCCAGGTTGTCTTGAATGGAAAGTTTTAGGATACTTTGGTATAAGCAGGGCTTTTCTTGTGATGGTACTCAGGAGTACTGAGTGCAGGCACCTTTTTTCACAGCGATCCGGCTCCTGCCACCGCCGCAGTGGCCCCAGGTCCCTGACTGAGTACTGGCACCTTTAAAAAAAAAAAAAAAAGCACAGGGTATAAGTCTGTGACTTTATTTATGTATTATTATTATGATTATTATTAAATATTGTCATAGGACCAGAAAATCCCAGTCTAGAACATAGCTTTGTTGAGCTCAGCACTATATAAACACATAATAAGACGTGGTCTCTGTTCTGAAGAGAGAATGAATTGAACATGAAAACAACCCCGGTGTTCTTTCTGATTAGATTTTACTTTCCAACCAATGTTGTTTTTCTGCTGCATGAAGTTTGGGTCCTTTGCTGGGATTATTTGTGTATAGTTCATTTAATCAATCCCCTTCATGAGCACTGGTGCATTTCGGTCCTTCCTGTTCTCTGTCTGTGGCACAATAGTTTATTCATCTGGAGGCTGTGGTATTTTGGTGGTTGGGTTTAGTGTATGACACCCTGTGATATACAGACGGTCAGACTAGATTATCTAGTGGTCCTTTCTTGCTTTAAACTCTATGATTAGTGTCTAGTTTTCTCCCTCACTTTAGAACATCTTTTCAGCACTGATGGTGACAATATTCTGGTTTGTATTCATTTGTATTAAACAAATGAGCCCATCTGAGGTAACTAATTTCTCTGTATTTTCCTTTGCTCCAGTGGCTGTCTGTCGACTGTTGGCTTTTGTTAGGTTTGAAGAGAGAGTCCAATTCACAAAAGCTTGTTGCAAATATGTTTTTTTAAGGAATTGCTGAGATTGGTTGATGTCTAGGGGCGTGATATTTGAAGAGAAATTGGATAGAGGACAGGGCTATCTAAGGCGACCGATAAAACACAATGAGAATTCTGCCACTTTGAACTCAAAGGTGGGATTTGGAAGAACATAAAGGATAAGGTGGGAGGCAATGTTACGAACAAGCTTAGGGGGCAAACATCATGAAACTAAGCAGAGAGAGAGTTTTTGTTGGGCTAGACAAAGGGACCAAATTCAGTGGCAAGTATTAAAAACAAACAAACAAGAAACCCCATCTCTGTGACATGCCTCAGGGCCAGACCTTCAGCTGATTTCAATCAATTTATCTTATCTTCATTGACTTCAGTGGAGCTACACTGCTTTATGCCATCTGATTTTCCTCACCATTTATGACTTGTCTGCATAGGTGTAGTAGAATGGTGTGATTTGTAAAGTGCACTAAAATGGTGTGCTTTAACTGCTCAGGGGAGGTCTAAAAGATACTAATTCACACTGATATAACACCTCTCTTGCCACACTGTGTAGACAAACCCCCAGATTTACTTAAGGGCAATTTCAGAGATGATTCTAAGATATGTAACTTCATTCTTCCAGGGCCTACCAGCTGAGAAGGAATAAGTTACACTTCCATAGACTCAGTAAGAAGCTCAGATACTGGGAATCCTGTGGCACTTTTAAAGACTAACAAGTTTATTTCTGCTCAGATGAGTAATTTACAAACTCATGCTTTCTTTTCTATATTATTCTATGTATGTTGTATCGCTGTAAGTGTCTGTTCATCACTGTACTGTGTGTGCCTTCCATCTGTCACACGAGGTTCATTCTTTTTCTTATCTTTTCTATGGGGGAGGGGGCATTTTGTGTGAAGTGTATCCCTGAATACAGCCCACTGAGTCTTGAGGAGTCCTATGGGCCTGTAACTTACATGCTGAAAAGTCAGGAGAGGCGTGTAGCAAGAGCTGCAGCCAGTAGATTGGTATAACTGTAAGTAGATTTAAGCTAAGATCACTCCAATATTTTAAGTCCACTTTCTTATGACTCCTCAGCATACAAGATACATCAACTTGGATTCCCTTACATGTGCTCATTTCCACTTAAGTAGGTGTAATTAACTCTAAGGGAGTCCAACTGAATTGACAGGAGTAGAAGTAAAGTGAATTTGCACCATACTTTGAAGCTGACAGAAGGACTTTTTTCACATGAGAACCCTGGCTAACAAATCAGACTGCTTACCTATTTGCAGCAATAAAGTGATGTGCGACCTACATTTTTATTGGTTCCACAAGGTGCCATGCTTTTATTTGAGACATTGAGTTGGGGAAGAATAGCATTGGTAGATAATGGTGTAAGGTGGAGAGTTTGGAGGAGATCATGCTTTACCTCTCCAAATGCTGCTACGAGAGCCACTGACAGAAAGGTATATGGCACAGTTCCAGCTGGTGGTGTGGGTGAGATTTGCTGCAGTGTCTTCTTTCCCAGTCCCACTTCCCACTTTCTACCAAAAAACCCCAAACCAATGTTTTCTTCTGCTATTTCTCTTTTGTGTTAGTGTAGTTAAAACAGTAGATGTGGAACTAAGGAAAATCGGAAGCAGTTTCAGTTGTAAGATCTTTCTAAGTATAGGAATACTAATTCAAAAAAGTTACTGGAAAAGTGAGCCCAAGAGCAGAGAGAGTCTTCGACTGTTGTTGAGCTGGTCCAGTAATAGAGAATGATCTGACTGGCAGCACACACTGTACAAAAGAACAGAGCATTCTCACTGACTGGAGAAGTGAGCAGGGATGTCAGCCAAGAAGATGAACCAGACAAAACTGGGCAGATGGCTGGAGGTGAGAAAACTCCAGGTCAGGAGAAGGGAGGGAGGCAGGGAGTATCCAGGCAGGAGCAGTTAGTGGCAGAGTGGCTCTGAAAGCAGCATGAAACGCTTGGGCTGAACTCTTGGCCCTATTGAAGTCTATGGCAACATACAGGAAATTTTAGGCCATTCCCCTGTGGACCCGTCTCTCCTCCTCAAGAAGGGCAGACATTAAAGAAAGCCCTAGTAGGTGAACCCAATTTCCAGGCTCCTCTGCCGCTCTCTGGTTGACTGTGCTAGAGGAGGAAATGCTATGTGTCTCAATCCTTTTGATGGGAGACAACTAGAAAAGTTTGACCCAGTTGCACGGGCTCCACTCGTGCCAGCCTCTTCAGTGACCGTATAAATATGAAAACAATGTGGGCAAGATCACAATCAAATTCGACCATATGTGCCAAGAGTAAAAGGCAACATCTTTATCCTGATTGTCTCTGGATTCTGTTCCCTTCCCCATTCTAGGACCTGCTGCCGCCACCTCGCTGGTGTCTTTTTCGGCTGGCGTTACCCAGAAGCCTTTCCCCAGTGAAGCTGGTGTGGTTCATTTCAACAAAGTGCTCGTAAATGATGGAGACTATTATAATCCTAAAACAGGTAAGGTCTAAAAAGGGACACAGAGGGGATCTGGAAGCTGGTTGGGCAATGCTATCAAACAGACATGATTACATTATCTTGAGTGCTATCAGGGTGCTCTGCCATAGAAACAAAATAATAGTTTTAATCCAGGTGTGTTTGAATTCTACTATAAAACTATCTGTCGCACACTGGAGAATGACCCAACCTTTAAGTGCAAGTATCTATGGATTCACAAAAAGGCTTTGTTAAAGGGAATTCAGGTTATTTAGCAGAGCCTTTTATCCTTCCAGAATATGGAATTTGGCAGCAGAAAATTTAAACAGAAAACCAAAACACAAAAGAAAATCAGGAAATGCAGATTTATGGTCATGATGTTCTCACACATCACCCACCTCTGCAATCTCCATAAGACACCTCACAGCAATGATGGAAAGGGGGAAGCAGAGTTAAGGGTGTAGGGGACTGTGGTATAGGAGGCATGGCCATAACTCTGCATTTCATCTGGCTTCTTTTACTCTGGCTACTTTCTCTCTCTTAGAGGTGTATCTATGGGTATCAGCTCCTATATTTTGAACCAGTACAAGGCCCTGCTTTGAAACCATAACTCCCCTTTAAGAATGTTTTTCATTAGTGAATTTCTCTTGTTTGAGAAATTGGTGGGAGCGAGGAGATCCCTAGGCACATGTTGAGTTCCTCTCATCCAGGTCGCATTGGCGTGGTTATAGGAAAGTGGATGCTGAGGAGCTGAAAGCAGGGTGCTGCACACTCCTTGTGCCCAGGAGAGACTGATGGAGAATCCAGAAGCTTTTCCCCAGGTTGGGGAGAAGGCAGTGAAGAAGGGATTTAGAGTTCCCTCTGCCTTGTCTATCTAAAGCTTCAGGACATTTGCAATTGCTGCTGCCTACCCAAGAGGTATGCAGAGGATGTGAACTATCTGAACTCATCTCAACAGGCATGCTCTCTCCAGCCCCATCATCTTGGGCGTGTTAGGGAATCTACCAAGTCTCAATTCCCCCAGGCCTTGTCTGGCCACTGAGGCAACGGATGTACTTTTTAACCTCAGGGTAATTAGTGTGTGAGAGCTGTTCGGGGGGGAAAACACAGTGAAAATGAGGCACTTTAATTTTGTTAGGAGATAAAGATGGTGATGGCAGCACTATATACCCTTACCTCTTCCTGAACTTAAGTCCCCATTGTCTGTAGCCTGCTCCTGGTTCCCCCATTCTCATCTCCCTTGTGTGCTGGATATGCCCATTCTCCACTCTCCAACCCCCACCAGTGCTGGGCCCCTTTGTGGATCTAACACACTGTCCCTTCCTTTTCGCAGCCAGCTGTGCGTGGAGGGGACCTGCCCTCCACATCCAGAGTCATTTTTTTTTTTAGGCTAGATTTCCATGTTTTCCTGCTGGAAAGATGGTACTTGATCCTGCCATGAATGCAGGGGCCTGGAGCCAATGATTTCTCATGGCCCCTTCCAGTTCTGTGATTCTATGTGGCATGGAAGTGATCCACCCTACATAGGCTCCCCCCTCCCCCCCAGGTCTTTGCCTCAGTCACTTTGGCGCGCAGTACAGAACCATTGCTTTGTGTGAACTGGAGTTCAAAATGATGTTGATGAGACCAGGCTAATGAGCTACCACAACTGAACTCCAGTTCTAGACAAAGACTGAAGGTTCGTCTCACAGGGTGTTATTTACTTTAGATCCATACTCTGCCTTGTTCTGGAATAACTACCATGTACAGTCTAGCCTAGCCAAAGCCTGAAGGCTTGCCTGAGATTTCAAGGTGTGGTGCTACCTCCTGTAATTTAGCTTAACCTTGTTAACACCTAAATTATTCAGAGACGGTGTGAATTTCCCTATTCTGGAATAGCTCCATGTGTAGACAAGTCCTGAGAGTCAAAATCTTCGTGGACATTTGCGAAGCCTTTTTTCAGACAAATGAGTATTTGGCTAATCATTTTGCATTTCAAGAATGGAGGGCAATCAGGGTTCCACTCACTGCATTTGAATGGGACTGCAAAGTGAGGTGTTGACAAAGGAGTATCTACTCCTTTCCCACAGCAATACCAGAGGGAGGGGGATTAAGGAGAGTAATTTCCTATTGTCAGCCTAAAAAATACAACAGCTGTAGTAGGGGATGGTGGGAATTCTGTATCAGACAGACCTTTATTCTCCCTTTTCTACAGTGCTTATCCACATGTCTGAATAAGAGGCAGGGGTAGCACTATAGCTTTAAAATGAATGTCTTTATTTTTCTGGACTGGAGTTTCCCTGGGTAAAATTCTGTCTTTTTGCAGGCATCTTCACATCGCCCTACGAAGGGCGCTATCTGATCACTGCCGTCCTTACTCCTGAGAGAGATGGGTATGTAGAAGCAGTGCTGTCTGTCGCCAATGCAAGTGTTGCTCAGCTCCACACAGCGGGCTATAGAAGAGAACTGCTCGAGTATCACAAACCGCGAGCAGGGGAACGAATCTGTGGTGGTGCTGGAACATTTCACCTTGTTCTTCACCTGAAAGTTGGAGATGAAGTTAACGTTGTAGTTACTGGGGGCAAGCTGGCCTACACGGACTCCGATGAAATGTACTCCACATTTAGTGGAGTTCTTCTCTATCCTTCTATTTCTCATGTCTAGGTTACTCTTGAGAAGAAGAGAGGGGTAAGATACTCAGAAAAAATTAAATGTAATAAAATTTGAAGCTTTAATATATTCATTTTACATATTTGAGTGGTGGGTTTATGATCCCTATTTAACTCTATTCCCTTCCACCCCCCACTTACCCAAAACTTTAACGCACTTGTACTGTAAAAGGCTTGTTTACAAGAGTTAAACTAAGTCTCTTCCCCCCCAGGTCCAGAGCAGAAATGGTGTCGCACAGAAATTTGTACCCAGCCTGAGTAATAGATCTTTGGTTTGCTAGTTTGTTATCCTACATAAACTATTAGCCGATTTCTATCCCCTCCTGCTCCCTGCCTCGCATGTGTCACAGTCAGTTCTGTTATCCCAAACCTGGTCATTTAAAATAATACATGGATTTTGTTCTCTACAACTTTGCAAAAATGTTAGTCCCCTAGTTTACTACTTTTATGTTTCCACTAATGCAGAGAAGAGGAAAGGGGATGAATATATAGGACCTATCTGATCTCTGCCCAGCCATGGTGTCATTTAGTACCTAACAGCCATTGGTTAGGTCAGCAGCCTTAATTTAAGAGACCAATTAGCTCAAAGGAATTATGGACAATGGTTACTCTGGAAAAGGATATATTAGTCTGTCTAATGGGCAAACTCGACCCTCAGTTGCAAAGTGAACCAGTCCTATCAATTTCAACTGGAGGAAAGAATTTGGTCGTGACTCAGGTGTTTGATGCGGAACTGAGTCCTTTTCCCCCCCCTATATAGAAAATGAGTAGAAGCTTCCTCTGAGATGTAACACCTGGCTTTGAAAATGTAAGACAAAGTTTTGAGACCAAAGCTGACCTTCCCCTTCACTGTGAATGCAAAGGCTAGCACCAGCAATGGAAATTATTTGTGTGGTCTGTTAGAAGAGAGACATTCACCTGGAAATAGACTACATTCAACTACAGTTCCCTGTGCCACTTTTCAGGGATTTTATAAGTAAAGAAAAAAATGTCTTGGCCCTAATGCTAAGTGACAAACCCCCCACAGGGTAAAACTGGCTAACGAAAGGAATATGAAAGCAGACTATAGCTAGGGTGCTGTTAAATATACGAAATAAATTGAAAAACATTTTTTCAATCTTTGTTTTAGTAACCATGTTACTTACAGCAGTGACCAACTGTTCAGATGGGCAGGTTTTACGTCATTAACTCTAAAGTAACTTTGTTTCCTCATGCCTTCATTAAAGTAAAATTATGTTTTATCTCATTAAGTCTGGTAGTATTTTGATACTTTTGGGGGCTGGAAAAAAAATCCAACAGCAGAATTGAGTAAGAACATGCTGTAGATATGTAAAATCTAGAACCTACTTCTCTACCTATGATGTATAGAGTTTTACTTATAGCATTGGGATGTAAATATTTTAACTTTACCAGCTGTTCTGGATTTGTCAGTGGATGTCTCAGTCTGAATACAGTTTAGTTTGTTAGGAGGTAAGCACTTCCTTTCCTGTGTTGAGGTCTGATAAATGTATATCTAGTCAACATCTTGAGACACATGAGATGGTAGCTTTGGAATAGAAGAGCCTTAAGAACTTCGTTGTGGGAAGTCTTTATCTTGTTGCTTGGAAACAGACTGAGCTCAGCTTTCAGGATCCATTTGAGAAGCTGAGGTGTTAGATAGAGGGGGGGAAAAATTACTCAGTAGTGGAATTCTGAGTCAGTTTCTTCAGACTTGGTTGTAGTTTTTATAAGCAAAGTACCAGAATCTCTATTGGAACTTTAACACAATCTACAGCACAAGTTGTTGGCACATTCTTAGGTTTGAAGGAGCAAGTTTTCGATCAGCTGATGCTAGGATTTTGTGTGTTGTATAGTAAAATGTTTTTTCCTTGAAACCACAGTGCAGCTTTAGGCATTAGAATTTAGTGTGTGACAAAGCAAGCAGCTTCATAAGCTGCATCTCCCTCTGCCTTAATTCTGCTTCATGCTTTCAAGCCATATGGCCTCACTCTCGGTGAGCTAACTGTTGTGACAGCATACATGAGACTCCTTAAGTTTTCTTATGCTCCTCCCAGGTGAATGTGCTAAGAAGTTGGCTACGTGTGACCCAAGAGCTGTTACAATATTGGTGACTGTCCTAGAAATAAACAAGGAGTCCTAGGGCACTTTTAGGCTATGTCTACACTTACTAAAGTTAGTTTGAATTAACTTAATTCAAACTAGAAAAATTTAGTTTGAACTAAGCAAGTGCCATTCGTGGGCTGGTTAGTTCCAACTAACATGGCTACATTGGTTAATTCGAACTAACTAGTTCGAATAGCATATTTGAATTTATTAGTTCAAATTAATTCAAACTAATTAAAGCCCAGTGTAGCCATGGCTTTAGTTAGTTCAAATTAAGCCTCCTTAATTCGAACTAACTCGCGAGTGTAGACATAGCCTTAAAGACTAACAGGACTCCTTGTTTGTTTTGCTGAACTAGACTAACATGGCTACAACCCCTTTGGAACTTGTCCTAGAAAGAACTCAGAGAAATCCCGTTGGCAGGCAAGCTTCCTAAACACCAAGTTTATCTAATGACTCAATGATAGCTTAGTTGCTTTTAGAATAAAAAACATACAGGAAGTAGTGCTGCTTCCCTTGTGAGTGGACTTCCTTCGCTAGGGGAAGGATGACGGGTGTTGCAAGAGAAAAGGAAAACTTGTTTCTGAAGTGAGCTGAGTTTTGCTAATGAATTTCCTTTGTTTAAGTGAGATGGCATGGGACCTAACCTGTACGTTGATTAGTGGTAATACAGCATATAACTCATTGATCTGATGTGTCTAATATTTTACCAAACATGTATAAGCCACAGGAAGTAGACAATATTCAGAAATAAATGAGATGAGTGCTGGGGAAAGGTGGTGGACTGGCTTTAGAGTCAGAACTCCTTTGGTAGAGAGATCCCAACTGTGCCATGTAATGTCTAGGAACATGGTGCAATGTTCAGACTTTATTCCTACAGGCCTCTTTGATCAAGCACTGCCTGAAAAATGTTGTCTCTTGGTGCTGTCTCATACTTGAACACTGAACATGGTGTCAGCAGTGAACCAGCTCCTGCAAGTATATGAAATCAAACCAAAAATATTGGGGTGGGAGGTGGAGGAAGACCAGAGGCCTACTTCTGAGCACATGGACATGAAGGGTATGTGCTTAGCAATTGGCAATTTAGATTACACTGGGAAGAGAGCTAGGTAAAAATGAAAACCAAACCAAAGCAGCCACACTATTTGGTGTAAGGCTGCCCCGTGTCCAAACCACGTAAAACCTTCCAAAAGCATTCTTAGCCCATAAACAGTCATATGGGAAAAGTTCCTTTTCAATAATCACAACCAAGAAGTAGGAAGGAAAAAAAGAGTGCATTGCCAACTGCAAATTGGCTGACTCGTGCAGTTTTCAAATCTTTAGAAGCAAATTCATTTGTGGTAGATTAAAGATGCAGCCATTATATGCAACCAGTAGGACTCTGCTAGACTTTGTTAGATGTTGTATGTCTGTCTACACACAATTACCAGGTTTGCCAGAGTAGGGCAGCTGTTTATCCATCTCTAGCTAGAAGGGAGACAGATTATTTCTGCCATTTTCAGTGAGCCCTGGAGGCAGGCCCAGGTATAATGCCATTTTGTGGCCATGCAAGTGACCGCAGCTCTCCAGTCCTTTAAATTGTTACATGCGCAAGCCCGATGCAGACAGTGGGCAAAGTAAATAGAATATAGCACAGAGGCTGGCTGGAAGTGGCAGCATTATCACCTGTAGCAGAGCCCCCACTCCAGCAGTGCTGAGGTGGTTTGGGGTACAAGAGGAAAGTGTGTGTTTTTGATATCTAAGGGGGGGAAAGGGGCACACATTCATTTACACTAAAAGGGTCAAAGGCGCAACCCTTTTTTATATAGCAAATATTTCTGTACACAGTTTGCTACCATCCCACCTTAGCAGATAGATAGTGACCCAGCTGGATTATCATGAATAGAGTAAAAAAGCTGGTTGGATAAAAGTAACTCAGAAGAAATATCAAACTAGAAATGGTACACCAGAGAAGTTCACTCTGACATGGTCTGAATTAGTACCTAATGTTTACTTTTAGCAGTAGAGAAAACAGAAGTGACCACTGATAGCAAATTTTAGTGCATCATTGATCTCAGCCCCTAGAAAGTATTTCATTTGCTTTTCTTTGATTTTTTTTAAATAGGTATTTTTAGTAGATAAACCTGGTTCCATCTAAAATATGAAATGCTGGTTTGCATTAATCCTTAGTTAGTACTTTGGCAATTGATTATAAGAGCAAATGAGAATTTTATTCTTTAAAAAGAATAAAGAGAAGAAAACTTTAGTTTGTTTGTTTATTGGGGTAACATTGTTTTGAACATCAATAAACATTGCACCAAAGTGTGGGTTATTTGCCCAGACAGTCCGGTCTTTCACTGTACTGTGTTATTCAGATTTGACAATTTATTATCTTATTAGTGAGTGTATTGATCAACTATTTCACATGTTAATTGAATAATGAAATAGAAAGTATTAAAGAGTTCTTCTTACCCTTACCTTAAACAAACCAAAATGCAGCTTTCACCTGGAAATAATTAACACTTTATTTAAATGATGAAGCAGAGTTTCATTCTACCCAGAATTTAACACAGAAAAAATTTCTTAGGCAAAAGTGGCAAATCAAAGACATCTAAAATTCACTAGACACTACTTTTATTTCGTAGTGAATTTGTACTTCAGTTGCTTATTTTTAAACTCCTTCAAATGAAGTCTATTTCTAGATATTTAAATATAATATCAAATATCTTTTCATCCATTGGACTTCCAATTGCTAGATTGATTCAGCATTTGTCAAAAGTTATGTAATTTAATTAAGTGTTAAGACATTTCCAGCTGAAGACTTGTATTCTAGAAACAGATGTCAAGAAGCTAATACATGATCCAATACACACCTGCACTTCTATGTTCAATGCTTTTTTCAAAGTACAAGCTTAAACACAAGTAAAAAAGAAATCCAGAAATGTTCACCTCTGTGCATACACGTGGTCTTTAATTATGATAGAAATGGGCAGTGTCCGATGGACTGACCCAATCTGAACTGCAGAGTATATTGTTTATCCCCAGAGAAATACTGTGGAAGATTATGGTGTCAAACACAGTCCTAATGCAAGGGGGCGCTGCATCTTCAGCATCAGTCTTAAAAAGTTTGGGCGGGGAAGTGCGTCCACACACTAAAAGCTCTTCTCTTTCATAGAAAGAATTTGTTAATTTGTGCTGATCTGAAATAGGGTTAGCACAAACACTGGTTTCAAACACTACATTTCAAGCCATCTATTTCCACTAGGGTAAAATAAGGCAGACTAATTCCAATTTATCCATTTCATACTGTAACATTGCAGCACAAATGTACCATTGACAGTTCTAATGAGATGTTTGGCATACTGGACATTTTGCCTCCCTAAGTAGGTAAGCAATGGCCCGCATGGCAGAAGCTGAGCTCAGGCCCTAAAACAGATTCCAAACTAATATTAACACAATCTGAGTAGGGCTCCAAATGCAAGTTGGTTTCAAATAGAACCCCATTTGTTTATCAAGAAGACTCAAGAACGTTTTTGCATTGTATAAAAAATTATAGAGCAGAACTGTAACCATCACAAAAGGAGTGGAAGGGCAACATGTTCATTCAGCAGCTTTTGAGAAATACTTAAGTGCCAAAAATCCCCCCCCAAAACTGCAACACAAACCATGTATGTGCTCATGCTAAGTTCAACTACAGGTGTTTGGGACATTTGACCCTATTCAGTTTGTTGTTTATGTTGATTTTATCCAGTCTCCCATCTTAAAGTGCAGAATTCATGTGTCAAACTGTAGAGAAAATGAAAACCTAGATTAAGATAAAACTAGCAAGTAGATACAGCCAAAACCTAGAAACATTCTCGCCTTCTGCCCAATTTGGAATTTCATCAGGATGGTTTAAAAAAAACTGCATTAAGCCAAAGCTACCAGAGAACAAGTTAATTGCTGAAGGAAATTCTGACTACCACAGGTAAGTTCATGCTGATGTAACTCACTTTTCCCTTCCCTTCACCCCAGCCTGAGAGAGAGAGTCAGGTCCCCTTTTCGACTTCGCCTCCCTGCTTATCATTCCAGTTGCTGTAAGCTGTTCATTAAAAATAACTTACTTCAACTAATACTAGAATATTCAGCGAATTTGTTTTCCAGTTACGGGCGCTAGCTCCTGGTGCATTGGGAATTCCCTGACTGACAAAAGATGTCTTCTAGAATACTGGCAGCCTAGGGCCAACATCCTCACTTGCACTCTGCACCTCTCACTCCAGCTTTAGGGTGCTGTCGAACCAAAGAGGAAAAGCCCTCTGCCCTCACGTACTTTTGGATACCTGCTGAAGACTGCAGGCAAACTGCTTGTGGCGCTGGTAAGCAGGAGGCCTGTGAGGCAGTCAGCATATACAATAGTTTAGCGGAGGTGGTCTGAAACCAAGGAATGGCCACACAGCAATGCTTGGCATTTACCTGTTGGCATTCAGAACACAAACCTTGTACCTGGCAGTTCACTGCACTTCCTTCAGCACCTGAAAACCCTCTGCACAGAATTTGGGAAAAGCCTGCAGTAGATACAAATTTAAAAAAAAAAAAAAAATCATTTTCTTCAATTACAACTCCCTAAATATAATCTCTACGTGCTTTTACTGGCCTACACACTGTGCAAGTATATACGCATTCCACTTCCCTAAAGAAATGCAAAACTTCTATTACAGTAAAGCTTTTTTTCAACTTTCTCTAGATTGAAAAGCGACATGGAATGTTGCAGGGTGGTAATAGCAAAAGCCATTCAAGAATCAAAAGTCGTCCTGAAACTTCTCAAGATAACCTTCTTTTAAATCAAAGCTAAGCAATATGCCCATAGAATGGTCGAGGTCAAATCACTGTATGTTTAGAAAAATGTAAGAGGCAGTATTAACGTAAGTGGGTGCTGCACAAGCCATTTCCCTACCTTTAATACACACTAGATTGTACGGGTGACAAAATATTATTTACATTTAAGAAGGAACATCACCTCTTCGGCATCCGGTGGTTAGCGTTCAAGACATTTTCTGTATTTTTTCTGTGAAATGGAGCCATAGCTGTTTCAGGCAGCAGCTCCTATTTAAAATGTACTAATTACCAATTTGGCTGAGCCAGTCTAGTTGGCAGCTTCCACCTATTTGTTGGCTTCTTTTTAAAAAAATATTGAGACTAATATACAAAACACCTCTATTTAAGATAAGATTTGTACCCATGGAAAGGCAAAGATGCAGCAAAAACTCTACCCTTGTGTTGCCATCTAGTGACCTCGTACTGCGACTATCACACAGGCTGGCCCTAAAAAGTCCTGCAAAGGACCAAGGCAGAGATACAGAAGCCCTGCATTTTGTTCCAAACCCAGACTGAAGTGTTGTCTTTAGAAAGACTCATGGTACAAATTAGCATCTCCAGAAAAGAAGGTCTATCTTCACATTTAAACTGAAATTGAATGACTGGATCTGAATTCCCATGTCCCGGTGAGCCGAGCAGTTCAGGCAAGGTCTTCCATGTTCACCTCAGGAAGTGGTTGGCGCCAATAGCAGAAGGAGCTGAATTCCGGGCACAGAAAAGCAGAATTTTGTTCTTTATTAAGCAGTGGGAACACATGTTCCACAAGCTCACTTAACCTGCAATACCTGTATTAAAAAAAAGAGGATGGTTATTTCACCGTCTAGTTTCTATTCTCGTGGAGCCAAAAAGCAGCTTTAAAAGTATAATTCCAAAAACCAACAGTCAAAAAGGTTGTGTTCCTCCAAAACCAATTTCCCATTTTACTTTGCCAGTTTCAATTATTTTTTCTGAACGGTTTCAGTAAATATTAGCAGCTGAAGATCTCTAGTAGACAGGATTTCACACAATTCTTTAAGATTTATTATAGCATCACTCTCACAATGGTTACGGCCTTGCTTGAAGCCCAACCCTCTCCCACTTCTTCTGACCATTTGAAATAATAAAAGTGGTCTTACGAGGACTTGTTTCCCTTTGTCCGTTCCTGGATGAGTTCACCCTTTGGGTTCACTGTAAATATCCTGCAGTCTGGGACTCCCACTTGTGTATAGGCACATACATCCTGCAGAAAGCATGAACAGTGATGTAAAAGGAAATTATTCTGCTTTCAGCTTCCCTCATGTGAGCGAGCACTGCTCAATAGGAAAAAAAGCTTTACAGAAAGAACTTGAAGACAGATTTAAAAGCAGACTGAAGTAATTGAAATTTGACTCTTCAAAAGTAAAAAAGACTTGCAAAGCATCAGGCATATTTAGAAGCCATAAGCCTAGATAGCACAGAAAGAGCAAGAAAATACGGTAGCAAAGAAGATGAACTTCCACCCAGAGTCTGTCAAGTAAAATTTGTTCCCAGCCTTCGCCTACAAACAACAAATGATTCCTTGGGGAATATCCCCTTTCTAGAATGGAAGAGCAACAATCCCTTCCTAGCTAATTCAGGGCTGCACATTATGTGGTGGAAGGCAATATGGGGAGAGAGGAAAGTGAGAGCTGAGTAAAGAAGAAATTTTCTGCAGTGTTGCTATGGAATTAATCACCTTTGGCTCTCAGAGACCATGGTGAACACCACTGCAGAAACAAAGGATGGCGTGGTGTCATATATTTATTAAAGGCCAGATGCCAAGAATACTTCACTCATACGTGCAGTTCCACCAAAGCCAATAAAACAGCTTGTACAAGTAAAGGGTGTTCACATGACCAGGTCTTAGAGAGGCAATATTTAATAAGTTAGAAGTCATTGAGTTTCCTTCTGACATTTGTAAAAAGTCCCCAAACCCCTTATTTCACAAATAAAATGTGTTTGGGTGTTTTGACCCTTCAGCTAGAAAGGTGCAGACTTACATTGGGCCTGTTTCCAAAAGCAGCATAGAAAGGCTGTTTATTCGGCACAAACAAGTTCTTGATATCATTCAAACACTCGATTTTGAACTTTTCAGGCTTCTTTTCTATCACTTCCCTAGAATAAAATTTGAACAAAATCACTGACTCCTACAGCACCATTTCAGAGAGCTAATTCCCCTGTTCAGCAGGCGTTTGCATTCTCAAAGTACGCTGTGGAGCTGAAATGTCCAATATACAGCTATTGCACCAACTGTGAAAATAACCACTTGCCCAAGACCAGTAAAACATCTCATTTTTCTTTGACCAACAATCACAGTAAAACACAGGTCCACAGATTTCGTGCCTTGGCTGGGAAATTTTCATGACAAACCAAGTTGATAACTGGTCTGACATGAAAGATCGTATCAGGAGATGAGGAAAAGCTGCAAGTGAGAACATGTAGGAACACATTAGGCCAACTCTCAGTTCTGCTCCCACTGAAGACAACAGCAGTTTTACTCCGGACTAATGGGAGTAGAACTGGGGCTACGGCTGGCTGCAGCTTATTTGAATTTTCTTAAGACTATATTACTTTTACCTTAATTAGCTCCCTATTGGAGTTTCCAACAGCAATTGTCTCAGATATTTAGCTAACAAATCTAAAAGGCTGAATATCTGTGAGTGCTTTAGAATAAGTACTACTAATTATTACATCCCCGTCAACATGTAGAATTCCCAAGGTCCTAAGACTCATATTGCAGTAGTGAAAAGCTGGGGAATCCAGATTAGCTTGTGGAAGCTCAATTCTGCACTTCCTGAAGACGTACTTCTCTGGGCAGAATTTTACTGATACATACAGAACCTCACATTAAATGTCACAGGATCAGAGGAAGCGGAATGGACAAATCTCCTTTTCCAGGCTAACATTTTATCTGCTGTCACAGCTTTTAATACATGCATATGATCACAAATGTTATACTGTAAATGAAACATTCTGGAATCAACGAATAGTTTCAGGGGGGTCATAATAAAGCCATAACCTCTTTTTAGTTTGATGGGGGTAAAAACAAGCACAATGATGTAATGATAGCTTATAAGTCAGCCATTTCACTCAACTTCTCAAATCGTTTATTTATCTCCTCCCTCTCAGCACAAATAAAATAGGCAATAAAATTACTTATGTGCTTACCTATGAAAGGCCGAGAACAAACTGCTGGGGGACAACAACAGTGGGCCACTTGGTAAAATTGTTCCTTTGTCATTCACCCAATGCAAATACCCTCTTGTCATATCTGCCATTCCTATGGCACGAGCAGAACAATACAGAAACTTGTAGCCATTCCTGAGGAAGAACATTCTGCTTAGTTCATATCCCAGCTAAAGAAATTCTTTGCTAAGATCAATACTGTAGGCAGGTTGTGCTTAGAGGTGCCAACCATGATAGTAACCTCATTGCACATGCACCTGACGTAGGAAGAGGACCCGCGTTTGTCTGTATTTTGAAGAGCCTGTAATAATTTAAAGACTCAAAAATCTAGCTTACTAGTGAAAGGGACAGGAGAGCAGGTATCAAGTACTAAGATTGGACTGTTCTGGGCTAGATTTATGCACATCTTGGTGGTCCAGTATAAATGGCAAAAAACAAAAATAAAAAACCCAGCCACCCACTTTGTAAACAAACCTGCTATATCCAACTCTAATTGAACGTCCATCTATTAGTCATAGCAATTATTTAAACATGCATTCACAGAGGAGGACTCCATTTCTGGATATTAAAAGATTCTGCTGTTACTTTTAGGCAAAAATATTTAGTTACAGTTTGTCATGTCAAAACTGCAGCTCAAACAATACAGCAAACGGATGAGTTTTCAGTAAGTCTCTAAAAATGCTCCTATAAATTTTGCAGGCACATCTACTCGTGAAAAAAGCTGCATTTGCATATGCACACCAGCTCATGGACAGTCAAGAAAGGTACCACACTCACAGGTGTTGGTCTCGTGTGTACAAGTAGATGCAAATGCATTTTTAGAGGACTGATGAAATTTGGCCCACAATACACCAAGTTTACTGTTTCCACTGCATCAGTTCTGCCCAATTCCCACTGACAGTAATGGGCATGAAGAGACAACATTTGGCCCATTGCATTATATCTCAGTACTGTACCACCAGAAGGTTCTGAGACTAAATTTCAATTTTAAAGAATTCCACCAAAAATAAGTTATTTGAAAATATCCCCAAACAGCTCATTTTGTATCCCTGAGACACAATAAATGCTGCTAAAAACTATTCCCACTACTGCTGGTGAAGAGTGGTGCCATCAATATGCTTCTGAGAAGTGTTTGTCACACAAAGGACCAAACCAGGAGGGAAAAGCATATTCGTAAGCGTAACAGTGGAAAGTAACAAATGTAAATAATTTAAAAGATTACCAAGACTACTTTTTAAAGGAACTGAGCATTTTTAAAAAGCAGCATTAATTACTGTACATCTGGAATTCAGTAACTTACACATGAAATTATGCACAAATATAAATAGCTGAAAGGATACCGTTTAGGCCCAACATTTAAATTTCAAATAACTTTGCTTTTGTGATTTTTTAAAAATATAACAATTTGTAGAATCACTATTACAATTCTCCTTCCCAACAAGCACTACAAAGAACGTCTTTGGAATTTGTTATAAACTACAATTTTAACAACTGAAATACTCAATCTATTCTTTGAAAATACAATGAACAAAACCAAATTATCAGAGAAATCAGTAGTTGATGGGCAAAGCAAAAACACGTGTTGGGAGAGTTCTGTTAAAGTCAAAAATTAACTTTGTGGCAAATGGAGTTTATTTTTTATCATTAGGTCATGAAAAAGTGGTTTGAATCAGAAACTTAGTTAATCTGATTAATGTTAATCCAGTTAACCAGTAATTCCAAATATCCTGGTTTGTTCCATGTAAAATACGTACTCATTGATAGAATGGTAGAGTTTTGCAATGCCTTGATGGGTCCAGTCCTTGCCAAGCTGTGGGAGAATCTGCCCTAAGGCATCGGACCTAAAAAACAAGAACCATTGGAACTAAGTACACAAGGAGAGATTTTTAATTTAGAAACAAAAACCATACCACTGAATTTGTTTTGTAACATATATTTGTGGAAAATTCAAAGCATTTCTGTGCCACAGAATCTAGGGATTACCACAAAGATTTGATAGCTAGTCTGGATTTAGCCATTAGTGAGCCCCATGTGCCACAGGAAATCACTTTGCTCTGTTCTCAAGTTACCCACTAAACAGAAGGAGGAAAAAAGGATTTCACTAAAAGCCAGAGTGTTGCAACATTTATATATATATATTTTTAATTCTTATTATAGATTATTATCAGTAGAAATGCAAATTACAGTCAAAGAACACTGAAGAAAGTAATCCGCAATCTTTCACCAGTATTCGTTCTATGACGTACATTTAGAAGACAGGTTGGACTCAAATTCCTTTCGAATCACTATTAATAAGCTCTTCAAAGGAGAGTGCTATAAACAACAGTGAAATACATCACACCAGAAACTTAGATAAAAGCAAAAATAATTTAATGGTACTTGCTTGGTTATTGTTCCATCAATATCAGAGATGATGATTTTGTCATTCCAGTTCCAGAGGTATATTGTTCCTGCACAGCGGCAAGTACCTTGATATTGGGTTGTAATACTAAACACAACATCATTTGGGCCATCTCTGAGCTTCAATTTTGCCTTTAAAATGAACCAAAACTATTAAAGTGTTTTGCATAGTTAAGAATTTATAACTAGCAAAAGAGCTGTAAGAAATGTCTTGGGTGCTCATACATATCTAGTTGTACAATCAGATTAAATAAAATTTGTAGTTATGTGTTGATTAATTCCTCACATTAAAGCTATTTCACAAGTATCTGAAGTTATCTTGCTGCATGATCCAGATACGGCATCACAGCCCCCAGCCTATCTAAAGAAACAATCCTGGTAATTTCCCAAGTTTCTCCCTCTGCTAATAGAGGAACCTATCCTGAATTTTATTCAGCATTATTCTAAATCAGCAATTATCTTCTCATTAAAAAAATTAAAAATCAATGTATGTCTCCTTCCTGAAATATCCTTGCCATTCTTTATTGATGAGTTAACTTTCAGTCATGCAACTAGACATGATTTGGAAAGATACCATTTCTAGAGCTTCTAATTGCATCTAAGTAGATGACAATAAAAGGAACTAATTTTGCAAGTGTATCTGTAATATCTATATTTAGGATTCCTCAATCAGCTTTTGTTAATACTAAAATATGCATCGTCCTCATTTATAGAGAAATGTTTTGTTTTGTTTCTTGTCTAGACTAGCAAAAATGAGACCAGAATTCAACATTGATGCAGCTCCACTGAGAGAAGCTGTAGTGTTGTCAGGCACGTTTTTCTCACTGTGTCACCTAACATCTGTTCAGAGTAAGCCTGGACAGAACAATAACAAAGACTTCAGAGCTCCGGGTGCATTGCATTTTCCATTCCTGCTACTATGGAGTGACACCACTGTAATTTATTGGTCCGCATTTTTTGCCAGTGTGGATGCAGCCTTTATGTGATCTTATCCTTTCCTACTTGCATATTGCATTTTTTTCAAAACAGGACAGAAATGGAAATTAAATTCTTGCCTTCAGGAGACAGAATAGTCCAATATTTTGTACTATTAGTGCATATGAAATGAGTTAGAATTTGAGTATCATACTCATTACTGGACTGGATTCCTGCATGCTACTTCAATTGTGTGCTACTCGATAGTTATAAGAGCTGATGACACAGGAATTATGAGAGGATGTTCAATTTAACACATTTGTAAATGTCCCGATTTAGATGTTTGACCACATACTGCAGCAAAAATATGGACTATAATTACCAGAATTATATTTGCTCGATTTTTTTTTAATCAGAAACACAAAAGATGTGGTGTTCCTACGTAGCACAAGAAAACAGAGGTAGTTTAAATCCAGTTGCCCCTTGTCTAAAGTACCCAGAAATGATTCTAGTCCTACTTTATCTTTAGTAGATAGAGGTTCAATGGTTACTATAGTATGTTTAGTGAATAATGCAAAATTTAAAAAAACGGACCACTTATCAGAGCGGCTACATACAAAAACATACCACTTACTATTTGGTCTGAAGACAATCTAAGTGACTTCTTGTAAGAGGTAATGTTCCCATGACTTGGATGTTCCACTGGGACAGAATCTATTTTTAAGGATTCTTTCAGCTCTTGTGACCCTTCATCACTCGAAGAATCGTCTTCTATTGGCCTAATACGACATCAACCAAAGTAAAAGTAAGCCGTAGAAAATGTTTCTGTATTGGCTTAAAACTCATGTTTTCTCATACCTGAAATTGGTCTGGCACGTATCAAGATTTCTGCTTGTACTGGCTTTGAGAAAATTAGTCCTCAAGGTGTATTGTTTTCCATATATGTATTTTGCAAAAATAAAATAAAATAAAAAATACGCACAACATCTTAATCATAGTACCAAAGGGGTAGCCATGTTAGCTTGGTCCAGCAAAACAAACAAGGAGTCCTGTGGCACGTTTAAAGACTAACCGATTTATCTATCGCATGAGCTTTTGTGGGAGAAAATCCCACTTTGTCAGATGCTTGAAGATGGGAAACTTACACTTCTCTGCATTTATTTTGCTCCTGTTCTGTAAGTCATAGGATCAAGTCAGACTTTAACAGCAAATCAAAGCAGTAGTTAGGATTCAAACAGTGAAGTACAAGAATTAGCAGGGAGGTGAGTGGGGGACAAGGTAAGCAAAATTACCCATTACAACAGGTAATTTCGCTTACCTTGTCCCCCACCCACCTCCTTGCTAATTGCTGTACTCCATTGTTTGAATCCTAACTACTGCTTTGATTTGCTGTAACAGTCTCACCTGATCCTATGTCATACACTCCTCTGCATTTATTTTGCTCCCATTCTGCAAATTCCCCATCTTCAAGTATCTGATGAAGTGGGATTTTCTCCCACAAAAGCTCATGTGATAAATAAATCTGTTAGTCTTTAAAAGTGCCACAGGACTCCTTGTTTGTTTTAATCATAGTAGAATCTGGCTAAGCTAAACTTACGATGAGAAAGTCCATAGTAGGTTAGTGAAGTTTTCAGTTAGCATGTGTCAAACCAGAGCTTGTGTATGCTAATGGGGTGGGGAAAAGAAGTCTTGGAACATCCTGCTATTGGTGATGCCTTGAAATAATAAACAGAGTCCTGTGGCACTTTTAAAGAGTAACAGATTTATTTATCACTTGAGCTTTCGTGGGAGAAAATCCCACTTTATCAGACGCTTTGAAGATGGGAAACTTACAGAATGGGAGGAAATTAAATGCAGGGAAGTGTATGACATAGGATCAGGTCAGGCTGTAACAGCAAATCGAAATAGGCGTTAGGATTCAAACACTGGGAAACAGCACATAAAGGAAGGTGAGGTTAAATCTCCTGTTGTAAGGAGAGAAAAATCTAGTCCCTGTTTAACCCCAAGGCAACTGACTCAAATTTGCATTCGAGTTCTGCAGTTTCTTTTTACAGCTTCAAAGAGAAATGGCAGAACTTAAATTTATATGGAAATTTGACTCAGTTGCCTTGGGGTTAAACAGGGACTATGGATTTTTGTTTTGTTTTATTAAGTATCTTAGAGGAAAGATTTCTTCCCACATCTCCATTGAATTCTTCAAAAATCATGACACTATTGAGGCTGCAAATGAATCTTCAGACAGGAACACACCTGCTTTTAACTTGTTCTTCTGTAGTTGCTGGCAGGTCACTTGTTCTTTCTGTCTCAGCCTTCCCCTCCTTCGCCTCTGGTAGCTAAGATAATACAAGAATCAAAAACACACCAACATTTTAGGCATCTTACACTGGCAAGAACTACTTTAAATTTGGGGCATAAGCAAACAGCTATCATGTAAACAGTGGATTTTCTATTTTTTATCTATATGATGTACTCAAACCTGCTCATTAGAGGGACTACTTTATAAGAGACACTTTTGCAGACCATTTTCCTTCAAACTATTTAATTTCGTAGGCAAAGAGGAAAGACTCTGCAGACCAGATACTAGCAAATGTAAATAATGATCAAAACAGGTACTTCCTGGTGCACAATCTGTGGTCAAAATCTTGCAACCAAGTCTCTTATGATAGTAGTAAAAAAGAAAAAGGATAAAATCAGTACAAGACTAGTGTTTAGTTGTTTTGATGCTAGCAGGCAAGTGGTCCATTAATAGAAATTGCTGCTAAAATTTATGGCCTTTCCAGTAGCACCTAAAACACCATGAATGGCCTTGAAGAGAGCCACCTTTAGAAGAGGTCCTCTCCAGCTTGGTGTTGGGGCATATGTTCAGGAGACCCATGATGGAAGCCGGCACTGCTACTGACTAGTGTGTAGCAATGAAGGCTCTCAACCCAAGACCTTTTACAAACATTAAATTCATAAAAAATAAACTCTAAAAAATGTTGAACTTAAAGAACTGCATGTTCAAAGTACTGGAAGAAAGCTTCAGTCAACCTAAAAATAGCTTGTCAAAATTAGGACACTGCAATGATGTAAGTGGCAGACTGACAGAAATACAGTGGCCCTTTTCTTATTTCCCTTTTATTTGCATAGACGTCATGTTCCCAAAATACACTGCAACAGCTTTGAAAAACAGTTTTGAAGACAATTGATTATGTAAAATGAGGACAACCTCAAATTAAGGCAATATCTACATAGCACCACAGTTGGGACTACTGGGCTGTGAACTGCAGCATGTTGCATTGTAACTCCCTCGTGTGGATGCTGGCAAGAACCAAAAGGTACCAAGTATCACAGACTAGGTGCCTGTTAGTGGTGCCAGCAGCATCCACGCAGTGGAGTTACAGTACAGTATACTAGCGCATGCTGCACTTCACACCCCAATAGTCAAAATGTGGGGCCATTTAAACAAGTCCTAAGATCCTTTAATCCAAATTTGTTGTGTTTAGTTGGTAATGTTACACGTGATGTTTTAGTCTCAGTCTCAAAAGCAGTTTAAAGAGTTACATAATATTGATGAAATACCAAACATGCAAGTTTACAGCATGGGTTGCCAAATATCTCATCAGCATATGTTGTCTGCTGTATTTAAGAGCAAAATTTCACATTAGATTTTCACTCACATAAACCATTAAAAGATCAAATACACTTCAATTACTTGTTTAGCCATGCTGTCCTTCTTGCGCCAGAACCACCATCTTCCAGATTTCTTGGGCATCTTGTCTTTAACCCAAGACTCTATTGTAGTCTGAAAATATTTAGCTTAGTTAGTTAGTGTATAAATACACAAAAAATATTAAAATTTTAGTTATGTATTACTATACATGCAAGTTGCATTAAAGTACAAGTTTGTGTTAGTTTACCTTGGGCAAACTTTTCTGGAACACCTGCAAGCTGAGGATCATGGGAGCAGCCAACGCCCAGTTATAATACCTGGTTTAAGGAGACAGTCTTGATGAGAAGCTATGACAAGGACTAAATTCAGGAGAAATAAATGATTAGTATGCAACATGCTCTTTGCTTGGCAAAAAAACTTTGATTTTTTGTTGAAGACAGCTCATAAAAACCATGCAACTAATGTTTGCTGACAATCCAAATATTTTTCCTAGTCCACACTATTCACTGTTAATGACAAATGCTGCAAGATTTTGCTTTAAAAGATGCAAATCTGACTTTAACCTGTAATTCAAAGGCATGTTGCATGAGCAAAAGATCACAAATACAAAATACATATGGAAACAGGTTAGAATTGGAACTGAAAAGGTATAGTACTTTTAAAATATATTACTGAAAAAGGAAAGTTACATGACGTATAAACATTTCATAGTAATAGGAAATTACCTGTTGTAAATCCTTATTACCAGATTAGGATTGTCTATGAGGCCTGGATTTTCGGCAAATTCATTGTAAGTAATAATATGTTCCATGAATTTTTCTGCAATACAAGAACATTTTATCAATTCAGTTAAAAAGAGTATTTTTGTCTCCTCATTTTGAGACTGCCTTTAGTAAAGTCTGTGGTCTTGTAAACACACTATTAAAATCCTTTTCCTTGAGTCTGCAAATACCTTTGCTGACTTTCTGTCATCAGACCAAAGGTGTTGAAAATGGTCCTACTTTATAAGTAAAAAACTTGAAAGCTGCCATGAACATTTACTCAATTGCAAGAAGAACCTCAATTTCCAGACCCCCCCACCAATCACAATAATGAGAAGAAAGTACAGGAAGGAAGTAGAGACTGATTTAGTTCTTGAAAAAGAAAATGTAAATGCATTGTATCATGATAGTTACACATTGACCTACAAGTAACTGTTGTTTAGTGAATGCCAGCAAGTATCTACTACTACGAACAGCCTTTGACAGCAACTGTACAGTTATACAGAAATTATGTTATTCATTTGAGTTCTCCCTCCAGTGCACTAGCCCCCCTGCATGAGGAAGATTTTTTTTTTAACTGTATCTTCACAACTGATTTTTCTACCTTATATAAATCACATCACTAAGATATACCTTCAACATGTGTATTGATCATGGACTTTATAAAAAAATAAAGTTCCCCTTGACAGCTGGAGAACAGGAATATTATGGCAAAACCTGAATATTGAATAAAGCGGACACTAAAGCTTAAATATCCCTCCAATGTGTAGAGGAAATTAGTGACATTTAAGGAGAAAAAGGTAAAAAGCATGTGTGGTTAACTTTTACATTCTACAGTGTGTGTGAATAATTAAGAAGGAAAGTATAGAGACAAAAACCCAATGTAACTTAAAAAAATCCAGATAAGCAAATATTTTGGATGGGGAAAGGAAGATTAATCTCCACTTTTAAAGCAAGATAGCCTAAGATGATGGCATCTGCCATCTTCTTAATCTCTTGCTTAGCTAGAAGAAGGAAGACAGTGTATCAGGCAGTAGGATACAAACACAGTTTTAAAGCTTTATACAGTGGCAAAGGAAGCAATGTAGATGAAGTCATCACGCAAATATAGTCAGACATTTCACATATGGTGTAACGGCAGAAGAGAACTAGCTGTAGATAAGAGCTTTTCTGTCCAGTTTTAGACAGACCCCCACAGCATGAACACACACCTCTACTTTTTGCAAATGTTTGAGAGTTTTATACTATATATGATTGCACAGTGGTTGATTTACCCAAAGCACATACAACATGTTCTCAGCTCTCTCATGCTTCCCCACGTAGATCATAATTAAAAGGTGAGAGCTTCATATGGCTGCCTTCTAAAATAGAGAACTAACAATATGAAGTAACTTTGTTAGGCTCCACTTAATTCACATTTCTGGCTTAAAGTAGATATTTGACTTAGTATCTGACATACCTTTAGAAATCTCTCCATTTTCACTTAGACCTCCACAGACAGAAAGTGTGACATCGGGCAAATCCATAGCTGAATCCGACATACACTCTGTGCCGCTGTCAGCAGCAGCACTCCCCACTGACTGTGGTGACTGGGAACCAGAGAGGGTATCCGACTCAGTCCACTGTCTGGAGCCTGGATCAGATTCACTGAAGGAAAGGAGTTTATTTCGTGTATGTAATTCTCTTGCATACAAGCATGTATGTATTTTAAGTTATATGCAACTGCAGTATTATGTGAAATGATTCAAAACACAGCCCCAGCACTACACACTTTTGTATTTCAAATATATTGTTACAAAATTAAAGCTTTGTTCTACAATCACCAGATTTTCTTTTCTCAAAAAGGAAATTGAGTTGTTTGCGCACCCATATGTTAACAAACGGTATTTTCACTCACTAACATTTCCTTTCATCTCAGGATTGAAATATTAAAATGGAATGTCAGCTGCTCTACTTTAACTGACAAGTTCTTTGCAATAGGAACCTATTTTGTAATGATCAAGACCAAGTGATTCAGCTAATTCACAGCAATCAGGCTCTAATAAAAGGAGATAGAGAGGATTGTGAAATAGTCTGAGAAGTGAGTAAGTGCATGTTCTCTATTTGATAACTTTTTTAAAAAATAGAGACACAGAAAAGAAGAAAAGAGATACATTTGATAATACTGAAAGACTGCCGGCCCCAATTCTCCTTCCATTTAGGCTGATGTAAATCAAGAATACCTATATATAACTACATTGAAGTCATACTGGAGTTATATTGGTAAAAACTGGTTTAAACGAGATAGAACCATCATTTGACTGATTTAGACAAGCACCCTTGTTCAGAACAATACTTAGGAATGCACTTAAGCACATGCTCGAGTCAGGACTATTACAGTTGAATTAAGAGTTGGACATTGACGTAACTATTCCAACTGAATTTTTCAGGATTTCTTTAGTTTTCATATTCTGTAAAACTAAAATACACAACAGACACCAGTACCCTGTTACACACAGTATATGGCCAAGTGTATTTTATAAAATTAAAACGAGTCTCATTTTCCTCTTCTTCCCCCTGATCCCAGCAGAACAAAAAAAAAACAAGCAAGACACGTTGCCCGCTTTTTATTCCCCAAAAGGAAAACTAACAGTTCCTAAAAGTAGTGGAATGTTTAGCAACAATATAATCCTAATTTTCATAAGAAAAGGAACTTTAGAAACTATTATTTAGCTTCAGATTTTAAACTATATATATTTCCTGTATGCTCATAGTGCATTTTTCCAACTTCCACTGGCAGATCCAGAACTGAAAAGCTTACTTAACGTCTGAAAGGTTGTAGGATACTGAGCATAGTTTTCAGAAGTTGATCCAAGGTGGGGGAGGAGGGAGAGTTTCTTGCTGGTTTTAGAACCAATAGCTAGACAAGAATGAACCTACAAGAAAGCTGGATTGTGTACTATTATTGACATTGCTTGGTAGATGATTTTTAGATAAAACTGCCTGTTTGTCTTGAATCTGCACTCTGTATAGAGTAGGAAATCTATTAGTTAAATCAGTAAATATCTTCTTGCCATCTGGATTCAATGAGTATCCAGTTTAGAGAAACAATGCTTTTATTTTTTTTAAACATTAATGCAAGCATATAAAGTGCATCTACTAATTGAGTTGGAGCAATTTCCTTAGCTCAGCCACTTTAAACTTCACTTCTCAGACACTGAGATGGTTCTCTAGATATAAATATCTACTTTAAGCTTGTGATATTGAGAGCAGTGTTAGTTCCCATGTCAAGAAACAAGTTTACATTTGTATTTCCAATGTTATAATGGTAAGTTTTGATTTTATGAAGGCCTCAGCGACACTACAACACATAAAAATCAGAAATTTAGTTAATTTGAGCATCTCAAATTATGATTAAGACTGGCCACTGCTTACCACAGGAAGGAAGGAGGACTGTGCTAAAGAGTTTGGGTTTTTTCCCATTTGGAGTTCCTCACCCAAAGTCCAAATCGATATGCACTTTGTGTGGTTAGCAGGTGTTTTGTAAGTGATACTACACAAAGCAGAGCCATGAGGGAAAGACAAACAGAGTAATTCTTGTTTCTTGGTAAGATGATTGCTGTGCTGGTATATTTAGACATCTCTTCTTTCACTAACTTCCATTTTAAGCAAGTTAAAACCTTGGTTATCCAGGTTCACTTCTCTAAGGCCCTATTAACTGAAAAGTGTTCTCTGAAGCCTTGGAAAAAAGCAAGGATCAAAGTAATTGGTCACATGGTTCCCTGAAGGACAACTCAATGGAGCTTGTCCTATTCCCTCACTCCTTCCAAAACCAGTTGCTTCCCCGAATGAAAGAGCTCCACAGTTGGAGGGAGAGGCTGCAGTCCAAATCACCCATCACACCTGAATCTCCAGCCCCCATTTTCTATCAGCCAGTTCCCAAGATACAGTGGAGTTCTGACCTCTTCAGATCTCAGGAGCACCTCTTAAGCTCAAGAGGCTTCTTGTAGGAAAAGAAAAGCAGGACTGGATTACGGCTCTTCCATCCCACCAGGCTGCCATCACAACTCCTAAACTTTGGTTGTGCACAGGTCCTTTCCAGCTGGGAAAGGAGGAGCAGAGCAGCAGTCTAAAAATCTGTGCTCCAGTTAGTGGACAGTTCCTCCAGACTGCTAGCTGGCTTACTCAGTCATCTGAAGGTTCTGAATGCCCTTGAAACCTTCAAATAATCTCTGCTTGGCTGTAGCAAAATGCTGTTTTAACAATAATAATTTTCCTTAGCCTTTATTTAAGGCTTAAATTTATGGAATATGATCTCTAAGCTAACAACTGCAAAAGTCAATTAAACTGGGCAAAATACATGAGAAAAAGCTGCATAGAAGACAGTCCTGCCTTTGACACAGGGATAGACTAAATCAGCTTTTCCATATTACCCCATGTTACAACAGAAAAGTCTCAAGACCCCTTTCTATCTATAAAGAAAATAAAAGTGGTAGCATGAACCCTGAACCACATTTGCAATATCCCAGAGGTCATAACCCAAAGGCTGGTGTAAGAAGCCCACAGTGCTGAGCCATTTACTTCTGTGATTCTGATGGCACATCTGCATCCCACCATAATTCTGAACTCCATTCAATTTCACAAAATTTTAAGTTTGCTCCCAGTATTCCCTCAATCAGATCCAATTTAAGAGAATGGGCATTACAGAACACAGGTTTCCTCCACCAATTCTCCATATTACTATTTGCACAGCTATTTGCTAAATTTCTCCATGGAAACTGGCAAAAAGCATCCCCAATCATACAGCATACAACTCTGAGGCTGACATTTGAACTCAGTAAAAGAGAGGAATAAAAGTTTAGATATCTCATATTTCATCTTTCCTACTGCTACTGATTCTGTCTGAAATGAAACAGATATATCCAGATATACTGGATACTTTATGATCTTTTGTAAAGTGTCCAGACTTTGGATGTTTCTTTTTAAAGTTCTTCTTGGAAAGATATACTGGACAGAATGTTGGAAGTTAAAACATTTTAACTACATAAAATCTGAGAAAGGGCGATAACTCAGTTACACAATTTTCTTGAAAAAAAAAAAAACAGTTTATATAGTAATGCTGAGGATACACATTTCACTTCAGTGATGTCAGTTACATGGGAAAACACATTAGAACCAAGACAAATAACTTTACTGATCCCCAAAATAACTATATAGTTTAAGCTTTCCCACAAGGCCGCAGCACTTTCTGGTTTTAGTTGGGATGGAAAAACCACAACAGCAGCCTTTCACATCATATTTCAGTCTCTCCCCTTGCCAAAACCAGAAGTGTAGAGTTGTACAGAATATGTTCAATATTGATTTAGCCTATTACATACTCTAAAAGCTTAAAGACAGGCTTGAATTTTGAACCAGGGTCAGGTCAGTTTTCTTACCTCAGTTGGCTCATCCACTCCTAAAACTAACAGCTGCAATATTTTGCAATATAAAACTTGCCATATTAGAACACTAATTCCAAGTTACCTTTTGGGAAAGTAGAGTGCAGCGACTTCAGGTTCCAAAGCCTTCAAGTCCTCCAAGTAAATATCATGAGGTCCCTGATGTTGGCTTCGCTTGTGCATGCCTGTTGATTGTCATAACAATTAGGTTGTTTAAGATTATTACATATATTAAATACTGTTTTGTGGGAGGTATAGTTTTCTGAGCTTTGAACATTGTTCATACAGAAACATAAACAGGAATTTCTGTAGGTTAGTTAGCTTATAGTCAGTAAGGTTTGATTGCTTTTTTAAAATAAAAAATATTAGCTGTATTTATTGATTGTGTAAGTCGACAGTTTTTGGATAACCTCATTACATTGCACAGAACATTCTGTGGGAATGGACCAATTTTTTAAATAAAAATGAATACCTTTCTTTTTTGAAGGAGAGTCTATTTTTGCTGGTGGTTTTGCTTCTGAAGGACTGTCGGGTAACGGGTTGGGGAGATGATCAGCATCTAATGTAGATGATTCTTGAATGATATCCAGCAGAGGTTCTATGACTGCAGGAGCAAGAGAATCTTTAACATCCGTCTGCTTAAACAAAGGGTAAGTTCTCGGCTCAGGTTTCAGTACCGTACAGACAGAATCTTTCATCAAAAAATCATCTTCAACTTCATCAGAGCTGAGGATGACTCTAAAATGAGTCTTCTCTGATGGGGTAATGGTAGCTGTTCTAGGGTGCTCCAATTTGTCCTTCTTACTTATCTGAAAAGAAGAAAGATTGTGTTCTACTCTACTTTCATACAATGTGTCATTCATTTTGCACAGCTCTGAACATTAGCTAACAAGTGCTTATAGTAATTATGCCAGAGATCTTACTTTTCAAACCAAAAAAGTCAAAAGCCTGTTGGATTAAACTTTAATGCATATTTTAGCAACTTCACATGCAGTCTCATTAATGAAGTCCCAGCAATGCCAACCACATAGGAACTTGCTCACCAGTTTTATAGAGTATAAAAATCTGTCTATATTTCTATTCTAAGCTCATCCACCTTTCAAGTTCTTCCTGAAGGCCCACCTTGCTGACTGAAGGGTAAAATGGGAATATTTGTCATATTTCTATTTATGTTTTATACTTGCACTTTTTGTGTTAACATATACTGTATTTATGTTACATCACTTCTTCCGGCCTGTGATTCATTTACCTGGATTGTGAACTTAGGCCACGCACTTAGGGCAGCCATCTCTTTGAAAATCACCTAGCATACTATGGTTCTACCAGAAATAGCCTGGTTCAGACACTGTTTAATTGCATTAACAAGGAAACATAATCAGTCTCCCTTATCACTGGTTATGGATGTATGAATAATGAGCACAATTCGAATTCATGACACTATATTAAAACAGACCTCATGACAAACAGCTCTCCATTTCCCCATTTTTAAAGTCACTTTTGAAGAACTTCAATAACAAATCTAGACAGGTTTTTGACACACTCAAACATTATCAGTAATCGTGGCTTTTCAAATTGTTGATGATAGATCATTGCTTGTAGTCAAAACATTTCTTCATAATAACCCAACTTTTAAAAATAATATTCATGTATAGCCTTTTTTCAAAAACACCTTTGTTTGAATGGGCTCATTGAGCTTCAGAGAGGCTCTATATCAGAACAGGGGTCCACTCACACAGAGCTGTCTATGGGGTTAGGGCTTAAATTTCATCATCTTTGGAGGGTGCAGAGAAGATGCTACATTATACTTCCCTGCCTCAGTTTGGATAACAGTGGATTTATTTCGGGCTTCTATCAGGAAGGGGCAAAGAACATTTATAAAGGGAGCTATATAGGAATGTACAAGTCCACAAATGTCCACAATGTATGGGTGAGCAGCCTCCAAGTCTCCTATATTGGCATTTGCACCTGATTGCCATGGAACAACCCTGGTCCTATATTTTATTTTTTTAAAAATAAAGCTTACTAGACTGAGTCATTCCTATTGTAGCTAATGTGTTGTTATAAAATTATCTTCTGTTTCAGAAACAGATTAGAGAGCTACAAATTTTTACTCTAAGATCAGTCTGGAAGAATTTTGCAGCTCTCCTTTTGAAATCAATAAAAAATACCTTCAGCTTAGCCAGCCACAAGAGGGTGCTATTTTCACATTTCTGTTGAATTATTCACACTTGTTCAATTTATCTCAATATTCTAATATGAAATACAGAGTTTTAAGTTTCAAGAAAGATAATTCAGACACAATAAATGTCCCAGGCAATATATAAAATTCATCTGTAACTAACTTTACCTTAGTAGATTCTGGGAATCCTCCCCACGTCCATTCTATGTGAGATTCAGCTCTAAGCAAGCTCTCTGAAGGCTTCACTTCTAGTTCTGAATCGCTTTTAGGACAGACTGGCTCTGAGAAAGAGCTATCAACATAAACACAGAAAGCTACAGTGTTTAAAATGCATTTGTTCTGCAGCTACTTTTGTCAGAATTTTCTCTAGTTTAACAGAGCTTCAATTATTCAGCAACAGGGCAAAAAGCCCAGTTGGGCTTTCAGACTGAGAGAAAAGAGGTTAAAACTAAAATCACATTAAGGGGCTGATCACCCTGAACAGATTTCTTCATTGTACTTGAAGTGTTCTCAGTATAATCCCTCACAGTTTTTGATGATTTAGCTGCCATCACAAGACTGATGTATTTCCTCTTGTTAATTTGGGATAATATATTTTAAATTCCTGTGTTACAGAAAAAACATAGCATTCCAGTTTGCAAGGCCCCAAAAGTTTCATCCATTGCTAAAATCCTACTATTGCTGCAAATTAACTGGATGTGACAGTAATTTACATTCCAATATACAACCCCCTCCATCAGGATGACAAAACTAGTAGGGCATGTGAAAGATACATTACAATGGTATTTCAGCTACTTGACGCTTGGAGACAGAATCACACTCCTCAATCATGTTAGCAAGGGAATGTCATAGTCCTTGAAGTTACCTTCAATTGAGGCAACTTCAACAGGCAGGATCATATTAGGACCTGTTGTGGGTGCCTGTCCCACCACTGATGGTTCATTCTACAAGGCACAGGCATCTTTGGCAGCATTCCTGGCCCAAGTCCCAATCCAGGATATTTGTAGAGGAGCAATGTGGCCATCTATTCACCCCTTCGCTTCACACTATGCTATTATACAGCACACCAGAGAGGATGCTGCGTTTGGCAGAGCAGTACTATAATCCATGGGGCTTTTTTAACTCCTCCTATGGACCAGCCTGGGAATCACCTTGGAATCAACATAAGCAAGCACTCAGAGAAGAAAAAATGGTTACTTAGGCCTTGTCCACACTAGTACTTATGCTGGCAAAAATCTTGTCGCCTCTGAGCTACTTAAGTTTTGCCAGCATAAGTGCTAGTGTGGAGAGCTACCACCGCTCGTTTAGGTTTTATTGTGGTGGCGGGAGAGCTCACATCGACATAACATACATAATTGCACAACAAACATAATTCCAGGTATATTTGAAAACTCTGCTGGGGAAAAGTTTGCTGAGCAAGAGAGGAGAGATGTTCCAGTGACCATCACAGACAGGAAGAAGGAACTGAAGAGGCAGGAGGTCAACAGAGCTCTATATACGGCACTGGAAGGGTTGACTTCAGCGGGCCACAGATACTGCTAGGGGAAAAACCTGCTGATGATGTGCATGCCATGCACATGCACACCTCCTTGGAACTGACATGAGCCAAGCACTAAAAGAACAGAAGACTTAGATTTCCTGTGTGACCTTTGTGCAAGTAACTTTATTTGTCTCAATTCCATATCTGTACAATGGGGAAAATACTCTACCTCACAGGCATGCTGTGAAGATAAATTGATTAATTCTTGTGAGGATCATAGATATTGTAGCAATGAAGACCAAATATCTGTTAAGGCTAAAATATCACAAACCAGGAGATTTTATGGAAATATAATGTGCTTAACTTGCAGATTTCCTGAATATGTACATGAGGTGATCCAGAAAGTGAAGTTCTTGAGTTACTAGAACTTAAGACTGAAAAAGTTATTTTTAGGCACATAGGCACTGCTCTTGGCATCTCCCTGCACTGATATCCAGGTAACTGGTAGCTCTTCTGTTCTGGACTGGGGGATTGTCTATATAGCGTTTAAGGACCTGTTTTAACTTGAGTAATTTGCCATTTAACGCAAACTACCAAGAGTTATTATAAATGTTAGCCTAGGCACTTCACAAATGTTTACACTGTGATACACACATTTGTGGCTGACCTTAGTTAAAGTGCTTGAAAATCTGTCCTTATCTGTAATTTGCTGAGTGTGAACAAAATGATCAGTTATAGGTCCATTTTCTTCCTTTAGTGAATTTTAACAGTGGTTTTTGTTCATTTAGAAAGGATGATATAAGTACAAATAAATAGGTTTCTTTTTTAAATAAACCAGTACATTTATGTATAAATTGCACGTTGTCATTGGACCCTTCCTAAGTTGCAAATGCAGTCCTGGGTGTCACAAATGTTGAGCGCCTACTTTAGGTAGTTTTATAGGTCAGAAGAAGTTACTGAGATGGTGTATTAGTCTAACACGACAACAATACAAAATTATACAGAAAGAGGACACCATAAAAACGACCTACTTCTCCAAAGGGGACCAGTCTCCATCAGATAAAGGGTAATGATCCTTGGAGTGATACATCAAGAGCTCTTTCTGTTCTTCACTCTTTGGTGAAGAATTTGAGGATCCTCTGTGGAGACAAAAGAGCCATTTTTAAGTCAGTCGATGACAGATCTCCATGTGCAACTTACCTAGAAAAACTGAAGTATTTGTACAAAAAGTCTAAAATCGAAAGGAAGACACTGACAGTTGAGGGATGAAAGAAAGAGCAATAGTTCATCATTGGTGGTGCCACTTTGGTGCCTCCAGCAGTGGAAAATGGCTCTAGCAGCAGGGAGTTGCTAAAGCCTTTTCCTGGGGCCTCCCCTCTGCCAAAGTTTTTTTTCCACTAACAGTGTCTTTCACCATCGCAAGGAAAAGATCTGGCAATGAGAGAGCAAGAACGAAAGAAAATTTCCCAGCAGTGCAGATATGGGAACCACTGCTTGAGTGTGTAGAGAGCCATGTAGGGTACATATCCTGGGGTACAAGTGTCTCTCTACATTACTTGCTTAAGCAGTGCCTCACCCATATACACTGCTATTTATACCCACTCTAGAGGAGCATGCAGTGCCTACTCACTTCTACAGAAAACTGCTACTATTTTATGTTATAAATCTAATATAAAGGATAGGTTAGAAAAGAAACAGGTTTTGCTGTCTGGGGGTTTTGGGGTTTTTTTTGGATGGGCTCTAAGCAAGAATAGAGCTTCGGTCATTGTTGTATCCCAGATCCCAAAGTATTTCTGTTGAAATTTACTGTTACTGACTGCTTATATATTTCAATGTAAAGTGGGGGTATTGGTTTTTTTTTTTTTTTTTTTTTTAAGCAATAATCCAAAAGGATCTACAATCAATTAAAAATGAAAATCTGTTTTGAGTTGCAGAAGTTAATTTTAGTCTACTATCTAATGGATCATACTTATCTGACAATAGTGAGTTTAGAGGTTTTTAGGTATGCTACAAGGAGCATGGTATCAGTCAAAGATGAGGAACTGAGAAATGTAAATAGCCTACATAGATGCAGGAATACCTGGCGTAACACTTGTTTACTTTATCTAAATCTTTTCGATCTGCTTATTATGGGGGAACGGCAGCTGCCTTATATTTGAAGTGGCAACACTAAAACCAAATTCAGATGCCCTTATAAGACGACTTTAAAAATGGCAGCTTTCTCCACCACAACCTGTACATTTATATGTATTTAACATCTTCAGGTCAGGACTGCTTTTTATTGTTCTATAAAGTGAAATATATATTTATGCATTACATAAGTGTACTGTGTATTGTTTTGCCTGCATGACTAGCAATACAGGCCTACATGACTGACTGCTATGGACACAAGTGACGATTTTGATGGAAGAGACTAGCTTAAACAAGACTTGGCATTTGCTTTGGGATTTCAAATTGCAAAGTTCTGAAAGATTCTGAAGAGTTCTGGAAGAAGTCAAGATTACATATATAATTTCTTTGAATTTTTGAGGCAAGGATTCTTGGACTTCCACATTCTAGAATTTACTGAAACCTACTCTGGCTCAAGGATACTTTATCTAAGAGAAGGAGTTAATACACAAGCCACAGCATGAAGCTTTAGTGATACCACATGAAACCTTTCAGTATGTACATAATAGTTTACCTTAAATGCTGAACATCTCTTTCGTCATCAGAGCTTATTTCTATTTCAAAAATCTCTTCAACCCCGGCAGAAGAGATCTGATCCTCCTTCTTGCTATCTTGTTTGTATTTCTTTCTCCTTCGCCTTTTTTTCTTCACAGACCCAAACACAGTTTCCGTTTCCATGATGTGTCCTTCAGAGCTCTGATATGTCCTTTCATTTTTGTCTGACTTCAGCAAGTGATCTTCAATCTCTTTAAAGAACTGATCCTCAGTAGGTATTGGGGAGGTTGCCAGATATGCAGGAACATTTTCCTAATCAAAACAAAAGGAATAAATAAATAAATAAGTAGATGCATTTGTTATGTATACACAAACAGAATAATTTGCTTATAGATTCCAAAAGGAGTAGTCATGTTAGTCTAGTTCAGTAAAACAAACAAGGAGTCTAGTGGCACTTTTACAGACTAACAAATTTATTTATCGTATGAGCTTTTGAAAGCTCATGCAATAAATACATTTGTTAGTCTTTAAAAGTGCCACTAGACTCCTCATTTGTTTTGCCTATAGACTGCGGTCCTCATTCATGTATAGACATGAGACTGCAGTAATCTCATGGTTCAAAAGCTTGGTACTCAAACGGAAAACGTGCTCACGAAGTGACTACAGAAGAAAATCTGGGGGGTGGGAGAGGTGAGCAGCATCAAGAACTGGACGATATGGCAAATTTCCTGCATATTCTTGGGACACCTTATTGACTTAATTTAAGTACCTTTGAGGTTTGTTGAATTAAATACAAAATGTACGTATTGTGGGCCAGGATTGTGTGTAACCCCTCAGAAAGGAGGTGGTGACGGTGTGATGTGAGGCCTGGGAATTAAGGACTATAGTATAGATGTGCCAGACAAGAACAGACTTTTGGAATAAGTGGATTTTCCAGGGAATACCTAGGAAAAGGTTAATGCAAATTTTCCTCTGGTTATACAGAAAGCCAGCCTTTGCAATATATACCCTGAGGAGTTGGGTTTTTTTGATTGTCCATTCCAGAGACTGGTGATCAGTCATTTCTTTTCACAGCTTGTGCCTTTGACCTGCCCAGCCTGGTTTCCAGTTCCAAATCTGAAACAGTTATGAACTTGTAACCAAAGGGAAAATCTGAGTTGTGAGTTTCAAAGGACTGACACCGCTACTGCCCAAGATTGGAATTGGGGTTGACTGCTGGTAAGCTTCTCAGCGTGCATGTAGGTTCTTTTGTTTTTAGTATGCTCTCTCTTTAATGTTCTCTCTAAGAACAAATGGGCTTGATTAGAAAGAGTTGTGTGGTAACTAGTAACTGTGAGCAATATGCTGGTGAAAGCCTCTGAAGAGAAACCAAAGAACAAGTGCCGGCCTGTTTGATATCCTGTGGATATCAGTATAGACAAGAAACTGTGCAGCCTGGAAAACCCCTAGTCAGGAGAGAGTAAGACATGCAGGTCTCTGCCCAAGAGAAGTACTGATTGGGAGCTGGAAACCGTCAAGTGGGTACCCTCAAGCGACCACTGAATGGGATAAAGATGCCATTACCCTGAGACTGTGACACTGACTATCATTTTTCTAAACAGTGCCTATTATATTTTTGGCACTAGTGTAATATGATTCAAATGAATACTTAGAGACAAGGTGGGTGAGGTAATATATCTTATTGGACCAACTTCTGTTGCTGCTCTCAGAGAGACAAGCTTCCAAATTTACACAGAGCTCTTCTTCTTCAGAAAGAAGAGCTCTGTGTAAGCTTGAAAGCCTTTCTCTCTGAGAGCACCAGCAGAAGTTAGTCCAATAAATGATACACCACATTACCCACTTTGTATCTCTAATATCCAGAGACCAATATGGCTATGACACTGAATACAATAAAGGCTCATGACAGTAGATCAGATAGTGGGATGCTTTAGGGACTTTTTAAGCATGCTGATTCTGTCAGTTTCTTGGCAGCTGTTTTAATAAAATTAAATATTACAAAAGCAATAGCTCCACATTTTGAAAGAGGATATGCAAAGGATATAGGATTAAAATGATGCTTTAGTATTTCATTGGTACTTGTATCAGAGGCTGACAGTCTTGGGGATTAGAAACTTGAACTCCTTAATTCTAGTCTCAGCCCTGCAATTACTTGTTTTGTTGCCTTTCTGCATACCTGTCCATACCAAAAGCTATCTGGAAGACTGTTATGCATAGCTTGGGTAGGCAATAGCAGACCAACTATTGTTTTATAGCTTGATTTTAGTTTATATTGAGTGCAACAGCATTTAGGAAGTGGTTGTTGAGTTGGTGGTTTTTTAAACTTGTGACTGAACAATTCTCATCAGTGACTGGTTAGCTCTCTGCCTCTGTCGACAAAAGAACTGCTTTCAGGTTTATATTTAGACACATTATACAGGACTCATCAAAACTGCCACTCAGCGAGGCGTCCAGCTTCAAAGCAAGGCACCCATGGTTTGTCAAGCCCTCTGTTATGTTAAGAACAGCCATACTGAATTAGACCAATGGTTCATCTAAGCCCAGTATCTTATCTTCTTACAGTGGCCAGTGCCGGTTTCTTCAGACAGAATTAACAGCCAATCAAGTGACTAATCCCCTATTGTCCACTTCCAGCCTCTGTCAATCGGATATTAGGGACACTCAGACCACAAGGTTGCATCCATGACCATCTTGGCTGATAGCCAGTGATGGATCTATTCTCCATTAAATTATCTAATTTTTTTTTTAAAATCATTGTTATAGTCTTGGCCCTCACATCTGCTGGCAACAAATTACACAGATTGATTACACATTGTGTGAAATATATACTTTTGGTTTTTTTAAACCTGCTGCCTATTAGTTTCATTTGGTGACTCCTGGTTCTTGTGTCATGGGAAAGAGTAAACAATATTTCCTTACTCACTGTCTCCACACCATTCATGGTTTTCAAGGCCCCTATCATAACCCCTCTTAGTCATCTCTTTTCCAAGATGAAAAGTCACAGTCTTTTTAATATCCCCTCATATGGGAGCTGTTCCATACCCTTAATCATTTGTGTTAACCTTCTCTGTATATTTTCCAATTCTAATGCATCTTTTTGAGATGGGACCCAGAACTGCACTCAGTACTCAAGGTGTGGCCATGTCATTTGTATTGTATCATTATGGTATTTTCTACCTTAGATCTATCATTTTCCTAATTGTTCCTAACATTATTAGCTTTTCTTGACTACCGCTACATATTGAGCAGATGTTTTCAGAGAACAATTCACAACCACTCCAAGAGCTCTTTCTTGACTGGTAACAGATCATTTAGATTCCATCATTAGTTGGGATTATGTTTTCCAATGTGCATTATTTTGGATTTATCAACACAGAATTCCATCTGTCATTTTGTTGCCCAGTTAACCAGTTTTGCAAAATCATGCACCTAATGAAGTGTGATTATACCCATGAAAGCTCATGCAATGAATAAATCTGTTAGTATTTAAAAGTGCCACAAGACTTGTTTGTTTTTCAGATGGGGGAATCTCCCTCCCATCCTCCATAGTGAAAATTGATGCAAAGAATTAATTTAACTTCTCCATAGTGGTCTTGCCTTCCTTGAGTGCTCCTTTAGCTCCTACTTCCAATGTACTTAATGTTTTGCTGTTAGTTTTGATTTTAGATTCTGAGTCTCAGTTCTCTTCCTAGATATCATGGGTCTCCTTCATAAAATTATTATTATTATTTTGGGTACTAACAATCTTGATACTAGTTTTCCCCACCTCCCCTCCCCCTTTATTTTGAATGATATATAACCCCTTCGCTTCTAGAGTGTGGGATTTTTTTTCAAATCAAAAAATAAACTGCTCCCCCTCCCCAAACAGCTAGTTAATTTTTAAGATCTGCAAGATTTTATGACTTTGCACATTCATTTATAATGCTATCATTTGTATCACACTGTCCAAAGTGTTTACTTTTGATATTCCTTCTCTTCTTTCCAAAAATACTAATGCCTTTCTAACAAACCACTAAACCTCTGGCCAGGATGTGGAAGAGGATTTATAAGTCAAAAAATATCTATCAACTTACACAAGCTTTTACATAAGGGCACATAAGGCAGTTTGCTATGAATATGAAGTATTAAAGAAAGTCAGGGCTTTCTAAGCAGGGAATTTAGTGCAAAGTGGGTAGGATGTAAATTTAAAGTGCAAAAGCTATTATTCCACACTAACTTCTTAGTGGACAGTCTTGTTCTACACTTTTTTGTTGATTAAGTTAATCCACTTTCTAAGCAATAATTATTCTGCATTATTTACTCCAGGTTTCTCCACTCTCCCAGACAAACCTTAAATGCTTTTCAAGACAACCGTTCTGTAAACATCAAGAACTGGAAAAAGCCAACAATCTCAAAAGGCCTTGGCTTAGGGGATATTCAGAGACAACTGTATCAGAAAGCCACTACAATGACTTCCTGGTCTTGGAAAACAAGTTACCGTAACTAACGAAAATTCAGAGATAAACTGCACCTTGTCAAAGTAAACGAAGTGTATTGATATTGGAGGTCAGTAACATAAGTGACTTGAACTACTTGCAAGGAGTAGTCAACAGTCACTGCATTATCTGTATAATCAATAAGTCAGCCACTCTAACGTTAACATAATAGACTATTGTGTTCAGCAAACAGGGTGAAAAGTGCAACAAGTCTTCCTATTACAGTTCTAAAAAACACAGTGTGCTAAGGAAGATCTGTTATTTTCCTGACAGTAGTAACTGAACTAGACACAGTGTTTTACTGAACTATTGAAAGCAAATGATGCAAGTTATGAATCAGAAACAAACAAACAAACAAAAACCAGTCATGAAAAATGCTGTATTTTAACATTGAAAACATGGGACAGGACTAGTAACAAGGCACAATTAACAAAAGAAAGCTTGTCTCAGAAATGAACTCTTCACACACAACAAAATACTTACGTATTCTTCTTCAGTTTCCTGTACGAAGAAAGCTTCTCCATTGTCACCCAGCTTCATATGAAGGTCAACTGCATCTCCATTAATTTCTATATCAATCTGTGGGAGCAAAGACAATTTAATGTAGAGCAACTTACACACAACAAAAAATAAAAACAAGTCCTTACCTTAAGACTGATTCCTATCTCAAAAAAACAGTCTGAGTCTTTTGTCTTGGAGATTGCTCCTTGTTGCTCTAGCCTGGTCCTCCTGTCAGCCATCAAGACCACCAGGGACCCCAGAGGAGGGTGGAGTATGACAGTACAAGCACTCATACCCTTGAGTGTGAACAAAACTTCTTTTCAGATCTCTCAGTTGGGAAGACAGGAGTAGTGGTTTGCCACAGGGCTTTAACTGGTCTCAGGATGGCTTCACAGAGGGAGAGCCACCTTTAATGGGGCCACCATGGTCAAAGTATTGACTCTGACTATGCCTACTTCTAGCCTGAGGTTTGAGGCCATCTTTTTCCAACAACTCCTGATGAGCTCTGAAGTCATCATGGGGAGATGATATACACACCCCTGATATTTCCTTATCCAGGGAGGAAGAAGAGGCCTTTGCCTCTCGTTCTGCACCAACAGGTCCTGCAGGTCTAGGTTTTAAGGGTTGGCACTGGGCTTATTTTAATGTTTTATCTTTATCAATGAGTCTAGGTAAAGTGCTTGAGGTATTTTTTCAGATTACAAAGAGTAGTGCATATCCACTATCTTTTGATGAAATGGTGAACTAATTAATTAGCTTGCATTGTTCAGGAAACAGTCTTGAGCACTTAAAGAGGATAATTTCTGGAGTGCAAGGCTGGGGGTTGAGCGGATTTGCTGGTGTCTACCGCCATACAGTTCACAAATGGCCTGGGGAGTAATTATTTAACTTAGTTGCATGTGTCCCTTCACGTTGTTGGCTGAGTGATCACAGCACCTGGAGAAGCTTTGCTGCTTGTCACTAGCATAGCATTGTGAGAGACAGCCCAAATTGCAGAATTAAGGGGGCACAGAAGTACCACCGTTCCAGGCTGCACCCCAGGCATATGTCACAGATACAAAGTTACTCAAGATTGTTAAGTCAGATTGTTATTAGAGAATTCTTTCTTTGGTGTCTCACTGAATGCCATTATATAAATCCATGACATGCTACACCTTGAATACTGTGTGCCATTCTGGTTGCCCTATCTCAAAAAAAAATAAAAAAAAAAAAAAAAATTGGAAAAGGTACCAAGACAGGTAACAAAAAAAAAAAAATATTAGCCCCAAGTACTATAGTATCAGCCATTTGATCCATGTTTCTTCAGGTAGCAGTTGCCCACCAACTCTCTTCCCAGAAAAGAGTTTTTCTTAAACTGGAAGGCTATATTATAACTACATGTCATTTAGTCTAAGACCATAGGAAAATTATATAGCCTTAAAGTTCATTAAGTTTTTATAGTTCAGTGAGTAACTCAAAAATCCTGTTTCCTTCCTGATCTGCACACACTTATCACTGTAGTGATCCATTCTTTATCAGGTGACCATGAAGCCAAATGTTGTCTGTTAGACCTCAAAACCATCACCTTACACATTGTGTGTGTGAAAGTGCTCTAGCCTCAGCATTGCTGCAAGTTGTGCCTATGTAACCGGAACATATATACATATAAGTGACAGGTCCATCCCCCAAAGCCCATGTCATCTGCTGTACTTACCACTTTCTCCTTAGAACGCAGAACACCAAGCTTCCCAAACCGAACATGGAAAGGAGAACACTGGTATGTACCATCCTGCTGCCGAACCACAATGACATCAATGCAGCCTGAAAGAGTGGCCTGGTTAATGCCCTTATATAGCTCTTTCACAGTAACCAGAACTTGTCCTGCAAGCTGTCCCACGTAATTCATAGTCTGAGACTGCCAAAAAAACAGGGAAAAGTCAGTCAGATACTTGTACCAAATTTAATCTTGCAGTGTCATTTAATTGTCATCAAGTCTCTTTATTGTACGAGTAGTGCAAACTTTTTCACAGGCACTGATCGACTTTAAACTCCTCCCCAAAACAGAATTACTGTTTTCACAGTTATCAAAATGAACCTATGTCAAAGAATTTAAGCTAACCTATAAAAAACTAGTGTAAAACTATTTTAAAGGGACATTCAGACTTTTAATTTACACTGTTTTCAATTCTGAAGGCTTAAATTGAAACCCTGCTTGGATTCCCCAACGGAAGCCAGTGTTGCTGTCATTCTCAGAAGACTGCATCTTCACTAAAGATGACAATGTTGCAGGTTAACACTCCAATGAATTGATAAAACTGTATGGAGAACCTTCTAATGCCTCCACTATGTCTGGCTTGTACTTCATTTTCACCACACTAATTTATCAACAAAGTTAAAAAAAACCATATTAGACTATGAAAGCTGCCTCAATTCAATGACTTACTCTGAGGCAAAGCGATGTAGACCAAAATGAAACAAAGCCAAGAAGGATAGATAAGAAGTTTAATCCTCCTCCTACATGAGATTAAACAACTTCCTTCTGAAGTACAAGCTGTATGACAATCATGTGTGTTTGCTAGCAATGTCACCACACATAAGCAGTGCCAAGACTTCTTTCAACGTCAAATATTAAACTTATCAAACTCTTTCCAGAGCTTTTAGAAAAAGTGCTGCCATTCAGCTGCACCAGCGACCACAAAATGCAATAAGAAAGATTTCTGCCTAAAATAAAAGGACAAGCACCCCACCACTAAGGAAGCTTACACAGATGCCTCAACTCACTTCTAATAGAATAAAGTTATAATAGAACACCAAACGTAGCTAGAATTGGCAATATTTGTCTAACACCTAAAAATTGTTTGTGGGAGACAGTATATCTGAATTTTAAAAAGTAATTGAAGTATAACATGTTCAGAGAAACACAACATCCATCTACCAACATTATATACAACTTGAAAAATCCACTCACCAAGGACACATAGGGAAGTGTCCTGATGACTGCACTGAACTTCTACTAACTTAAGCTTTTAGCTAAAAAATGAGTGTCTATCCCTTAAATTTGTGAAGATAGCCTTTCATACATGGAGTATAAACTGATTCACTACTATATTCTTAAATTGGCAAAGAAATATCCAGTCCCTCGCTACTTTCCATAGCTTTCGCAAAGTTCCAGCCCTGTGAAAAAAAGACCACTTTCACCATTGCCATTAAAAATCTTGTTGGCAGCAGTAAAACTGACAATGGTAACAGGTGGAGTGGATGAAGAAGTATGTCTTGGAGGAAGTAATGAACGGAATGAAAGGAAGAGGAAGGAAAGGATATCTGCAGATAGTGAAAAGCAAAAGGTACTCTATAATTTAACATAGAAAAGAAAAAAGTGGAGTGAAGTTAGAAAGACAGATAATGTATAAAAAGTGTAATTAAGGTTGCTCTGTAGTACTCAAATACAATTGCAAATTCATAAAGTAAAAATTTTGAATGACGGATAAAATTATTGCAGACTAAAAATATAGCATATAGCATTGAGCTCCTTAAAGAAACAATGGCTTCCCTTTTTAAGCGGTAATATTAAGATGTTTTAGTAGGAAGGAGAGGTTGCAAAAGTGGTTATAAAGATTCTGTAGCCATAAAAATGCAAATTAATTGCAAATGTATTAAATTGACTACATAATTCTGGTGTAAAGTCAAAATTCTAGGTAAGAAAACAAAAGCCATTGCAGTCAACCACAACACTAAACAGACTGTGCACACAACTGGTCTGAATGAGACCTGTATCTTGAATTTGTTGCAGCCAAAGAACACACAACTTCAGTATTTCACTGTTTCTTTTGCTCTAGTCCAGGGGTGTCAAACTTATGGCCCACGGGGCCCTGCACAGCTCTCCACCGCCAAAACTCAAGCACCGGGAAAGTGTCTGCAATTTTACTTTTTGTCAGCAGAGGTCCCAGCCGGGCGCCTAGCTGGGCAGAAAGTTTGTTGACTCCTGGCCAGGGCCTTTTAAAATCTGCCACCCTGTGCACACCCAGGCAGTGGCCCAGGGCGGGCAATGGCCTGGCCAGAGAACTGACTCCAGAGGCTGGATTGAGCCCATGAGTCAGGTAAGCAGGGTGGGGGGAGCTGGTTCCGTGAGGCAGGGGGCTGGGAAAGGGGTTCAGGAACTGACACGGGAAAGGTGGGTGGGGACCAGAATGGAGCCCCATGCAGGGAAGGGAACGGGCCAAGGAGCCGCACCAGGGAGGGGGCAGCGCAGCCAAGGGGAAGGGGTCAGGGAGCCAGCACAACAAAGGGGAGCCTGCAGGGCAGGAGAAAGGGAAGGTGTCAGAGAGCCTGCGGGTTTGGGGAAGGGAAAGGGGAGCCCACACTGCCCCACGTGCGGCAGGGGAAGGGGTCAGGGACCCCAGGTGGTTCTGTGCTGGGAAGGGGTCAGGAAGTCTACTTGGCCACACTTTGGCCCCCGTCAGGTGTCCTGCATTCCAATGTGGCCCCCAACACCGAATGAGTTTGACACCTCTGCTCTAGTCTATTACACAGACTAGATTACAACAACCTACCAGGATCAATATATTGTTCTATATTCATTCGAATCTATGAATTTGAAACATTCTGTAGATTCAAGAGTTAGATCAAGGTTTTTCTAAGAGAAGCCAAACAAGAGGTTATGTATACGGGAAAAGATCTTCCCAATTTCTTATCTGGTGACGTTGCTGCAATTCTCTACCAAATTATCTTTGTTATATTTATCATTTCAGTTCAGAGCTTTCAAAGTCATACTAGCAGTAGCATAAACTACATTACTTCAAATTAAACTTGTTCTTGTAGCATCCAATATGCTGATATAGTTAAGAGGATTTGTAACTATAATGTCCTTCATTCAGGGATTTATAACTCACCTCTGTGACATACAACATCTCATTTAAAATCACATTTTTAAATATGAAACAGCTTCTTCCTACTGTCTGTTTTTAAAATTACAAAAATGAAACAAAGAAAATGGGCTTGATTCTTTAATTCATTACACCAGGGATTGACAAATTCCAGGCGCCAAGTCTCATGGCACCCAGAAATTTCACCTTGGCGCCTACCTGTGCCACAGTACTTCATAAGTGGAACGCTCCCTAGCTCTTTAAATTAAAAAAAAACTGCCAGTGCTGACAATTTCGGCAGTGCTGCCATGCAAACCCCCCTCCCCTCTGTCACTGAAAGCACCCTGGGCAGTGGCTTTTTTTTTTTTTTTTTTTTTTTTGGCAGCAGGGGATGTTATATTCTGTGGCACAGCGAGGCACCTTAGTTTTTTTGGGCAGCAAATTTTATGATGATGCAGCTTTTGAAATCTACTTAATTACATCAGTTCTATACTGATTTAAGAGACTGAAGACTCTTGGTCAACTATTTTTCTACAAGACACTGATGGAAAGGGTTTTTTGGGTGGTGGATTGGTGGCATACTGGTTGGGGATGGTATATGACTGCAGGCACTGGAATCTACATGCAACTGTCCGGATGAAGGCAACTGAGAATAGAATATTACCAGTTTGTGGTTGATGAGACACGCAGGTGTTCCAACTAAAACACCTATCTCCATCAAAAATGATGAATCAAAGAGAGCAGTCTCATCTCGTGGTTGTCTTCAATCAGGGAGTCTTACAGAGACTAATTGCAACATGAACCCTAGACACTGATGGCACCAAGCAGTCAGCTTTTGAGAAAAGGCAACATCCGTACTGCTTCTTGATGTCTATAACAGATATTAACAGTTCCCTTTCACAATAGTTGCCAAAACATGTTCAACAACTATTTAAGCAGGACCCTGGAAGCTCTGTTTTACATTAGGCCTGTTGTCAGCCACGGCTCTAAGTTTTAGCCATATCTAACAAAATTACATGGCTTTGGATCACAAATGAGTAGTTGCCTTCACAAATCAAACATCATCAGTGAAACATTTTCATACAACAAGGCCACCAGTTTATTTAATTTAAATTAAATTACAAATAATTAATTGAAGTCAAAGTGACTGTAAATAGAATTAATTAATTTGGTTTAATTAATTGAATTTGAATGAATTTTTAATTGAAATTTAATTTTTAGAAAGGTTTTTAATTAAAATTAATTTTTACAAGTTTTTTTTTAGAAAGAAAGAAAGAAAGAAAGAAAGAAAGAAAGAAAGAAAGAAAGAAATGGGCTGGGCAGAGCCCTCCCGGGAGCTCCCCCAGCACAGAGCCCCTATGAACCCTCCCTACACACCCAGGCCGCCCTCCGTTGAGCCCCCACACCTGAGCCTTGTCTCGGACCTTGGTGCTAAGTCTGCAGCCTGCTCCAGGCGCCTGACCCACCGTGCTCCCTCACCACTACAGGCCCGGCCAGGGCTCTAGTGAGTGGCACTAGCCTGTGGCGGCTCCCGGGCAGCAGTTAGCTCCTCCCCAGCAGTGGCTGATGACGCTCAGGGTTGGGGGGAGAGGATCGGCAGGTGATGCGGCCTGTCCCAGAAGCACTGCCGACACTGAGCTCAGCTCAGTCAGCGGCAGGACCTGGGGCGGGAAGTGGGTGGCGGCAGTCCAGCTGCCGGCTCCCAGCCAGTGGAGGGTCTCGGCACTTGAAAAGCCCCATGGGCCACTTCTGGCCCACAGGCCAGAGGTCGGGAGCCCCTGGATTCTAGGTCTCATTGCGGGTTGCAGGAGGTAGCTCCGCGGAGACCCCTAAGTTATATGCAACTTCAAGTTGTAAGACTCCCCATAGTCGAAAATATTCAAATATTGTTGGAGCATGCTGTGGCTCTAAGCAGGAGGCAGAAAAATTGCATCTCCAGAAAATATTATCCTACTGTATTAAAGGTTTTTCAGAATAAAAGCTTTGACAGAGAAATGCAAAAAACAAAACTGCCTGCTCTATTTATTATTAAAACAAAGTTTAACAGTAAATTCAGAACGAGGGGGAAATTACTTTGGAAATGAAGCCACATGTTTATTTATGAAACTAAAAATAGCTTTAGGTTATGTTGTATAGCTAGAGTGCTCCTGCTTTTTAGCAGGGGGTTGGACTAGATGACCTCGTGAGGTCCCTTCCATCCCTATTATTCTATGATTCTGCAAGCAAAATACTTTAATATTGGTTTGAGTAACTCTCCACTCGCCTCCTGTTTGAGGAACTGAAGCAGGAAATAGCTTTCACAGACAATGACCAATGGGACAAAATTCAGGAGTCTTCAGCTCAGAGTACATTTCTGACATATTCTAGTGGTTCAAATTAAGTTTTCAAAACACCCCATTCAGCAGTGAACTCTCAAATTGAGAGAGTTCTAAATTTAATTTCTGAAGTCTTTGAGGCGGGGGCCATGTCTGTTTGCCATAAAGCACATAGCACACTTCTGAATACTGCAACAGTTATACAATGTACCTTTATAAGTACTGTTTAGGGTTTCAGAACTTTTAATAGAACAGATAAATTAAATCATGTGACATAGCTAGAACAGCATATACAAGAAGAGGAAGAACTTCCTGTGTATTTGTGGCAGTTCTTCAGTGCAACAATGGAAAAACAATTTATCTTCATTTTTTAAAACTTAGCTCAGTCCTGGTGTACTCTGTCTGGTTTACTAAACCAACCTTTAGTCACCTAACTGTATTGTTTGGGAAATTCAAAGTAATACATGCTAATATATACTGTAAGGTGCAACTTTCTCAAGCAGATACACAGCTCACATTACATACGTGCCAGCTACTGACAGGTGGTTTCCGCTACAAAGGAAATGAATAACTAGCATTATGAAAAATCAATTTAATGGAGCTCTTAACAGACAACAGAATGAATTGTTCTACTGTCACATTGTACTTAATGCAAGGTGCCTTTTGAGCTAATAATAATAGGTAGCCCCTTTTCATTACTACTACATAAAGGGAAGTTAAACACTGAGAAATTACATTAATTTTCATTTTGAGGTAAAAATGCTGAATGAAAAAGAAAAATCAAGAGCATAGTCTTAATTTTTCCTTAGTTTACCTAGTTTTGTCCAGGTAAGCAAGTTAATTAATTATGTATATGTAGGAGTTATGTTTAACTATATAAAATGTCATTTACTACAAATTTTAAATAGATTTGTTCCTCATTTGTAAGATTTATTAGTATCTTGGTCATTTTAATTAAGAGTTTTGTACATATTGAATTACTAGTTCACCATAACTATGACCATAATTATAGTATTCCAACTCATATACAATAATTTAGTTACTTACAATAAATAGTGTAGTGGACTTACAGAGTCCTAATGTCACTTAAAATAAAAATTCTAGTTTAAAGTAATGTTTAAAAATATTTCACTAATGTTTACTTTACACACCATTTTTCAGTGTGCATACAAAAATAAAATTTTAACTAGGTCACTTCATATTCTTCATAGTGAAAGTTAAATTGGTATTACCGAGGTCTATCTAACAGAAGAACTGGATATGCAGAGGTATATATAGCAAATAACAAATACACATTTTGCTCTTAACTAAGCAAAATAAAAAAAGATTTAGAAGTTGTGGTTTAGTATTGCACCTTGTCCTGCACATAGTTATGAAAGAGAATGTGCAACCAAAACATGTCTGCTTAAGTTCAAATTAAGGTTTTTTTCAACAATTGAAACTCAAAAACTTTGACTATTAACTATGCAACACTGAATGAAGTCACTATATTTAATAAATAAAGACATCACAGACATAACTTACCAAGATACGAGAAGGGACCCCTTCAAGGGTAATGACTGCATTCTTGTTTATGTCGTCTTCAGTATCATTCTTTTCTGAGAAATACATCTCACCAAAGAAGCTAACTTTTCACAGTACAAGTAAATACCAAGCTAAAAAGCATAACATTATGCTGTTCCAACGTTTCTTCTTAAGATGGAAGCAGACTTTTACCACAAGTATTTTAAAATAGTAAGAAGTCTTGCTGCTCTGTAGTCTTTCCTTTCTGAGAGAGGGAGATGTTCAGCCTACTTTCACAAATAGTGGTATTGTTAACAAAGGAAACTGTCTTTAGAAAAAGTCACTTAGAAACTCCTTTCACCAATAAAATTTGTTTGAACTGTCACAACCCCCTTCCACTGTGAGAGATAAGAAATAACATGGATATACTTTAGCATGTGTTTATACTGATAGTGTAATACAAAATCATTTACCCTAAGTCACATGACACTAGATGAGACTTCCATGCAATGAAACTGGGATTTAGTTAATGATTTCCGTGCTTTGTCAATACTAGCTCTCCATGCTCATTTAGATTTTGACCATCATTAACTCTACCTACCTGTAGCAACACTGTGAGCATTAATACCTTGTCTGTACTTGCTTGCTGTGAGTAGGCTTACATGACAGTAGCAACCAGTCTCCCCCAGTACTCCAAGAGTAACTAAGATCAGTGGAGTTGAACTGGAGATTTAAATTTTAAAGGAAAAAACCTACTACAGTAGAACCTCGATTATCCGGGTTAATGACCAGCGCCCATGAGCCGGATAATCAAAAAGCCCGGATAATCGAAGCTCCTAATGATAGCCAACCAGCTGGGGGAATCGGGTGGCTGC
>ML685766.1:18463662-18594287 GCA_007922175.1 Pelusios castaneus
CTCCAAGGGAGCTCCTGTGGCCACCCGATCCCCCAGCTCTCATCAGGAGCTGCGGCGTTAAGCCGCCGCAGCTCCTGCTGAGAGCCGAGCCCTGGGGCTGAGCTGGGGGGTCGGCTCGAATCGGAGCCGGTCCCCCAGCACAGTCCAGGGGTTCGGGTGGCCGCAGAACCTCCGAGGGAGCTTCTGCAGCCACCCAATCCCCCATGGTTCCGATCCCGGTTAACCGAATGTATGGTTAATTGAGGACCGGATAATCCAGGTTTCACTGTATTTCAACCCAAGTCCTGAATCACACGAAGGTTTTGTACTGAGTTAGTTATTTCAGTTAGGGGTATGATTTTTTTTTACTGAAATAGTTAAATTGATACAACCCCTAGTATGGATTAAGTTATACTGGTATAGTTTATCCCCTACAATTTGTAAGAATAAGTTACACAAATAAGCACTTATACCACTACAACAGCATCCACACTAAGTTGTTAATACCACTTTATTTATACCGATATTATGGCGATACAACTTGTGCGCTTAGACAAACCCTATGAGTTCAAAATATACCAGAATCACTATTCAATAATGGCACAGACTAAGAATTAACTTTTTAAATTGAGAGTATAAAGTAGCACTAATTGTCTACGTAGTATTAAGGCTAAATGAAATCATTGAGAAATTTAATACGTAAAGCAATTTTCTCCTTGAAGCCGAGATGACCTTGATCACATTAGGAAAAATATTAACTTTTTAAACCTAGAAACTTAACATTTTTCTTCTACACATCTTTCATCGATCTCTACCATTTGCAGCTGAAAATCAAAGATAGTACCTATATAAAATCTTGTGTCTGTCGCACATCTCTATGCCAGTTAAACCACTTGCTTTTCCGCTGCTTCTATCTTCTTTATACTGTTTGTCTCTTTTTACCATCATTTTGAGATGAAGCCATTTTATCTAGGTATATACTGATATGTCAACTTCAACACCTTTCAGTAAACTTGTTCTCTGTTGCCTTTTTTCATACAGTATTCTGTTATACTCATTACCTAAAGAAGTTCAGCATGTCAGTTTGACTCTCAGTACTTCAACAGATCATTTGAGAGACAACATTTCTATACATCACTTCAGTTGCACCTAAACCAAAAGCATTCATATCGCCAGGTGTTTGTGGTGGGGGGTGATTTGGATAAGAGCTACACTCTGCTCTTTCAAGGCATTTCCGTGAATGTTAATAAGATAAACAAAATATAATTTCCTCTAAAAATAATTTTAAAAGTTAGCATATTAAAACAACAAAAAATTAAAATGATTAAGGTTGCAAAGTCAAGCATTCAAAAGTTGTTTGCACAACCTTAATTTGGCCATCTTCTGCACATGCATTGTGAATAGTCTATGGCCATGTCTAAATTGAGGAGGGAAGTTTGAATCTACTTTAAATTGACTTTCACATGCTGAATGCTGGAAGTTGCAAAACCGTGATCACACCACACTCCTTGTGTTGGGCTCTTGCATCCTCAGTAGTCACTGTTGGGTCAACATTCAAAGCAGTGCACCCTGGGTAGCTAACCCACAGTGCAAGTAGATTCAGAGGTTTGTGGAAGGGTTGTTGTCCTCTCATGATGCAATGTGTTCCCTCCATTTCCCTTCTTGTCACAAACAAGTGGGAAAGAGTTTTTCATGTCTTTTTTCCTCTATGCACACCATTGCTGGAGAGGTATGGAGCCCGCTCAGCTCTGCACTATCATTGTGAGCGTTACAAACACCTTGCACCTTATCCTGCAGTATTTTCAACAGTGGAACAGAAGTTCCCATGCGGAAAATTGCAATATTATGATGCTGCCCTGTTACAAGCCATAGAGCGAGACAATTCCCACTTGCTTCAAGCTGTCATGCATCATCTTCAATCTGTGGAGTGCTGGTTCTGGTCCTGGAAAACAAGCACAGACTGGTAGGACCACATTGTGATGACTGTTTGGGATGATGAGCAGTGGCTACAGAATTTTTGAATGCAGGAGGCCACTTTCCTTGAACTTTGCGCAATGCTGTCCTTGGCCCTGAAGCGCATGAATAGTTAATTGAGGCCGGTTCTGACAGTGGAGAGGGAGTAGCCATCACTCTGTGGAAGCTAGCAACCCCAGACTTACCAGTCAGTTGAAAATCAATTCGGACTGGGGAAATCCACCGTGGGAGCTGCTGTGATGAAAATGTGCAGAGCCATTAATAGACTTCTGCTACAAAGAGTGATGACTTTGGAAATTGTGCAGGGCATAGTGGATGGATTTGCTGCACTCAGGTTCCCAAAATGGAGGGCAGGGGGAACCATAGAGCATATCCCCACCTTAGCTCTGGACCACCTTGCCACAGAATACATAAACCACAAAGGATATGTCTCGGTTGTGTTGCAGGCTCTTGTTGATCACAAGGGACCTTCCACTAACATCAATATGGGATGGTCTGGAAAGGTGTGTGACTCACACACCTTTAGGAACTCCAGTCTGTTAGAAAAGATGCATGCAGGCACTTTCTTCCCTGACCAAAAAATAAATATTGGGGATGTTGAAATGCCAATAGTGATCTTGGGGGATCCTGCCTATCCCTTACTCTCCTAGCTAATGAAAGCCTACACTGGACACCTGGACAGCGATACGGTGTGTTTCAACTATAGACTCAGCAAGTGCAGATTGGTGATGAAATGTGCATTTGGGCATTTAAAAGGGAGGTGGAGGAGTCTACTCACTAAGCTTGACCTCAGCAAAAAAAAACCCAAAAAAACAAAAGAACCCAACATATCAACAGTTATCTGTGCTTGCTGTGCACTCCATAATTCGTATGAAACACAGGGTGAAAAGTTCTCCCATGGTTGGCTCATAGACGCTGATAGGCTGGCCGCAAACTTTAGGCAGCCAAATGCCAGTGTTACAATCTGAGCAAACTGCAGAGCACTGAGTACCATGGAAGTATTAAAACCCCGTTTTTCCAATAAAGAGCAGTAATGTATGTGCCTCTCAGGGTTGTCTTCTTAATTTCCAACCCCAACTCATGCACCATCCTCCCCATTCCCTTTTTTCTTGTGCTGACAATGCACCAGTTAAGATTTTTTATAAACCAGTTAAGTTTTATTTGTGACCCATGCAGGGGAGGGGGAGGAAGCAGAAAAGGAATGGTGCAGTTCTTAAAGGGGCTGTCACCTCTTTCTGCTCACCTCCACTGGTATGGAGTGCAGCACATACTGCACCTGTTTAACCTCCACCTAAAACAGTTTGGGGTGGGGGTTGCTATGCATTCTGGAAGGGCTGCAGAGGGACTCTGTCTGGCCACTGCTGTTCCTGGAGCTCTACCAGGCGCCTCAGCATGTTGGCCTGATCCCCCTCATCATATACATTTCCTATTGCATTCCTTGCTCCTGGTCCCACACTGTTCTTCTGTCCTCCATATCCATGTTCAATTTCTTAGATAAGGACATCCTCCAGGGTCTGAGCTCTGTATCAGCTGCTGTGGAGGCATTCATCAGCTTGCTGAACATGTCATCCCTAGATTTTTCTCCCCATCTTCCTAATCTGGGCATTGGGTGGTCTAAATGTCAACTATAAGACAAGCAAAGCATATACTTCCAGTTGTTTGATGAGCCCATGAAGTCCAAAAAATGATACATTGTTACAAGAACTCCCTTGACTATACAGAACATGAGGTTAGAACCACATTCCAATCTGCGCGTGACCATAGGGGTCGGATTGCTGCTCCAGACATGATAAGCAAGGGGCCCTTGCATCCATTACATAGATTTCCAGCACACCACACAGCTCCCCAGTAAGAGTCCTCCTCATTCATCGTGGATTCCTCAGAGATATTGATGCTGCGGGGTGGCACAGTGGTGGGGTCCGCGCCAAAAATCACATGCAGCTCCTCGTAAAAGCGGCACGACTTTGGCGATGAGCCTGAATGACTACTTGCTTTCCCAGTTCCCCGATATGCCTGCCTCATCTCTTTGATTTTACCGTGGCAATGATGCACTTCCCTGTTGTGGCTCTTCTCAATCATACCATGCAATATCTTCTTGTAGATATCATGATTTCTTTTGCTGACTCAGAGTTGAGCAGAAACAGACTCCTTGCCTTACAGAATGATGAAATCCAAGACCTCAGATCTACTCCATCCTGGGGCATGTTTGAGACATGCAGTCACTATGACCTGTTCAGCTACCAAGCTCTCTCCACGCTCACCAAACAAGAAATGTATCAGTCAAAATTTCCCAGGGCTTGAGGGGAGGAGCTATGTCCTGCTTACAAGGACACAGTGCAGCACAGCATGAATGTCCAGAGCAGTTAAAACAGAGATTTATTGGATAGCACCTGGAGGCCAATGACATCGACTTATGTTGCACTCAATTCAACCTCTAGTATTCCACTTCATCACTATGCCACTTGCAGAAGTGGTTTTATTAAGTTGAATTTCAGCATGGTTTCAGTTCATGTAACTAATATGCCAGTGAAGATGCATGTTTTAGAGGGCGGATGTAAGTGATATTATATCCATCTCCACTGTCCGTGTAGACTAAGCCTAATTATAAGATGACTTTTTTGCAGGACTACTTCTTCATTCAGTGCACAAAAGAATGCACTTAATGAGCAACTTATATATTGTCCTCATTTTTCAATGTGTGCCCACATGCCTTGTTTACTTCACAATATTCAAATCCTGCTCAGAAAATAGAATTAATTTGCCAAAAGCTGGGAATGGGCGACAGGGTATGCATCACTTGATGATTACTAGTTTTGTTCATTCTCTCTGGAGCAACTGGCATCAACCGTTGTTGGAAGACAAGATATTGTGCTAGATATACCATTGGTTTGTTCTCATGTTCTTTTTATAATTTCCCCCATGGTATTTTCTATGGCAGTGATTGTAGTATTCCAGGGCTATATAACCTTTACTTTAACCTTTACTTATCTGTATCATTGTAACTGTACTGCTGTAAGGTCTCCCATATAGCCACACTCTGATGATGGAAGTGAGCTCTCCCATCTACATAATTAAGCCACCTCCCAAGGAGCAGTGGTAGCAATGTTGGCATGAGAACGTCTCCCACCAACATAGTTCTGTCCATAAGGGCACTTTTGCCAGTGAAACTTATGTCAGTTTGGGGTGTGTGTTTTTTCCACACCTTCGGTTGACAACAGATTTACCAACAAAAGTGCTAATGTAGACAGAGCATTAGTTTTTTTGGCATTTTCCTTTTGGCGGAAAGGATAAGTGATCTATTTATTTGAGGTTGAACCCTGTCCCAATCTTGCACTTTCATGAACACATCCTAAGAGACTTTAGTCATTTTTGAGGGTCCCTCTCTTCAGACCTGTGTGGCAATTCAAAAATCACAAAACTGTTGGCTGGGCTTCTCTGTAGCAATAATGGAGGGGAGCCATGACATTTGTACTGTATTTCTTTTCATTTAAATTTCTTCATGAAATGAGCAAAGCACAGAGAACACAGACTCCTCTGGTCCACTGTAACTCCAATTCAGTGACTGAATTCTGTGGAGAGGCATGAGTATAGAGCACTAGGGAAAGAGTCTTTATTACAGTGCTTATACAAGAGGGATGGTTCCTCTCTTACTCTACAAAACAGGAGATTCCTATGTGCACTGACATGACTTGGATTATCTATTCTAGATCTTTATTTTCAATCCTTTCTCACCATCTGGTGACAATTTGAACAAAAAATAATGCACCCATGTATATGGCAAGACTGGAAATATGAAAAGCAGCCTAACAATAATTAGTCATGTTACCAATAGCATTTGCTTACTTTCAAACATGGATTACATTGTATCTGCACATTACACCATGATTATCACTATTAGATACAAGAATGGAGATTTCCCTTAAAGTCTTTACCAAAAAGGGCAGATATGCATTCTGATAACCACATAATGACAACTGGAAACTTTCCTTAACCTAGTTCCAGAGAGGTAACTATGTTAGTCCTATTTCAGCAAAACAAACCAGGAGTCCTGTGGCATTTTCAAAGACTAACAAATGTATTTATCACAACAGCTTTCATCGGCACAATCCCACTTCATCAGATGCATGAAATTGGGGGCGGGGGGAAGCGGGTTAGCTGTAAATATATACAGAGAAGGGTGGGTCACAATGTCAATTCAAGCAGATCCAGAGGGGTAGACTACTAGCAAAATAAACAAGATCTTTCAATTCAAACAGTGTGTTAGAGGGAGGCAAGAGCTGTGAGCGACAGCTGAGAAGAGTAATTGAGAGGAAATCAATTTTTGTAATGACCCAGCAATTCAAGATCACTATTCAAACAGAGTCTGTGGGTATCTAGTTTGCATATGAATTCCAGTTCTGCAGTTTCACATTCCAATCTGTTTTAAAGGTTGTTTTTTGCTGAAGCACTGTAACTAACATGTTTTCTTACAGACTGTCCAGGTAGATTGTAAATGTTCCTCTACTGTTTTTGAATGTTACCATTCTTGATATCTGATTTGTATCCATTTATTCTTTTTCACAGAGACAGTCCAGTTTGGCCAATGTATACAGCAGAGAGGCATTGTTGGCACATGATGGTATATAGCACATTGGTAGGTAAATGCGCACTTGACGGTGGGCTGACCTGATTAGGTCTAAGACTGCATCACTTGTGTCGATTTGGGCAGAGTTGGCAACGGGGCCTGCTGCAGAGATAAGTGACCCACTGTTATCTGTATGTCTATATTACAGCTAACATGCTTTTTTTTTTTCCCAGTTCATGCACCTGAGGAAGTGGAAACGTGCCCATAAAAACACAGGCAATAAATAAATTTGTTAGTCTTTAAAAGGGCCACAGGACTTCTTGTTTGTTTTCCTTAACCTACTTTCCCACTGCAATCGGAATGACTTTACATACATGCGTGTGTACGCGCACACACACTTTCCCCTTGATGTACTTAACTTCCCTTAACATTGACTGGAGTTAAGCCCATGCATCACAAGAGGAACCTAACCATGCATTCAATCTGCATCTAAAACTTTATTATGAATAGGATTTAAGGGGTGAGGGGGAAATCAAGTTTCTAGAATTTCTTCTGGGTAGGTGAGAGGGGAAGAAGAGATTAGATTTGTCCCCTAGTATAAAATATTTATTTTGCTGATTGAGCTTTTATGGACAGTCACAAAGCTACTGTTTTTGTAAAAAGGGCAAGTCTGCTCATCCCCAGCATGTGGTAGTGCTTTTTATATTACGCATTCATAGATCACCTATGCCTGACATTATTATAATGCAATGCAGCCTCACAGAATTCCAGGATCCTAGTAACAAACTGATGTTTCATCCAGGAAATCAGAGGAAATAAATTAAAGGATAATATATCAGAAGTAAAACAAGAGTACAAAAAAAAAGAATCACCCATAATAATATCCAGTTTTATAAAAATTGCTTAAAGATGGTAACCTCACTTCAGTATATATCACAAGTCAAACTCCAAACTGTCCTCCATTTGATTAACAAGATCTAAAATTCCATCTCTGATGTATATTTCATCAAGATAAAATAAACCTGTATTTCAGTTCCTATGCTCAATACTGAAATCTTTCCTTCTTCGCAAGAATGCTGCTCCATTGATACCTTTCCTTTATTTCCTTAAAAAACCACAAAGTTATTATGCCACCAGCCCAGAGGAAGACATGAGTTCTTTTTTTGGAGATTGTTACATTCCATACTCAAACACACCCTCAGACTGCACTGGCATCTGAGTCAATGGAGATCTACAGAGTATATAAATGCATAATTTTACTATTTACAGAATGGGGCCTCAATGTTACTACTTAGAATATTTTTAACCTATGGGATGGCTCAGTTACAATATTCTGTATGTTAATTCAGGAGATACGAGTTTAATTCTTAAATTCAACCTCATTTTTTTAGCCAAATGGGTTAGGGACACAAAAGGCAATGGCTAGATCCACAAAGGGATTCATGCCCTATAAAAGTCAGTGGAATCCACAAAGATGAGTTAGATGCCTAGGATCCCTATACAACATATGGGGAGAGACGAACACCTAAGAATAGGATCCACAAAAGCGAACACACTAGACATGGAGTCAGCTATAACGACCAATGGGAGCTACCAATTAGAGGGGTGTATCCTAAAACCTCACCCTCTTTTGGAGTTACATGCTTAAATCTGTGCTGAAGCGAGGGCTGTCCTACCATCTCTGTTTGTAATCCACAGCTGGGACCCCTCTTCTGGGATTCAGAGGGTTTAGATGCCTGTGACATTTCTTGCTAGAGCAGCTTCCTCCATGCAAAATTTCCTCCTGACTTCCTCCATACAAACTGCAAGGGAGCAAGGAGGAGGCAGCCCCCCTTAAAGCTTTAGCCCAGAGGTTAGGGTATTCATACTGGATGTAGGTATAATTCTCACCTCCACCTCATAAGAAAAGATTTGAATGGGGGGGTCCCCACCTCTTAGGTGAGTGCTCTAGGCCTATGGACCAGAGAGAATCAGAATGACTCTGCAGTTCATTGTTTAGGGCACTCACCTGAGAGGTTGGAAGTCCCAAATCTTCTCTCTACATCAGGCACAAGGGGAAACTGAACCAGTGTCTTGCACATCACAGGTGAGTAAACTAACCACTTGGTTTAGGTGTGAAATAGGAGTCCAGACACCTGCCTGAGGCAGCAGTGCACATGCACAGAGGCAGAAACTAAACAGTCCTTGGGGACAGAAATTTAGGCACTAAGAGAGTTTAGGTGCCTACAGCAGTGGTTTTCAAACTTAGGGTTGGGACCCAGTACTGGATCACAGACCATCAGGTAATGGGTCATAGCACCCCCTGCTGCCACCATCAAAAAACTGGAATGCATTGCTCAAATATGTAATTATTGGGTCGTGGGCATAAATGATTTTTTTCAACTGGGTCCTGAGGAAAAAAGTTTGAAAACCACTGGCCTACAGGATTAGACTGCAATTGAGCAGGAGTTCTGTGTATCAAAGCAAATTTGGAGACCGCGATCTGGGGATTAGGTGCCTACGTGCCTTTGTAGATCTGAGTCAGTGCATTTAGTTGTAGAAAAAGGCTGTCTTGGGTCTTTGAGTAGTATCCTTCTGGTAATTAAGTTGGGACATTAACTCACACTGAAGCGACCCCTGTACAGTATCTCAGCCAAAAATAAGGTGGCCATAATACAGAGTCTCAAGGAAGGGAAAACAAAGTTTTTACTGCTCCTACAGAGACACAGACTTCCCTAGAAGAGTCATAAGAAGTACATATGATGTAACTGGTTTAATGCTAAACACCTCTTCATTTTAAAGAGTTTGTAACTATGTGATTTAGCATAGAAACATCCAGTATAGACAAATTATTTTGTAACCCCACAATTTAAGACATCCTTCTCTGACAAGACATGCCAGTTTCAAATCACAATAGTCACACAGCTCAGGTAAAATTATTTATAATAGTTTTGCTGCTAATAGTATGTACAACATGTTAACAAGTACTAGGGTATTTGTAAAAGACTGCTGAAGTGATTAACCAAACCATTTGTAAATTAGATTGCCTTGTGTAACAGTAGTAACATTTATTGTTCAAAGTGGAGTTTACATTTTTTACATCTTGTTTTTTTTTATGTTTACATTTTCTTAAATCCCTGGTCTCTTACATAACAGTAAAACTTGCACTTTATATTAGAACAGTATCTCATTCTCAGTTTCAACAACATCAAAGAAAAGACTTGCAGCTTTTCCTTACCAGATATGAGAAACACATACTGCATATATGCATATAGTATAAGAGCAGGCAGACTCTTCAAATTCTAGCTTTTGCTTATACAAAGACATCTAATGCATAAGCTACACTCAGAAATTAATCCCAGTATTTTGCACAAATTCAGCAGCTGACTTAACACAAATTTAATAGCAGCATAATATCTGACATCAGAATCCAATATACCTGGTTTCACAAGACCTATACAAAGCACCCTTACTTGTCTGTTAGAGCAGTGAAATTGAAAAGTATGACAGCTCCGCACCAGTATTACAGGCAGAGTGTCCACACTGACACTCTGCCATGTTAACTTTGCTAACAAAAGACCTATGCTGCTCATTTTGGTGGTATTATTTTGTAGGCAAAACAGGGCAGTTTTGTCAGCAAAGAGGGGAGTGTAGTGTGTACACTAGGACTGTTTTGCTGACAAAAGCTGACTTTTGTCGACAAAACTTCCTAGAGTAGATCAGGCCTAACACAGCTACCCCTTTGGAACTTGTCTACATTAAGTGTTATAATTGCCCTTTTTACGTGTTACAGTTGCCCAAAACTTCAGAGATGAGCAAAAGTAGGTATGCACGCCCATTGCATGCCAAAAATAACCATTTTACAAAAACAAATAAAGTGTTTTGAATACTGTGGGCAGACAAATGCCTGCTGTATTACAGGCATTGCATGATTTGCATGCAAAAGTGGGGTATTGGTGCATATCAGTAGATGTGAAATCACATGTACCATCTGCAAAAGTGGTGCAAAGTTCACAAAATGAAGAATCAAACTTAATATTGTTATATTTAAACAAAAAGCTCACATACTAGCCAACAAAGTTATATTCATTGTTATCACTCCTTTTTGGTTTATTTTGCTGTATCCAAGAAAATGCATTGATGATGTATTCATTAATTTAAGGAGCTGCTTGAGAGCCTCAGTAACTATGTTCATTTATAGCCATCGCTTTCATTTGTCCAGCTTAAGCATTCTAAAATTCTTTTTAGAATGCTATCCACACTATAGCATGGACTACCTCCTTCACTATGCACATTAGTAGATAGAAAAAAAAATGTTTTTGTGGGAAGGTAGTTTCAAGCGAATACTTTTACCTATCTCGAAGCCATTTAAAAGTTAGCCCATGTACACACTACACAATTGTCTCGCAAGAAGCCCCTTGCACTGTAAACGTCACGTGGCTTTTATTGTGAGGGAGAGTGTACACACTGCGCTCCTTCTAACAGAGCGAAGTGTCCACACTTTTTTTTTTTTACTTCTTTCGCGATATGGGGCAGTGCATGGTGGGCACCTATCCCACCATGCACTGTAGCAGCCAGGGTTCCCGGAGCTGTCAACCAGAGTTGGCAGCTGCCGGGAACTGGGTGGCAGCGTGGCTCAAGCAGCCACTGGCAATGCCAGCATTCCTGGTGGCTAGAGCCTTGTTGCCACGGGGATTCCCTCTAGCTGCCCGGCTTCCCGTGAAGCCGGACAGCTAGAGGGAATCCCATGGCAGTGGGGCTCTAGCCTCCAGGAATGCCAGTGGCTGCTTGAGCCACGCTGCCCCGAGGAATCCCCCACAGCTTGAGCCCTACTGCGGCCCAGCTTCCTCCCTGGGTGGTGGCGGTGGCTGCCTCCACCGGGGAACCAGCAACCTGAGCGGGAGCGGGGTGGCTTGAGCCAGGGGAGCCAGGAAGCCGGGCAGCAGTGGGGCACAAGCTGCCCTACTCCCGCTTGGGTTGCTGGTTCCGGGACAGCAGCCGCTGCTGCCTGGGGAGCCATAAAGCCCGGTGGCTAGAGGGAATCCCTGTGGCAGCAGCCATTGGGGTTGAGGCCCCCCAGCAGCTGCTGCCAGAGCCCCTAGGGTTCCAGTCCCTGGCAGCCACCATGGTTCCTGGGGCTCCCAGGAACCCAGCAGCTCCAAAGCTGCTACTTGTCAATTTCACTGCTCTGCTAGATCAGTGAAACTGACAAGTATGACAGATCCAATGTCCCAGAGTGGCCTCCACTGGCATTCTGGGACATTTCCAGAGGCTGTCAAAAGCGCAAGAAGTGTACACACTAGCCCTACCATGGAACAGCTGTTCCGTGGTAAACCTAACCACCCTTGTTTGGGTGGTTTACCTGTTGCACAGCAAAAGGGCTGCTGCCACGCAACAAGCAACATTTGTGTGTGTACGCTTGGAGCCTTACCCCGCGATAAGGCTGTAGTGTGTACAAGGCCTTAGAAACAGGGAGCTCCAACATTGCAGCCAGCCACTTCTCTCCATGGACCAAAAGCAACACAAGTGCTCTGCAGAACACAGTTCAAGAACCTTTAGATTAATGGGAAGAACTAAAGCCACTTCAAATGCTAATTAAAACTGCCACACATTTACACGGTTCTCAAAAAACTTTAGAATATGTTTAAAGATGAGTTACAAAGGCCTTTGTTCTTTTTGCTTCTTTACAGTGTATAAAGTAGTAAAACAAAATCCAGAGGGGTAGCCATGTTAGTCTGACAAAGTGGGTTGGAACCCATGAAAGCGTATGCCCAAAGAAATTTGTTGGTCTTTAAGGTGCCACAGGACTCTCGTTTTTAAAAACAAAGTGTTTTCTTTCAATGACTTATTTTTACCTTAGAAATCAGATTTATCAAATCTGATCTTCCCTGGTAGGATCTTTATCTAGATTTTTATCAGACACACCAAGATGTAGAAAGACTTCCTTTTTCTAGTTAATTAGTGAGAGACAGAACATTCTCTCTACTCATTAGAGGAAACCACCAGAGAGTACTTATATACTTCACTTCCCACATTCAGTGCATTTCACAAACATTAACTGATTAACATTCAGAAAGCTCTTAGGCATAACATCAGGCATCATCATATTGTTAAGAAACTATTTTGATGGTTTAGGTTTTCCTTCCATTACCTATGAATCAAATATGCAATCCTTCTTCTCCCCAGAAGGAATCCCAACATGGCAACACACACCATCATGGGACATGGTAACTTGGCACTGTTGCCTGGTAGTAGCCATCTCAGAGTGCTGCCAAATCAGTTTTTCTGCAATCTTTTTTCTTTGGGGGTGGGGTGGGATGGGTCCCTGGAGAAGGATGGGGAGGAAGGAAGGGAACAGCGCTGTTCCAGGAACACTAAACACATTTTCTGCCCTGCTTGACTGACCACACCTAAGACTGGCCCTGGTTACCTGTTCACAGCCAGGAGGTAGGCATTTTACCATCATGTCCTGATTTTAAACACCAGATCATCCAGTCCTGCTCAGAGCCACCCAGACTCTACACGGGTAATCCCATGGCCTTTCTCATCTCCAGAAGAAAACTGCAGAAGAACTGATAAAACAACTCCGAGAAAGCAGGTCACTGGCAGCAACACTAATGGCAGCCACGGCCAGCGCACTCCACAAGCCATCCCTAACTTCTCCTCTGCAACACACGAGACAGAAGCAGGAAAACCAAGCCGAGCAGGCCCCGCACCCAAATCGGTCCAACGACTTCGGAGTCAGAGGCGCACTCGTGCGAGGAGCCAGTGTTCCCTGGTGACCAACACGCTGCAGGCGGGTAGGCGCCAGGCGCAGAGAGGCTAAAGTCTCCGCCCAACACCGCCGGCCCGGAGAGGGGCCAGCCCCCCGCCCTTGAGACACAGGGTGCGGGACCTCGATCACGTGCCAGCAGCTTTAACTCCACCGGCCTCAGTTTCTCCTGAGTGCCCCGCCCAGCCCGACCCGCTCCCCCAAAGCCGGCAGCCCAGCACCGACTACTCAGTGCCAGGCCGGCTGGGAGCGCGAGCTGCTCCGGCAGGAAGCCCGGCGCAGCTGAGGTGGCGGTTGGTCCCGCCCGCGCAGCCGGCGGGGCGGTGCCCGAGGCACCGCAGAGAGAAGAGCTTGGCCGCGTCCAAGCCCGGGAGCTGGGCACTGCGGGGACAGCCAGCCCCGGAACAAACCCCCGGCAGACCCCCCCCCTTACCTCTTGACGCGGCGCGAGGAGCAGCGGTTGGAGCAGAGCTGACGGGAGCGTCAGTTGCCCAGGGTGCCCGCGCGAGGCCGGCAGGCGCGCTCCGCGTACTGAAGGGGCGGACGGGGTTGTCCCACCCAGCTCCCCGTAGCTCATCAGCCAGCGCCAGTTCCGCTCAGCTGAGCCGCCGCCAGGTCCCCTCACGTGACCTCGCTCCCCGGTGTAACTGTCGCGCTCGACTAGAACGCGCGCGCGCGCGGACTGGAGCTTTGGCGCCTCTGCGACGTGCCGGGGCAGGGACACGGGCCAATTAGCGACAGCCACTGGGGGAAGGGCTGTCAACGTGAGTGTGCGCACTGGGGACCCTGGTGCCTCCCGACCCGCGCCCGCTGCAGATGTCTGCCTCTTGGTTAGCCGCTGCTGCCAACTGGTGGCTGTGTCTCCGTGCATTACGGCTGTTAACGTGTGTGTGTTTTTTCTCTCTAATGCATCGCTGCTGCCCCGCGGTTCTGGGTCCTCTAGTTTATTAATGAGTGCACCTCTGCAAAATCGGACCCGGACGCAAATGCGCATCTGTTCGCAACCTCATATCATGCCAGTACATTACTGCTGCAAAAGTGGGTGTTCTCCATTGCATTATTACTACTGCTGAATGTCCGCTGTCGACAAAAAGCGTATCTGGGTTGTGTCCTCTTCCCTGCTTCTGCAAACCAAAGTTGATGGAGGCGGGTAATGACACTTGGGCTTGTAGCCTCCCAGGCATTCTGGGGGAGGTTTTCAGCAGAAAACGTAGCCCGGTTGGCCCAAGAGTCAGGCACAGGGAGGGGAGGGAGAAGAATACGCAAGTCTTCATTCTATGGAGAGTTCCGAATTCCAATGTTAGTTACAGTTAAAGATACAAAGTTAGGACAAAACAAACAAGAAGTTCCGTTCCAAAGGGGTAGCCGTGTTAGTCTATTGTAGAAAAACAATGGAATCCTGTGGCACTTTTAAAGACTGACAGATTTATTTATCGCATGAGCTTTTGTGGGAGAAAATCCCACTTCGTCAGACTTCAAAAGCATCTGACGAAGTGGGATTTTCTCCCACGAAAGCTCATGTGATGAATTTCAGTGACACTTTTAAATAAGGCATAAGCTTTTGGGGGCATAACTCATTTTCCCCAAAGCTTATGCCTTATAAATGTGCCAGTCTTTAAAAGTGTCAAGTTCTTGTTTATTTTGTTGAAATATAGACTAAAATGGCTACCCCTCTAAATTTAGGACAGTTTATAGCCCTGAACCCACATTAGTTCTCTCACTGGTGGTGAGTTTGTGGAAGGGTAGTGGTATGGCTGCTAGCTGTGGCCTTTGCGTAATGATTACACTTTCAGGCCTTGTCTACACTTGAAAAATAAATCAATCTGACATAAGTTGACTTACAGCCAATGTGGTAATTACTACAGTGGCTGATAACCACACTGCCCTCCTTGAGTCCATGGAGTGTATCATCCACCAGGAGCACACATGGACCCATGAAGTGTAGCATAAGAAGCTGAAAGGACAGGAGTTCCCCTTCCCTGGGTTTCCTGTTCCAAGGGGGAATCAGCCTAGGACTCTGGCTCCTGGGGTCCAGTTGCCCTGATTTCTGCCATTCCCACCTTCCCACCTCACCCTTTCCCTACAGGGAGTGGCAGAGCTGTGAAATTGAAAAGGCTGTCAGGCTCCCTGCAGGTGGAGAAACTGCCCAGGGCTTCTCCCCTCCCACAACTGGGATCCAGCCACCAGGTTTCTTGCCTCACTCCCGGCTGGGATCCAGTGGTTGGAAGTTTTCACCCTGCTCTCTGCTGGTTTTCTTCTCAGTTTCAGGGCTCTAACAAGAATGAGAGATTTAAAATTTGTATTAAGAGAATGTTATAAAAGAACAAACAATTTACAGAGCTAATATAAAGAGTTGCTGAGTAGCCAGGTACAGAGTACAGGTCACTGATAAGTGTTGAATTAAGAATTGCAAGTACATAACTGCAGTATTCTGGATAAAGAGTCAAGAGTTCAGGGGTTTAAAGTACAAGTGTTAAGGAATTCAGGAACATCACTTTTACAGAAGTTATGCAAGGTGTGGCGGGAGGGAAGTATATATACCAGTAAAAGTGGGTTGTCCCGCATTGTGTCAGCAGTGTGGTGTAAAACTGGCTACACTGATGCTGTGTCAGCCTGTCTATGCTGACAAAGCCTCTTGATGAGATGGTTTCATTATGTCAACACTGCAGGGGAATTACATTGGTGGGAGGAGCATTTTAATCTGTACATCTCCACTGTTTTGTGGACAAAAGCTGACTTTTCTTGATAAAACTCTCTAGTGTAGATAGATTCTTAGTTGTAATATCATTATTAATGGCTTTTGTTCCCTTCTAGGTAATTCTGGAAAAATACACTCCCCTTCAACACCTCCACTCTTTCTGCGCTTCATTTTTCCTGTCCTCCTTTTTCCTCTTCCTTTCTCTTGTCTTTGTGTTTCACCTCCAATCCATGTCCTTTCTCCACCTGGTCTTTCCCTCCCTGCAGCAGTTCCTAATTCTCTTTCTCATCTGTAAAAGGAGCCACTGAATTGAAAGATTCTGACCCACTCTTTTGTATTAATCTTTTCCAACACTGAGTCAGTTGATAGTACTGTGTCCAACAAATAAAGTTCATTTTCTTATCAACACTCCTGAGTGACACACTTTTTCCAAGTCATGGATTTCACTTCTGTCCACTTCCTTATCCCTATTTGTTACAGTTTGCAGCAAAAAAAAAAAAAAAAAAAAAAAAAAGTTTAAATGCTGACATTTATAGTGTCATCATTAGTTATGCTTTAGAATTAACACCCAATGAGATGAATGGTAAAGGATGATAGAGGTCACACTTCTCAGAGCTGCTGGTTCATTGTCTGCACTTGGTTCATGCTGTGAAAGTTATCTTTACAGCCATGAGGGGCTTGAAATGTTTTTAAATGAAAAAAGAAGTTAAATTCTATATAGAATCTGAACATGTCAAACAAACTAGGAAAATACCTCAAGTGAGCTAAGTGTTTCCCACCACTTGTTTAGAGTTTAGTGAAGTTGTTAGTTATTACTTATTTGTATTATGGTTGTACCCACAGGTCCCAGTTGCAACTGGAGCCCCATTTTGCTTGGCACTGTATACACATATAATATATATACATACATATTATATGTATACTCATGTAATAAGGGACAGTCCCTGCCCCAAAAACTTTCAGTTTCAACAAGACAGATAAAAAGGGAAAGTGGAAACAGGCAGAGAGAGTTAAAATGACTTACCCAAGCTGATGCAGCCAGCCAGTGACAGAGGTAGAAATACAGTCCAGGTCTCCTGAATCCCAGTTCAGTGTGCTGTAAACTAGACCATGCTGCCTCTTTAATGTAGATTTTACTTGGGTTAGGTTGAGGGCCATTTTTATATTTACTGGTGGTTTTACATTTACATTTGTGGGACATCACAAAATTGGACTTTTTGCATAATATTCAACACAAGAGATCAGTCATTACTAGAAAATGATATGCTAGCACAGTGATATATGGGTAGGGAAAGCCTTGCTATGATGGAGAGGTACATGCTCTCTGGATCTCAGCCTGCAGGATTCTTGGCTATCTTTTGGATATGCAGAAGTCCCACTCAATTAAGAGAATGTGGTTTGAAATCCTGCATCTCTTACAACAAATTGCCCAAGGGATATAGGTCAACATATTTTAATTATTTGTAATAGTGTGTTTTTCACAGTTATCAAAAAAAAAAACCCAAAACCCCACCACTTTGACACAGAACCAAAATCTGTTCCCTTCATCATGCATGCACACTGGTTTTTGATTTGCAGATTTTTTTTTAAGTATTTATTTAGAAAATGTAAATGGAATTACATAGTCTGTGCAATGATATATACATTTTAAAGTTATAAGTCATATTTTAAGCGCAATTCTTGATGATGTTGCTTTTTCACACCAGCAATTGAGTCAGTGTTGAAAAACTTTACTGGTCAGATAATGCCCGCAGAGACCACATGCAATTCTCCCTCATGTCAGTACGGTTAATGTTCACTCCTTCACTGCTGCACAAATATGCCTGTTTCAGCTGCTATAGTTTTCTAAAGAACCCACTCATTTGAATAGTGTCAGGGCAGTTATAATATTATGTATTTAAATATCTTTCCTGAATTCATAATAAGCTTTAAAGATGTTAAATACATTCACCCTAAATTGAATCAGGTTCCTCCTCGAGTACTCTTCGCTGTGTTCCTTATTTGGGGTCTTGATTCAACTTTGGACAAGGGAAAGATAAGCATATTAGTGTTTGTCCCCATAAAGATATTTTCTTTCTAGACCCATGATATCATCTTTGATGTTCACAGCAGAAAGCACTTTTCCAGTTAGAAAAGAATCTCTTTTCTGGTACTGAAGGGTTTATTTGCAGGGGAAATAACAGGAGCTAAACCTATCTTTGTATTCTCAAAATGAAATCTAAAGCTAGAGCCTATTATAACATTAAACAAAGTCCAGCAACTGACTGGCTGCTCAGATTGCAGAAGAATCTTTACTGGCAGGTGGTGTATCACTTTAACTGATAATTCAGCCCTTCTATTTCAGCTTGTGACACAGATCATTCCTGCATGCTGGACACACCACTATCAAAACCTCATTTAGGCGTAAAGAAACAAAAGGTTCTTTATTTGGCTATTGCCCATGTCAGGCAGGATACCACCTGCCTCCACAGGCAAGTCATCAGTAGCAAATCAAAGTCCCACATTGTTTACCTTCTCTGAGGAAGGCTCTGACAGATGGCCTTCTTTTATGCTGTTTCTAATTCCAGCTAAGCCCCCACACAGTGTGAGACCTGAAGGTCTGCTTTCCTTCCCAGTCACTCCCTAACTGAGCTTTGATTCCCATTTCCACCTATCTCCCCTTCCTGTAAATCTACACAGTTACTGCAGGTGCAGCAGTATGGGGCTGATTGAACTCACAGCAACCCATTAACCTTTTCCTGGCAACAGGTTTGCACACCCCATCAAACAGTCACAGAAAAGAGGTTTCTGGTAATAGGGAAATGCATTTCAGAGCACTAGATGATCTGTGAAGGGACTTAGGCATTGCAATGCTGAGTATCAAGTTGCCTATACTTTTAGGCATCTAGGTAATCACAGGAAACGGATCCACAAAGCTGACTTAGGTGCCTAGGCGCTCTATACAATGAATGGGGGGAGGGGAATAGGAGCGACCATCCTTGGAAGGGGCAGCTGAGGCAACAGCCCCAGGCCCCACCCTTCGGTGGGTCCTGCAGGCCCCGTCCCATCCCACCCTTGGGACAGAGCAGCCAGCCCAGGGGCAGGAGTGGGAGCCCAGCCCCTGGGCTGACCTGCCCGTGCCCCCCAGTGCCAGGGGTAGGAGGCGGGGGCTGCCACAGGCTGATTGGCCTTGGGCCCTGCCCCACCCCCAGGATGGTCCTGAGAATAGGTCCGTTGGGCAGCCATCCACAAAAGCCAACACACTGGGTGGGGAGCCACCAAAGCTAGTCATTGGGAGATACCAACAAGGATATGTACTAAGCCATACCCCTCTGTCAGAGATAAATGCCTACATCCAGGCTGCAGGGAAGCACCTAGTTCTGTTTAGCAATCTACAAAGGGGAACCTGCTGCCTCTAGTCAGGCAATATAGGCTCCTAGAGATGTTTCAGGAAGGAGTGAGTTAGGAACCTGCTTCACTCCATACTAAAAGGGGGCAGGTGATGCCTACCTTTAATTGTTGGCCAAGTGGTTATTGCATGCCCTAGGATGTTAGAGAATTGGGATCAATTCCCCCCCTCCCCCGCCACAGGGCAAGAAAGGATTTGGATGAGAGGGTTCTAACGGGTCAACTATGGGATATTCTGATATGAGGCTCCTTCAAACTTCAGTCTCTCCTGTTGATGTTGCATTGTGGCTAAATAATGAAAGAATGCTGAAACAGAGGGACTGGACCCAGCCTTGTCCACCTCTAGTGTGGTGCCTTAACTACTGGACTACAGAGTGATTCTCATTGGCCTAGTGACTATTTAAACATGTATCCACAATGGAACAATCATTGGGGCATAGAGTGAGAGGGGCATTGCTTCAGAACATAAGAATGATCATATTGAGTCAGACCAGTAGTCCATCTAGCTAAGTATCCTGTCCTCCAACTGTGGTAAATGCCAGGTTCTTCAAAGGAAATGAATAGAACAGGCAATCATCAAGCGATGAGAAGAGCTAACATTCTTTTTGAATTCTGCAGCCAACATTTTCCCCAGTAAAATATTTAAAATAATGAGAAAACCATAAGTCTTAAGAGGATCTGAGGGATTTTCAACTCTTGGTGTGCTTACAAGAGGGTGAAGCCTGAAATATTCTACTTCCGTGACTTTCCCTTTTCTCATCTTAACCTTGTTCTGATTTTTCTCCATTCTGCTTTTATTATTAGAGTTTGTAAGATGATTTTGAATGCAGAAACACTCTAAAATGGAGATTTTAAAATAAATTTCACTCAGTAATAGTGTTCGTGGAGAAATAATGAGGAATCAGTGGGGAAGACATGAAATGGAGGAAAGGGAGAAGAAAGAGGGTAAAGAAGGAAGAAGAAGAAGAGGGGATAGAGGGAAAAGAATGGCATGTGAAACAAGAGGAAGAATGAATAAAGGGGATGAGACAGATATAATGAAAGGAAAAAGTCACCAAATGTCTCTCTTCCCCTCTTTGATATCTGCATATTCCCATGAGAATCTCCCATGTTCCCTGTGCTCTTCATTCTTCTCAGTAATGTAAGAACATGAACACAACCAAATACTTTTTTCTTGAACATTTTCCTTTGTTTTTTGTTGCTCTTTGCTCCTTTCTCTAGTCCTAAATATCATTTTGCTTCAGGTCTTTAACGGAGTGGTTTTCAAGCTTTATTTCTTGGGACCCAACTGAAAAAAATCATTTATACCTACAACCCAACAATTGCATCTTTCAGCAATGCATTCCATTCTTTTGGCAGCAGCAGCAAGGGGCTGTGCGACCCAGTACTGGGTCCCAATACATAGTTTGAAAACCATTGCTCTAACATAGTGAAATCTTCCAGAGGGGTAGCCTTGTCAGTCTAGTTCAGCAGAACAAACTAGGAGTCTTGTGGCACTTTTAAAGAGTAAAGTGGTACAGGACTGCTTGTTTGTTATAGTGAAATCTGTGTAAAGTGCTTGGGGCTTTTTCAGCCATTCTAAGGAAATAGAAATATAACTTAAGTGGAGTATCATGTATTCTGTTTATATTGTTGTTCAGGGATTCAGGGTGATAGTCTGATTTATGCTAATTAGTTTAAATACTGTGGCTCAATTTGCAGCCAGCTAACCCAAAAAACAGGGCTTTTTGTATTATGAAATTAAGTTTTACCAGAGTCCATAGCCAGAACTTTCTTGATGACTGGTCAACAGTTTTGGAACTCATTCTCACAAGATAGAGAATCCAGGGCTATGTCTACACTGGCAAGTTAGTTCAAATTAAGGAGGCTTAATTCGAACTAACTAAAGCCATGGCTACACTAGGCTTTAGTTAGTTTGAATTAAGGGCTTCCTTAATTTGAACTAATATGTTTGAATAGGGTATTCGAACTAAAGGGTTAATTCGAACTAACTAGTTCGAATTAGCCAATGTGGCCATGTTAATTCAAACTAATTTCTTAGTTCAAACTAACCGGCCATTGAAATGAATGGGGATCGCTAATTCGAACTAAGTAAGTGCCATGAATGGCACTTGCTTAGTTCGAACTAACTTTTTCTAGTTCGAATTAAGCTAATTCTAACTAACTAAAATTATTTCAAATTAGTTAGTTCGAACTAACTAATTCGAACTAATTTTAGCAAGTGTAAACATAGCCAAGATGATTAAAAACCTTCACTGCAGTAAAATACAAAATCCAGTTCTACATCTAAGCTTCCCATAATAACACCACAAAAATAAATAAATATTTATATGCATATAAGCAAGAACCAGACCTTCCTGGCTGGGCCATAGAAAAAAGAAATTCTTCATGCCTCCTCTCTCCAGATTTTTAAAATGTAACCTTTAAATCATATACCATGGATGTCCAACATTCTCATTTTTTGTACGTCTACTCCTCAGTGCTTGTGTTGTTGAATTCATTTGTTAGATCTTCAGGAGGTGAGTTTATGGTAGGATTGTAAACTAGAATGTGAAGAATGATGTGTGCAGGGAAGACGTATTTAAATGTAAGAAAGGCATTATCCAAAAACAGCACTTCAGATCAACATTTTAGTGGTCATGATGCAGTCACAAATGTCTATACCAGTCTGACTGCAGGATGTAGAAATAATGCACATTGTGTCATCATAATATAATGGACTGAGGACAAAAGAACAAAATTCTGTGCTTTATCATGTATAATGGAGTATATAATAAGCTCTCACATTGAAGGTTTAAAACACAAGAAAAATATGTATTCAATACTTCGATATACTCAGTACACTCGACAGTTCTTTTATTTCAATATTATTATAAGTAGTTTTGAGTCATGCAGTCAATTTTACAGGGAGAAGATAAAAAGAGAATTTATTTTTAATAGTACTTTCTTGCCTATGTGAATGACACCAAGTTAGTAATTAAAATTATAATGTTAAAGATCTTATTTAATTATCACCATTCATGTTGTATGTTACCTTTTGCATTTCACTCACCTCCCATAATGACATTAGATTGATTAATGAGTAGGCCCTGACAGAATACTGTTGTGTCTGGGTTCTGAGCTTTGTAGGAAATTGGTTCGATTAAAAACAAAACAGAAATACTGATGTATTTTCAATGACAAAACAAAAAACCCTCATTTCTACTCACAGTTGACTTTGATAAAAACAGCAGCAATATATTTTGCTTTAAACCAAAATTTACAGGCCCAGTCCTGTTTCAACTGAAGTTAATAGAGGGTTCTGTTATTGATATCAATAGCCTAAATTTGAAGCTTCAGCTACTTGAGGAAGTTCTTTGAAGGCCAGCCATTTAAATCAATAAAAAGGCTCATCACTGGGTTGAATACGAGTTGGATCAGGCACTTACTAGCAAAAATCTGCATTGTTGTTATATTTATCACTTATCTAGCATCACAGGCTATGTCTGCACTTACAAAAGCTAGTTCGAATTAGTTAATTCCAACTAACTAATTTGAACTAATTTTAGTTAGTTTGGATTAACTTAATTCGAACTAGCATGGCCCCACTAGAATGCTAGTCCGAACTAGCCTTGGCCATGCAAGGCACTTGCTTAGTTCGAATTAGTCAGTTGCAGGAAGGTCAATCTGCCGATTAGTTCGAACTAAGCCATTAGTTCGAACTAATATGGCCACATTTGACTTAGTTTGAATTAACAGATCGAATTAACCATTAATTCGAACTAAGAAATTGAATTTATTAGTTCGAATTAAGGAAACCCTTAATTTGAACTAATGAAAGCCTAGTGTGGCCAAGGCTTAAGTTAGTTCGAATTAAGCTTCCTTAATTTGAACTAACTTGCAAGTGTAGACATAGCCACAGATATTCATCATATTTTGATACAGTTAAAGACACATTCCCTGCCCTGAGGAGCTTTAAAAATGATCGATAAGTTTCAGATAATCCCAACAATAAGGAATAGTTAAAAAGCCCACAAAACAAGCAGCAAATGCCAATTTTTGTTTAGCAGTGACATTTTAAAAACACAGAGTTCCTATAGCTTCTTTTCTCAGTGAATGATAAAAATTGTTTTTCCTCTGGACTGGTAATCATCTTACTCCTAGAGTCAAAAGCCAATACATGCCTAATCACTTGAATTAGCATTAAAAAATGGCATAGTGTGGAATCACTCCCTTCAGTGAGACCTCTTCTGCACTAGCATATCTGATTTGTCAGCCTGATTTGCCTCAGTGCTACTCCATTTTTCGATTGATTTGAATGGAGTTACACTGGTGTAAAACAGTAGTCACCAGGACCCATTTCCCTATCTGTCAAAAAGTAGCTCTGGCTGATGAGAACAATTTTAGAAATGCTCAATCTGAGATTTATGCATTTTTAAGGATTGTTTTGTTTTGTTTTCTGAATTTCTTGCTTAACTAGCCATATTTTGTTACATGTTATTTAGCACTGCAGCAATTTGCTGTCTCTTATTCAGAAAGGATCTCTCATCCTAAATGGTTTGAATTCTGGTTTGTCTGGAAACTTTCACCTTGTTTACAAGGAAAGTTGTTAACATTGCCAGAGTGAAAACTTACTCTAAATGCCTCCAAATGAAGCCAAATTTAATTACCATTTAAAGCCACTAGCATTGTTTTTAATGGGAGCTCCATGGGGCTGCTGGATCTCTGGTCAATGAGAGGCATCAAAGTATCAGCAAATGACGATTTAAACATTTTATGCTTTTCTTTCTTATACATAATATTTGTGTACAAGTTGTTAAAAAATGGCCAGTGCTTGTGTTTCTCAATATTCCAAAGTTAGTCATGGAGCTTATGCCTTGGAAATATGTCATGAACCTAATTCTTTTCACTGGACAACAATAATCCTCTAAATCATTAGAGGAAAACTAATGAGATTTCTCTGGGTAATGTCTGTAGAATTTGCCCTTGAACATGTTGAAGTCAATTTAAAAGCATTCCCTAGAAATGAACCAAATTCAAGATATGAGTTATCCAAATATCAATAACCACAGAAAACTAAGTTAAAATATGGTTACACTTGAGTTGCAAATCAACAAAAGTCATTTTGAATTAATTATTGTTCTTTTCACCTGGCTTCTCGGCATCCACTTTTCAACTTCTGCCATTTTTCTGCCAAGGTATTTAAGTATCTAAAGATCTGGAACTCCTTGTACAGCCTTGAATCACTGACTTTGTAATGTCATAAAGCATGATGATTAGTATGTATTGGTCTAACACATTTATATAGTTCTTTTGCAGAATAGTAAATAAGGCTATGTCTACACTGGCAAGTTAGTTTGAATTAAGGAGGCTTAATTTGAACTAACTAAAGCCATGGCTACACTAGGCTATAGTTATTTTGAATTAAGGGCTTCCTTAATTCGAACGAATAAGTTTGAATAGGGTATTTGAGCTAAGGGGTTAATTCGAACTAACTAATTCGAATTAACCAATGTGGCCATGTTAATTTGAACTAATTTCTTAGTTCGAATTAACCGGCCATTGAAATGAATGGAGATCGCTAATTCGAACTAAGCAAGTGCTTGCTTAGTTCGAACTAACGTTCCAGTGTGGCCATGCTAGTTTGAATTAAGCTAATTCGAACTAACTAAAATTAGTTCAAATTAGTTAGTTCGAACTAACTAATTCGAACTAATTTTAGCAAGTGTAGACATAGCCAATGATACTTCTTGACAGGATAATTAATAATGTCTTCTAATCACATCAGTGATTCTGCCAGTACACAGAATCATTTTATCAAAGCCTGAATCACTGGCCAAATACATTCTAATGGATATTTAGATTTAATTGCAATGTACTTAATTGATTATGTTAAGATGTGAATGCACACTAAAAGCAACAACCCACTTCATGTCGTAAAACTGTTACAAGAGTAGTAAGCAAAATTAGTAGGCCTTTCTGTTAATACATTTACTTTCTGTTAATACATTATGGAGAAAGTGCAACAGAAGATCAATATCTATTTCGATATCAGAAAGCACTTTTCTGTTAATACATTATGGAGAAACTGCAACAGAAGATCAATATCTAAATTTCGATATCAGAAAGCGCTTTTCTGTTAATATATTTACTTTCTGTTAATACATTATGGAGAAACTGCAACACAAGATCAATATCTATTTCATAATCAGATTATCGCTACACATACAGTAACATTATAGTTCTATTCAGGTGTTTGTTTCCAGTGATTTCTCTTCCTGTCTGTCCAGGCTTTGTATGGGATGACGGATTATTTCTGCTACTGTAGATGTCACATCATTCTCCTTTACTGCTTGCCAGCCATCTTCTGGATCCTCTCCCTCTTCCACAATCAGGATTTCATTTGGATCAGGTGTCTCTTCTGTAGCAATAATCTCTTCTACATGTGGCTTAACAAAAACTGATTTAGAAGAAGTAATACAAATTTTCACACATTTACTCTGCTTGACATAGCCAAAAGGCATCTAGAGTGTTGATTTGTTTTAACTTTATTACCTTTTTCTCTCTTTCCCTTTTCCCATATCTATTTAAGAAGGTTCTGTACTAGAACTCACATTGTAATTTTGTACTTAAATGCTATGGACATGCAAGTAAACAGGTCCTTGCCTAAAGAGTTTGTATATTAGGGGACAGAACCTGCTCACATTTACTCATATAAAGATGTTGGCCATGATTGATTGATTGGCTTGTGACTAGTGATTTTGGCTGCTTAACCTGAGCCACCAACAATGGACCAGGTTTTCAGGAAGTATGGAGCACCCACCACTCTGAAAATTGTATGTCTCAAGTTGGACATCCTAAACACTTGTCACTTTTGAGAATCTTGGCCATCATAGGTATATGTGGTTTAAGAACTCATATCTACGAAGTAATGATCAGTATGGATTTTCAAGTGCATGTAATACTATTTTTCTTCTGGAGCTCCACCCCTATAAATGAAGGAGTTCTTACCTTCTTTCTCCCTTTCGTTGTGATGGTTACTTATGGCAGTTGCTTTTTTCATTTTAGCTGGAGTTAGTCTATTTAGATTATGTCCCTGCACATCAGGTTCATGCATAGCTATGCCACTCTGTGCCATCACAGGCGTCACAATCACCTGTACCAAAGCAAGAACAAAGAATGCCCAAGCAAGAAATGCAGCTACATCAGAAATTTTGTTTTAAACAGCAGCAACAGAACTTCTGTAATCAGTATATTTAGAAATGGGTATCAGCCTAAATTTTTCTGTCATATATACATACACTATTTGTGTTGATGTGAAGGGGCACAGATTTGGGCTCGTTGTATAGTAGATGATCAGTATATCTAATTAATGCCCTCCATTACACTCTTTATAATGGGCATATTGCTCTGTAGCTCTGTCATATATACGGAGGAATTTTGAGGACAGATATTTGAAGAGGAAACAAAATTCTGCAAGAAAAAATGCAAGTATATTTTCATATATTTGCAAGAATTAAGAAAGATTGGTTTATCTATAACTTCAATGAGAAATGGCCAAACTATGTTGTTAGCTGTATCTCTGATATCTTAGGGTATGTCTACACTTGAAAAGTTAAATCGATTCTGTTAAGTTGACTTCATTTTTCAAGTGTAGACACAGCGGAGCGCTGCATCTTCCCACTGAGAAGGGAGCCACTGGTCCCTTCTGCCGGCGAGCCACGGGTCCTGATGAGAAGGGAGCCGCGCTCTCTTCTTGCCAGGAACCATGCGGATCCAGGGAGAAGAGAACGGGGCTTCCTTCTTGCTAGGACCCATGTGGGTCCCTTTTCAGCAGGGAGCCAGAAGGGAGCTGGGGCTCCCTCCGGGGACAAGGGAGTTGTGGCTCCCTGGCAGAAGGGAGCCAGGGCTCCCCCTAGGGGACAAGGGAGCCATGGGTGCTCCCTTGTCCCTGGGGGGAGCTGCAGCTCCCTTCTGCCAGGGAGCCCCGGCTCCCTTGTCCCCAGCCCTAGGTCGACTTTTGTAATTAAGTCAATTTAGGGCAGCCACACTGGCTTTAGGTCAACTTAACAAATCAACTTAGGCGTTAAGTCAACCTAAAGGCTGGTCGTTATTAAGTCGACTTAAGGAGCCCTTAAGTTGACTTAATGAAAGTCTGGTGTAGATGCGGCTTCTTTAAGTCGACCTAAATTGCTAATGTAGACACACCCTTACTGACTTTACTGATATATCAGTATAACGAAACCAGGGACTACTTGTGCTTACAGTTTAGAAATATTTAAGTGCTCTGCTGGATCAGACCTACAGGCCAAATTCTGTTTGCTTTACTTATATAAATATTGTACTTTAAGTCAGTTACTATATAAACATGGACAAGCTTTGCTTTGGATGTATAAGATGAAAACAGTTAATCTTTCATAGAAATTAGTCAAAAATGTTACTATTCTCGTGCAAAAAATGACCTACATCAATGTTGATAAATGTGTTAAAATTTGTCATATTACCTGAGCCATACAGAATTTAGTAATTTCAGTTCAAAGAGGTTTGCACAATCCCTTCTCTTCAGTTTTGCTCTTCAGGGGATTTGTGCTCCTTGAGTGTCACTTTGGCTATGTCTACACTTGTTAATTTAAGTTGACTTAGCTAAGTCGACTTAACAAAGTCGACTTTAAGTCGACTTTGTTAACTTGACTTAGCATGTCCACACTTAAATTTTAAATCAACTTTCAGGGGACCCTACAAAGTCGACCTAGAGCGTCCACACTGGACGCCTAGGTTGACTTGTAGGGGCTAGGTGGACCTGGGACTGGTCCATGGTGGCAGGGGGGGCACCCCTTGCCAAGTGCCAGGGGGCTCAGCCTTTGCCCCATTGTACCTAGGTACAATGGGGCAAAGAGGGACAGGGACCCTGGCAGGGCATAGGGGCAGGGTGGGCAAGGCTCTGCCTTGCCCAGTGGGGGGGCATGCCAGGCTCTCTGTGTGCCAGCCCCCCCGGCAGGGAGGGCAGTGGGGAAATCCTGGAGAGCCCTAAGTCGACTTAGAGTTGACTTAGGGCTACTCCACGTCTACCCTGGCTTAAGTCGACATTAGAAAGTTGACTTAAGCAGAAAGTCGACTTAAAAGGAGGTTTAACAAAGTCGACTTAATTTTTCCTTAAGTTGACTTGAGTTGCTTAAGTCAACTTAAGGAAAGTGTAGTGTAGACGCACAGTAAATTAAGTCGACTTAAGCAAGCTTAAGTCGACTTAATTTACAAGTGTAGATGCACTCTTTGAGTTTTGGGGTCAGCAAATACAAAAGAAAACTTATTCAGAACCATGAGTTTTCAGCTGATTTCTTAGCAATCTGTGAGAAACTGCAAGTTCTGTAGGATTTCAGACAGAAGTCAGCCTGGGTTCACACAAAATGTTTGTCAAGGCCATTAATCTTTTGGGGAGAACCTGCGGTAAACTTCAGATATATAACCATAAAAGTGGGGGAAGAGGAAATTTTGCATGGTTTTATGTTTTCTACTGAATGTTGACAGTGTTCTTAGTTTTAGAAAAAGAAATTTCTAAAATTTTAAAGCTATCAAAATTACACTGTTACTCTTTCATACACTAGACTTCAGGGGTCAATCCTGCATCCAACAGACTCCTCACATAAATAAGGTCTGCATACTAAGCCCCAAAAGGCAAGGATATAATTGACCATCTAAAGTATTTCACTTACCTGTTTGATCCTCACATTGCTGCCTTTATTACAGCAAGGGGAATGTCAGGGAAGCCGCAGGAGTTGCAAGTTCACAATAGTTGAGGTGTTATAGGAGATAAAAGTGTGTGAAAAGGTGAGCACAGATCATGCTTAAATAAAATTCTGAAAATGGGTTAGTTCTACAGAGTTTGATGAGACAGATCATGCAGCTGTGAGATCAATTCCGAAAAAATAAATAACATGGTGTATTCCAAAATGATATTAAGATAAGTTTGCTCTCAAAATTAAAGACTGAGTTGATAATGACTTAAGATGCTGGAAATACATAGGAATTCCATTGCTCTAGCTCATTTAATTATGAGCAAAGGCACTGTTGAAAATCACCAACATAAACAGTGTTACCACTGCCATCACAAAAGGCAATTGTTGCAAAGGATCAAAGATTTGGATTAGTGGTTATATAAAGTTTTCAGCTGAAAAATAGTTTGTCTAGCTTTGATGAATACTACTTTGTAACCTTCCTAAGAACAATGGGGAAAAAACTACAGAGAATATGAATGAAGAAAATACAGTTAATCTATTACTGTGCATGTCTGTAGAGATTGAGATTCTCAGCATCATTAACTGAATTTAAGAAGTGAATTGACTTTATTGAGGCTACATATTCTAGGCCTCCATCCTTTCCCTACTTTATTATAAAGAAAAGTTCAATGAATAAATTATCAATTCACTCCTGATTTTCATTCACAATGGCCAAGATAAGACAGGATACAAAATTCCTGGGAGCAAAATGTCTGTTGGAGGGACACGGCTGCCGAGCAAAGCTTCTATAGCCTCCCTTCTGCCAGAAACCAGCTAAGCATCTAATGTGGGTGGCACTGGGAGTTTAGGTGTGTGGTCAGTGAAGCTAGGTGATGTGCTGATCCAGCACATCCACGCTGCAATGTCCCCTGGCAGGCTTCCAGTCCTGATCCCAAAAGAAATTTATGTTGATCTTTCCTGGGACAAACCCCAAGAAAGGGCAGTGAGGATAAGACTATCGGCCCATCTCCATGGGTGAATCCCCTTCTGGAGTGAGAGTGGTGCAGACCATGCTTTCCCAGTGTAAAGCATGTCATGCCTCTCTGTACCTGCTAGGGTATATCTGGCCCACTGACCTCTTTTCAAAAGTCATTAATAAGAGGGCTTGGCACTTATATAACACATTTCATCTTCAAACAAAAATAATTAATAGTCATAATGTCCCTGTCAGTTAATAGTATTGTCCTCATTTACATAGGGGAAAAGAGAACCACAGAGAATTTAAGGCTATGTCTACACTGCCAATTTAAGTTGACTTTAGGAGGCTTAAGTCGACTTAAATTAAGCCACGTCCACACTAGGCTTTCATTAAGTCGACTTAAGGGTGGTTAGGTCGATTTAACAAAGTGGATTAAGTCGACTTAAAGCTAAATCAATTTAGACCACTTTGTTAGGTTGACTTTAATAAGGTTGATTTTAAGTCGACCGTATTAAGTCGACTTCACAAGTCGACCTAACTTTTCCTAGTGTAGACATAGCCTAAGAGACTTGGCTAAGTCCATGTCTTTGGTGTCACAGTAGGATTAAATCTTGTCAGACAATCAATGGTAGAACTGAGATTAAGAATTGAGGAGTTCCTGAATCCTATCGCTATGCTTGGTCCACTAGATCATGCTGCTTCTACATGATGTAATTGGGCAAAATTTCAGTCATCATGGCTTATATCCCTTTGAAATAAATGTATTAAAAGACAATGTTGAAGGTACTATTTACCAGCTGACATTACTTTTAATATTCATTCTAATTTTCTGTGGTGCTAATGTCCATAAACAGATGTTAATATGCTGAACTTTAAGAAAGAGATTTTCTATGGTCTTAATGAAGCAAAATACTTAAGCATGTGCTTAACTATAAGTGCATGAGTAGAACTATCAAAGTCAATGGAATCACTCAGGTGCTTTAACTTGTAAATGTGCTTAAGTGCTTTATTAAACTGGGGTCTGAAGTTGGTAAAGATCAAAATTGAAACCTGTGGAGGATTCAGGGATTTCACTCTGTGTTTTATAGTAAAGATCAAAGTGAAGATTACCACAGTCAAAAGAGCCATTACAGTAAGTTGCAATGGTGAAGAAGTTGTTAACTGCAAGGTACTGTGAACAATTACCGGACAAAACAAGACAGTGAAACAGGGTGGAATTAAAGATGAAAGAAACGTATTTCATTTATTTATGACCACTGAGGAGGTTTCATACATTGTTGTTGACATGAGCACACATCAATTTCATAGCAACACATACAACATATTTGTTGGTTTAGCACCGTGGGCCTGATTCTCATTTATACTACAGATCCTTGACATAAATCAGGTAGTATAAACAAGTCTTAAAGTGGGTATAAATTACTTTTGCATCCATTTGAAGGCATCTTTATGCTACCCAAGCAGTATAAAGGGGCCTTAGTATACATGAGAATCAGAACCTCTCTTTCTAATCGTTATCGTACACTCCATATATACTACTTTACCAAAGTCTGACCAAATCTAAACTGCTGCTCAGAAAAACATCTCCTTTAAGCCTTGATCATTCTTAATCCTTTCAGCCACCTCATTAATTGCCTCTCTTGAAACTTTCCCTCACTCTTCTTGTTTGTGTTGTATGGATGATGGATGAAGAGAGTTAAATCTTGGACCTGCTGCTGCATTCTGTGGGAATTTGGCTGATTTAAGGTTTGAAGGGTTAAGCTCTGTGCAGTAAGCCATAAAATAATGGTGTTTAATGTGAATTAATAAAGGCTCTATTTTGTTCGGTGTAAACAAATGTACTAAAAACACACATGAAATGAATGGAAGGATCCAAGGCTATTTGCTATGCATAAAACAATTTACACACATGAATTATGCCAGTGTATCATTCATTCTCTCCCCCGTACTGGTGTTTCCTAATCTCAAATTCACACTTTCTTTTTATCTCCTTTCCTGGACTCAGGCTGAGGCACTTCATCTTCTCCTTCAGGTATGAACACACTTACAGTGAAATCACTTGTTTCTGTGCCATATTTGTTTTTCACCAGAATGCTGTATCTCCCAGAGTCGATTGTGTTGACACCTGTCATAGTGAAGCTGGCATTTTTTCCAGATTCATATTTTAGAATGCAGTGGGCATCTGCTAACAATGGTTTTTCATTCTTCAGCCAGATGACCTCTGGGACAGGATCTCCCCAGACATTGCAAGTAAGATTAAGTGCCTACAAAAAAATGTACAAATGGATTATAAACAACTGTTAATTGATATTTTTTGCATTCATTTGGATGTATAATTCCATGAAAGACCTCTTTTAACTTTCTGCTATTAGACAGTGGATGGCCATAAGCATCCAAGATCAATCATTTCTGATATAGTCTGAGCTATCACAAAGGAAGAGAATGAACCCAATTAATTAAAAAACTCCATTAAAGCCTTCAGTGTATTATGGACTTTCTTCCCTTAAGACCATTACAACAACCCTCTCTGCATCCTTTAATACAAAATTAGACATTAGCACTAATCTCTCTTAAATGAGAGTTTGAAGAATGATGAGATGGCTTTGTTCAGGCTAATTCAACAATAAGTATACCACGAAAATAAAGGCAAATGTCCCTTAATCTAATCAATGCTTAACCATTAAATGGCCATGAATTAATCAGAGGTTTAAGAATGCTCTAAATTACATTCTGACAGTTTCACCAACAGACTGAGTTGATTTACAGACTCCTATAAAACTTTATAACATTAAAGTGCTACTGTTTTTATCTGAAATCAGTAGTTTTCAGGCCAATTTCTGCCGTTGGATTCTCACACATGTATTTCCCTTTCAAGTTAATTGGAGCTAACTGCATGAGTGCTGAATTTGATCCTAACCTTAAGACAGCATCTTCATTAGCAGAAGGTAGTTGCTAGAGTGATCACCCTAATACGTTCAGGAGCTTCTGCAGCTTTGCAACCCTATCTCATGCACCAATGGTCAGAGCTCCTGTATTTTTTCTCTTTAAGTGCCAATCCAGAAATACTCATTGGCAAGACTTTAGACATACAAATGTGTAGCATGCCATTGACCTCAATGCAAAGGATGAAACTGGTCCTTATTTATCAAAGAAAGTACTAAATTAAAATAAAATTAAGGTAAATCAGTAAAAGAAAGAAGGCTCTCATAATTGGGGCATATCCTGCCCCTTCCCTTTAGAGACATGGAGGATCCCCAGTAGTGGAACCTAATTTGTCTCAGAATGATGCCTTAAGTGAAACTGTTGCCTGGAAAGGAGGCTTAAAGTGTCCTAAAAATGTCAGCCTGCTTAAGTTAGCTACTACTTTTCTCAAAATATTCAAAGCCCTGATGGCTCCTTCAAGCCCTAATCCTGATTATAAATTTCAGTCCTCCGATCATAATGCTATGTGACCAATTGCAACTAATCAACACAGCTCAGGTTTCAAACACAGTAATAAATATTTACCCCATATTGTTTGGAATCAATCCGTAGTAAGAAAAAAACTTGCAAAATTATTTCTCATTGAGTAAATTCAAATAAGGAAGACATTTGCTCACCAGCATTGCACAAGCAGAAAGATAGGCTAATTTAATATATTGTTTGCAACATAAAATTTAATTTAAAACAGTCTACAAATTTAGTTTGAAGGGTTTTATTCCAAAGCAAATCATCTTTAGTGAGATGTTAGAAGTGGAAAGTAGTGAAAAACCAGAATCAGCTTTCAGTTCCACTAATTTACCTGCTCCTAAATGCAGATACATCTAAAGGTGACTGTGGAAGGGACTGAAAAGATCCCAGCCCCATGTTATTAGCCCCAGTTACAGTGGAATAGACCTCCTTCTTTTCTTTCCTGTCTCAGGAATAATGATGAAAGGTGAAAAAGAGGGGAAACGAGATCCACCCCTAAAACCAAGAAAGGGGAGATGGAAATACACTCTCTCTCTCTCTCTCTCTCTCTCTCTCTCTCTCTCTCTCTCAAAACTAAAGTACTTCTCTATGGTGGGCCTGACTGCGGGGGATTCCCAGAAACAAACAAAACCTCAACGGATTAAAAAGGGAACAAGAGGAAGAAAAATATCCCGCCTTCTCAAAAAAAAAAAAAAGTAACTTGTAAGAACAGAGGAAAAGTACACTCTGGGTGCCAGGTGATAAAAGCCTGCTAGAAATGGCTCCTATGTGGTCTCCAGCAGCAGCCATGGTTGGAGAATAAGGGGGGCTCTTAAATCTGTTCTCTTGAATGTCTCTTTGGCATTAAGTAAACATGTTTTTATTGCAGAAATGTTTAAAAAGCTGGAGGAAAGGCTAGTTATTCAAGGTCTCTGAATATGAACAGTTTAGCTGCCCCTGGACACGGTAGCTGTTTAGGAGCCTATAGTTTTCTTCTCTATTCACTACTGACATTGTGTTGCATTTTTTGACAGCTAAAGGGGTATGTCTACACTAGAAAAAGTTAAGTCTACTTTGTTAAGTTGACTTAACAAGGTTGACTTTAAGTCAACAAAGTCGACCTTATTAAGTCGACTTAACAAAGTGGCTCCTTCTAAGTTGACTTTATTAAGTCGACTTAACATTGGACATAGGCATCCACACTGGCATTAAGTCGACTTAATAAAGTCGACTTAAGGGCTACTCCCGATCTACATCGTCCTTAAATTGACTTAAGAAGTTGACTTAAGGCTTAAGTCGACCTAAGGAGGGGTAGTTATTAAGTCAACTTAAGCTTTCATTAAGTCGACTTTAGGAATTTCTTAAGTCGATTTAATGAAAGCCCAGTGTGGACATGGAGTAATTTAGGTCGACTTAAGGTTCTTTAAGTCAACCAAAATTGCTAGTGTAGACATAGCCAACGATCAGTATTGAGTTGCCCCTACTGCTATTGCAAGGCCCTAATGAGTACTGTCAGTGATGCAGACAGCAGTATTGAATGCATCACTCAAACTCTAATAGTCTAGAGATGTGCCAGTTTTTCCCTAACTGGAAGAAATAGCAGTAGTGCCAATAACCCTTTTCTCCTTCAAATTGTTCTTTAAAATAACTTCCCTTATTGCTTAGCCTTACGTCAGTGATTTGCTCCCTTTGTATACTTCTAAGCAGTCTCGCTCTATATATATCACTGCATTTTGCTTCTGAAAGCTGCAACTTACCTGTGTTATTTCATTTCAACTCTGTTTTGGCAGGGAATTCTCAGTTGATATAACCACCCAAATCGTCAGTCCCCTGTTCCCCCCCTCGCAAACCCATATCAAGCTCATCTCTTAGCAAAAGGAATTATTTCAGCTGAAAACTGGCAAATTCACTCACTTCCCCCCTGGCTTCTTCCTCAGTCTATTGTAGTTGCAAGAATTCTCTGTGAGAATGTTGAACTAGCATTCCCTTTAACTATTAATCAACATCACATAAAATACTTGGACCCAGTCCACCTATGATGTCTATGGCAAATAATGGGAATTAAAAGGTAAGATTTGGGTCCAGATACTAAGGGCTTGACTGCTACAAGCAATACCACAGGCATAGAAGCTTTTATAGTGAGAGCGCTTCTGTGATGGTGGAGTCATATGGTCCGTATGTCTGACAGTAGACTACCAAAGGTCGATTTTTATGTTGAATTACAGAGTGGAACTCATTTTAGGGGCAGACCAAGAAAACATAAAAAAGACACTTAAGGCCATCCTCCATTCTTGCAATTTTGACTTCAACCTGACATAGGCTCTTAGCCTATGACAGGTTTGATGGCGACAGCTCTGCCACCTCAGACTGAAAGATTTTGAGAGCTCCTGGACTGCTGCAATCAAAGAGAGATGTGTGAGGCTTTATCGTCTACAGTTGTCTTTACCTGTGGCACCTGCAGACAGGGCTGCGCGTCTGAAATATGTCTTTCATCTCATTTCAGGACCCACAATAAGTGACTGCAGCTGATCCGTCAAACATGACAAGAGACTTATCATCAGCATAAATCCAGAGTAATTCCACTGACTTCATTGACCTTAACTCAAATTTCCCTAGTATAACAGAGATAGATATCTCCTTTTGTCTCTCAGGATGGTGAGGTAGGAGATCATGTAGGTTTCTACTACATTTTACTCCCCAACTCTCCAGATCTGATTGGTGCCATGCCTTGAGGAACTAAACTAACATTGATACACATTGACTGGTTCTCTTGGGTGTAAGGAATTCAGCATTATTAAATATCTCATTAGAAAAATGCAACTGTGAAATCTATGCATACAGTGTAAATTCTTAAAGACATTATTGCACATGAACTTCCTAAGAAGTACATTGTTAAAGTTTTAGTACCGACTGCGCTGACATCACACTTGTCTTATGCTTAACAGAAGAAACTGCCCTATATTCATGCCTATATCGGTCCAAGAAATTCAAATTAAGGGAATAAATAATGCAGCATCTTTTTAAAATGGAATCTTTGAAATAATTCTTATGTTTTCACCTTCTCTGCAAGATATGGAAACTGCTCAGCTACTGTGTAAAGCTTTAGTTTATTTACTGTACCTTGCCTTCCTGGATGGTGACAACGTCAGGCAAACCTCCAAGTATCCGGGCACGATCTGAAAATACATGAGTGAAGTTCCCTTTAATGTCTGCAAAAACAGCTCTGTCTCAGATTTCATTTCCCCTCTAGCTCTGTTCTTTTATCTTATTTTTGTACAAGACTCTGTATATGCAAATGGAAAAAGTTATTCAGTATTCCTAGCACTCCATTTGTACTTAAAATCATGGCAATCTGCTACAAAAGGCAGACATATTGGCTATGTCTACACTTGTTAATTTAGGTTGACTTTAGCTAAGTTGATTTAGCATGTCCACACCTAAATTTTAAGTCAACTTAGGGGGGAACTTACAAAGTCAACCTTGAGCATCCACACTGGATGCCTAGGTCCACTTCTAGGGGCTAAGTGGACCTGGGAGAGGTCCACGGTGGCAGGGGGGGCACCCCTTGCCAAGTGCCAGGGGGCTCAGCCTTTGCCCCATTGTACCTGGGTACAATGGGGCAAAGAGGGACAGGGACCCTGGCAGGGCATAGGGACAGGGTGGGCAGGGCTCTGCCCTGCCCTTTGGGGGGGCATGCCAGGCTCTCCCTGTGCCACCCCCCTGGCAGGAAGGGCAGTGGGGGAGTCCTGGAGAGCCCTAAGTCGACTTAGAATCGACTTAGGGCTACTCTGCGTCCACACTGGCTAAAGTTGACTTTAGAAAGTTGACTTAAGCCTAAAGTCAACTTTAAACTAGGTTTAACAAAGTCGACTTAATTTTCCTTAAGTCGACTTAAGTAGCTTGCTTAAGTCGATTTAAGGAAAGTGTAGTGTAGACGCAGAGTAAATTAAGTCGACTTAAGCAAGCTTAAATCATCTTAATTTACAAGTGTAGACGCACCCATTAATATCTGACTGTCAATCACCTCCTCAGAGAAATTGAAGAATGGGCCTTATCCTGCAGTCTTTACCTCCACTAGATTCAGTTTGAATTTTGTGTGAACAAAGAATGTAAATTAGGGCTGATGCTTCTAAATTTCCAAGGTAAATGGCTGGTAATTCTATGTTTATGAAAAGAGATGAGTTGCAGCCTATGAAAGAGACTCAGAAACCAGTGAAGGATAGTTTTCTGATCTAAATGAAGAAATAAATTCTGATCTCAGTTACAACTGTGTTAATCTGGAATAATTCCATTGACTGCAGTGGAATTCCTCAGGATTTATCCTGGTGTAAACAAAATCAGAATCTAGCCATTTGCTTTTAGTTTCAAAACCTTACTTCAATCCTATATAGGTAAAGTGAGTTTAGCATGCACATTCTCTGCTGCATCTATTCCAGGAAGTGGAATTTAAACTTTGTTTGCAGTGAGGGGGCCATGAAGAGGCAGAAAGTGGCTACATAGAGAGCTCTCCCGTTCAAAATAGGTGCTCTTCCCCCTCTGTAAAATATGGACTTTGTGTGGAGAAATTTGCTGAAGCCAGAGAGGAAAGGAGCAGAAAACCATACCAAGAAGCATGCCTTCTCCCCACCGTCCATGACCAAAGACAGAGTCAAAGTACAGCTGAGTAACAACATCCAATGGCATCATGATTACTTGTCCTAGCATACTGGCCTGGGTATGTATAGTGGGCGGGTGGTAGGGCTACAGCAGAGTTTGGAGGATATGTCCAAAGGCGAGGCTAATCAGGATCTTTAAGATTCGGGATCCAGCTTGCTGTAAACCCGTTCCTCTATTTTTGCCTACACTATTTCTATCCTGATCCCAAACATGTAGGGAGCGGGGAGACTTTGCTGAGATGTTGCATTAATCCGTTCTTCTCCATGCACTTTTAAATAGGAGGAAAGCATGTAGAGCTTAATCTTTGTAATTTATAATAGCTTCGTTAATTAAACTAAGGATTAAATACTCTTTTTCCTCTTTTTAAATTACTCTGCTTTTTTTGTCTTTTAGTATAATGTTTATGATTTGCGATTTTTAAATGTACAGATGTCAGGAAGCTCAACTGCCCAATTCCCAGAGCAAATGTGATTTACCCAGTTATCCATATGTAATATTTTCATAGTCATAGAAGATTAGAGTTGGAAGGGACCTCAGGAGGTCATCTAATCCAACCCTCTGCTCAAAACAGGACCAGCCCCAGTGAAACCAACCCAGCCAGGGCTTTGTCAAGCTGCATATTAAAAACTTTTAGGCTGGAGATTCTACCGCCTCCCTAGGTAACTCATTCCAGTGGTTTACCACTCTCCTAGTGAAAAAGTTTTTCCTAATATCCAACCTACACCTCTTCCACTGCAACTACTCTTCCATCTACCAGCACTGAAAACAGTCGTCTTCTGTCCTCCCTAAAACCTCCTTTCAGGTAGCTACAGGCTGCTATCAAGCCCCCCTTGTTCCCCATTCCTATCTTATGCAGTCTAAACAAGTCTAACTCCCTCAGCCTCCCTAGTCATCTGACCAAGTTTCCACTTCTTATAAGCTTCCTTTTTGTGTTTAGGCTCACTGAAGACTTCTTTGTTAAGCTAAGCTGGTCATCTGTTTCATCAACATTTGTGATATGAGGCCATTTACCACACAGGATCATTAAAAACCAATTAAATAATTTCCTTCAGATTTTCAAAAACAGAGTCATTTTTGTATTGAAAGAAAGCATGAGAAATTTTAGCTTGAAAGGGAATTTTTAATTTTTAGGGAAAGTCGTATGGCTATGAAAACAGGAGCTAACACTGCAAATAGTTAACACAACTATAATTATACTGTCAGTACATGTTAGCTATCAAACAGGTCATTTTCCCTGTCTCTCCTTGGTGTAAGGAGAAACCAGTTTATCAACTCACACACCATACACTCTCTTGATTTATAATCATTGGGATAAAAAAACCTTCGTAACCAGTTTCTGGAGATGATTGTAAAAGAAAGCTCACTTACGTTTCTCTGCAATGGCAGCTTGCCTGTTGAAGGAAACAAAAAGAAAATTCACTTTCAGATGAGGGTAATTTAGGGTGACTAATAAATGGCTAATCTTTGAGATTGCTTTAAATCACTTAAGGCAAACCTTTCTGCATAGTACATCACTTAATAATCCTACTTTTTCCCAGGGCCATCTCTGGCCAAGGGTTGGGGCCGCATCCTGCTGCTGGCAGCCTGGCCCCAGCTCCCTGGCCAGACTCACTCAGGCTTGTGCCCTATGGGCTCAGTGCCAGCAATGCCAACGTTTTTTCCTTATTATGAAAGGGTAAAACCCCATGCCATGAAAATCAATGGCAAATCTCTCATTAACTTCATCTGGACCAGAATTTGGCTCAAAGGATGTCTTTTGTTGTTAAACAAAAGGAACATGAGTACAGTTTCTTGCTTTATGAACACTTCTGTTGTATTTAAATGATACTTGCCATGAGTGGTACTTACTTTAGTCTTTGGAATTCAGCACAAGCTTCATCAAAGGCTTTCAAAAAAAAAAAAAAACTGATGTTAAAGGTAGTTTTCACAGACCAGTCATCACAAGAGGGCAATTTATATTGTAAGATGTAGATTAAAATGTAATCAGTTGCAGGAAGATTAATCTTTGCAGTCTTTGCTTTGATACCATACACTACTTAAAATGATGAAGGGTTTAATTAAATGAAGTTAATCTTTAAGTAACTGAGGGCTGAATGTTATAACAACAACAAAAAAATCAGTCTTTAATGCAGAGAAAGAAGCTACAATTATCTCACTAAAGAGGCCTCAGGAAGAAGACCCTTGTTCCAAAACACTTATAGCTTGCAGAATAAAAAAAATTCAGTTTTTAACAAGTATTTTCATGCCCACTGCAAAGTTTCACACTGATGCCCATGTAACCAACCAAACTGCAAGATTTATTTTTCTTGTAGCTTTTTGATACATTGTTTGATGTGGACATGTGGGAGCCAAGTCCCTTCTCCCCTTAAGCGAGAAGAAGGGACAAAAAGTTTACCAGAAACTGAGCAATGGATGCAGAGGGGGAAAACACATTTCACTGAATGATTCTCCCACTACCCACAAACCCAATGTGGAGTTGGGGCTTTGTGTGTTGAAAGGGCTGTGGAAAGAGAGGTTGCACCTCAGGAGCAGTCTGTTTCTGACACATGTTTTCCTTAGGACTCAAGAGCCTTCTGAATGGAAATCTATCCCAGAATTAATCCAAACTCCTTTAGAGTTCCCTCAACACCTTCTACCTCTGTTCTCAATGCAGATGAAAGATAACAGCACTGACAACTCTGAAGAATTAGTTATTTATAGTGTGACTCCTTTACCTTGTCCAGAAAAATCTAGCTTCTTTGTGTGTGTAGTTTTACCATCAAAGATCTCCATTATATATTTCCCCTTGTCCTGTGGAGTTGGCTCATTGATCTGTAACCAGATCTGCTCCCCAGTGACACCTGTCTTAACTCTGTCCGTATACTTGATCTTGGCATCACTGAAAAATAAAAAGCAACATTAGCCTTTCATTTTTATCATGTTGTAAATATGAATGGCTTACATAGCCTCATTTGCCATGTCTGCACTAGAGAATTTTAGCAAATGGTTCCCATGGTACTATCTTATTCATTTAAAGTTCCAAACTTTTTAGACCAAATTCTGGATGGAGACTGCACCATGCCAGGAAAACTGAGGACCAAAGGGAGGCAAAGGATGGAATTATTCTGCTTCCAGCTCTCCTCAAAGTCCTGAGAGGCCACAGCATGTGCTCTTGAGGACCAGAGATACAAAGGTCTAGTTCCAAGGGTCAGGATAGGAGTTTCAGCATATGGGTTTCAGCATATAACCCCAGAATGGGTCTGACATGCATAATCTATGTTTTAGCACATTACGCCTGCACAAAGAGAAAAGGGGGATTGTACGTGGGGCAATGAATGGCCAGGATATGAAGAGAAAAAGCTGCTTTTGTGGCAGCAATGTCTGTTCATTTAGGGGCAATCTGGCACAGTGCCAGAATTTGGTCCTTTAGGTAAATTATATTAGTGTATTTCTTTCCAGAAAAATATCCATTTCCCAGCCTTCTAATCAAACAGTTAATTGAAATAGACCTGGGAGGAAACTCCTTGTCAAATCAGCTGCTCAATTTCTTTTTATCCTTAAACTAATGCCTTGGAATGTACTAGAGAGTCAGGGAGCAATTTACTAGCACTTGGTGAATTAATATGATCATTCTAACATAAAATTAGTTTCTAAAAATGAAACATGAGAGTGAGGACGAGCAACAAATCTGGAGCATTTTATATACGCTTCCTGTTTTCAAATGTGTAGGATACCTGGCAATGCAAAGTTGAAGGTACTTAATAGATTTTAAATAATTCTAGTCATTCAGTCCTCTGGATTTCCCACTGCATCCTGCTTTGGCTGAGATTTCAAAGCTGCCAAAGGGATTCTGATACCCAACTCTGATTAATTTAAGTGGGGTATGAAAGTCCCAGTCTCTTGTTTGTTTAAGTTATAAGCTCTCCAAGGTACTGTCTGTATTTTGTGTATTTTACTACCTCAAACTTACATGTTGGAGCTTAATAGATAGGGGGGTCTTATAAAGATGAATCTATATATCAGAAATATATATTGCACCTATTTGTTCTGAACCTGCAATTCTGTAAAAAATGCAATCCAAAGCAGCAGACTGGCTGACCTCTGGGTACATATTTCTGAACTATAGGTGTTCTCCAGTTTCATGGACCTTGTGGTCATAAACACTTTACTCCTGTTCTTTCTCCAGGTTACAAAAAATTAATGAGTCCAATTCCACTCTGACACACTGATGTAAGTCCATTGACTTCAGTGGAGCTATACCTGATTACGTCAGCGTAAATGAAAGGAAAATTGAATGCAGTACTTTAACATATCTGAGTTTCTGTTGAACAGTAAAAACAAAGGATTTATAGACTGCTGGCAAGCTTTCATATACTTACTTGTGTAACCAGCCCACACTCAGATCCTCCAAGTAATAATTAACAAAAGAGAATAATCTGATACCCTCTGCTGTGCTTTGGATTTTCAGTTCTGTTGCAGATAGAGCTGAAAGAAAAATACATTTTTATGCAACCTTGCAGCCATTTGTGAAGAGGCGCAATCAGAGTCATTCATCTGAAAGGAGAATTAAACACTCACCAATCTTTCTGCATACTTCACTCATCAGATCTGCGAAGGCTATGGAAACAAAATTCATAGACTGAGACTCAGTGTCCCCGGTTCAAACATGCTCAATAATAGGTTGAAAAGTAGCGTGCAATGTTACAATTCTAGAGCATTCCCTTAAAAGAGTTCCTAACAGAAATCTGAGTTACATTTTAAAATGTATCAGACTTTCCTGTTCCTCAGTTTTAAGCCCAAAGAGTGTTATCAGGGAACATGCCTGTCTATTCCATGGTTTCAGCACCATATGCAAGTCCTTCAGTGCTAAGTTGTGCTGCAGAACAAGGCAATGTTCTTTTTCCTAAAGGTGGCGTTATTAAACTGGAACATGGGTTTTTCCATATAGATGTATTATATACTAAAGATGGATTTTGTTCCATGTACTGGGCCCAGCAAATAGCAATGAAATAAAATATAGGGAGTTCTATGACTGGAAGAACCCTTAAATAAATTGGCAAAGCAGATTAATTAAAAAGTCTGAAAGTGCACCCTCATAGGAACCTAAATTATCTTATTGTCATAAAATGATCTAAATCGACAGTATTCTTTTACATTAATGGAATTACTTCTCGTATAAAGAGCACCCAATTTGAAAACTGTTCTCATGAATACCCTCAGCTGGTGTATCCTGAGGAAATTTTACACATAATCTAATTAACAAAAGTATATTGGAATGCTCCGTTTACTGAAATGTCACCATCAGGGTGGTCTCCTAGTATCTGTGACAACTCTTGGCATCGCAGCCTGTTTGATATTTAGCGAAAGCAAAAACCACTTGAAAATGATACCGTCGTCTGCCTATGCCAAACTCGGGTATACAAAGAAACACTGTTACTTGAGGTACTTTTGACTCAGTGTGGGATAAACCATTCAGTCAGGCATGTTGTCCCGACCTGCTTCCACAAGCTTCAGTTTGCTTTTGTCCTTTCCTCTGTCATCCTTCAGTATGACTTCATAAATACCAGCGTCTTTCTTGGAAAACTGTAAGGCAATAACATCAAACAGTAGCATGCAAAACAAGTTATTTCAGACAGCAATATTGTTTCTGGTCATGTGATTTATGTGGCCGGAAAAAAAAAAAATGTGGACAGCAAATTTAACCTTCTGTCTATACACTCCTCCTCACGAGGTACAGAAACATTAATTTTGTTCCTTTTACAGTTTGGGAAGTGAGGAACAGAAAGACTAAGTGTCTTGTCCTAGCGTACACAGGAAACCCCCAGCAAAGCTGGGAACTGAATCAATATCTCATGAATTTTAGCTTCGTGCCTTAACCACAAGATCAAGGTTCCTCTCTCTGACAAATGGGAACACACATTACTGATTAATCTTTCCTAGTACAGTCAGCACAGCAGTCTGATGTAATCCTCCAGCTCTTTAAACTGATTTAAAAGGGAAATATGAAGCTCTTTCTCTCTTTCTCATGGTTTCCCGAAAATCTGAATTCACAGGGTTTTAAATAGAAATTTGCTGTAGAAAAAAATAAATGCAAGCTGAGTTTTTTTAATATATAAATTATATGCCAGTTACTATCTTTGATGGATAGGTTGGGATATAAGAGTAGACCACATTTATGAACTGAACTGAACTGAATACCATAGATTGGCACATCAAAAAGCAAGGAGTCACTCACCTCTGATATCAACAGAGTACATACGCCATCCTTAAAATCATGCTCCTCATCCACCATTATCTCTCTCTCATCTTTATACCAAACAATGTGTGTTTCCTTCTTAATATTAGCCACCTAAAATGTATGAAAAACACATCAGTATTATCCTGTTATTTTAATAGTGTGAATTGAGTGCTAAGTGTACCAGCCTATGTTAATCCTGGGATCACAGACAGAACCCACAAGAACAGCAAAAGACCCAACCCCTCAAATGAGGAAGGGGCCGCTGAATCCAGAACATAACTGATAATGGGGTGCGGGGGGGGAGGCTGAAAACCAGTGACAGGGGTGCAGGTCCCAGGGTCAAATGAGAGATTCAGGGGAACACTGAGCTGGAAAACCTGAACAATCTCCACTGTTCTGAGGAGTCAGAGGACTCTACCCAGAGGAACTCTGACCAAATCAGAGCGCAAAATAGGACCCAGAAAAAGGCCTCAGAGCATTCTCAGAAGGTCAGCCCCACATCTTGCTTCCTCCTCCTGGACTAATGGATGATTGACAGTGCTAGAGAACAAAGCCCTTCTATCCACATCTAGGTCAAGGAGAGGGTTGTTCAGAATCTTTGATCGTTGTGTTCTTCTGAGACAGTCAGCAAGAGAGCACTGTTTTTGCGACATGTCCATGTATGCACTAGGGACTGGACTGATATAACCAGTGCATTTCAGAGAGGACACAAAGGAGCTGTCAAATTATAACAACTTTATGACATAGAGGTGAAATGCTCTATATCCCTTTAGAACGGAGTCTCCTTGGCTATGTCTACACTTGCACTTTTAAGTCGACTTTAACTGAGTCGACTTAACTAAGTCGACTTAAAGTCAACTTAGTTAAGTCGACTTAGTGTGTCTACACTTAAAATTAAAGTTGACTTAAAGGGGAACCTACAAAGTTGACCTAGAGCGTCCACACTGGATGCTCTAGGTCAGCTTTGTGGGGCTAGGGGGACCTTGGACAGGTCCACGGTGGCAGGGGGACACCCCCTGTGTGCAATGGGGCAAAGGGGGAAAGGGACCCTGGCAGGGCAGAGCCCTGTGTGTGATGCTGTCTGGATTTAGGGAAGCATTTATGATATTATTTTCTATGGATATCTCATAAATGCTCTAATCCATAGGAACTATGTCATGTTTGGTATCAATAGAAAGGTAGTAATTTGCTGGGAATGATTATATAGTTTATGTCTAGGAATTATATTTTGATTAGAAGTTAGGAAATTGATGTTATATCCATACTTTAACTTGTGTCATTCTGGATGAATGCCTTAGACGGGAGGGTGTGAACAACCCTTGTCTCCTTAATGTTTAGGAATTTTCCAGGTCGAATGGTCCTAGGGAGTATCCTGATGAGGCATTAAGGACATAAAGAATACAACCATTGTGTCCTTAATGGCTCATCAGTTTACTTCCTGGGACCATATCACCTGGCAGATTCCTTAACATTAAGGAGACAATGGTTGTTCACACCCTCCCGTCTAAGGCATTCCTCCAGAATGACACAAGTTAAAGTATGGATATAACATCAAATTCCTAACTTCTAATCAAAATAGAATTCCTAGACATAAACTATATAATCATTCCCAGCAAATTACTACCTTTCTATTGATACCAAACATGACATAGTTCCTATGGATTATAGCATTCATGAGATATCCATAGAAAATAATATCATAAATGCGTCCCTAAATCCAGACAGTGTCACACCCTGCCCACATTCCCTGCCCTTTGGGGGACATGCCAGGCTCCCCCTGTCCCTCCCCGGCAGGGAGGGCATTGGTGTAGTCCTGGGATAGCCCTAAGTCGACTTAGGGCTACCCCAGGGCTACACTGGCTTAATTGGACTTTAAAAAGTTGAATTAAGCCTTAGGTCAAGTAGAAAGGCGCTTTAATAAAGTCAACTTAATTTTCATTGTCGACTTTATTTTGCTTAAGTCGACTTAAGCAAAGTGTAGTGTAGACGCAGGGCAAATTAAGTCGACTTAAGCCAAGCTTAAGTCGACTTAATTTACCAGTGTAGATGCAGCCCTTCTCTCTCTCTCTCATCCCTGCTCCCTGACTCTCATCAACACAGGACCAAGAGGCCGCCTGTCTGGATCAGAATGTCAGTATGCTAAGCACTGCACAAATCTATATGAGTTCCTGCAGAGTCCCCGTCCTGAGGAGTTAACTCTCCCTCCTGATCTCTTTCTCTCACATATTCAAAGACTAAGGCTTTGCTGTTTGGCTGGGACACTGCTCCCGCAAAACAAAAAACAAAAAAACCACCAATGGTTTGACCATATCAGTTATGACACGGCCTGCTATGGAGTTACACTATCCCTATAAGAGCTCAATGGGGCCCAAAACAGAAGGAGGAAAGTGACAGAAACAACCTTAAATTCGAGAGCACCCAAGTCCAAGGGGCAGAGTCTCAGTTCCCCATGGCTCCATCCAACATGTAGCATGCCAGTTTATGACACCTCTTAATGGGATACAAGCATGTCATTCTGACCTGCCCTGCTTAGACTGAGCGACCCCTGCCTCATCCCCACATCCACCTTTGGGGGCAGTAGAAAGGAAGCAGTTCATGCTCAAGACAGCACAGAATTTAAGACTGTCTCCAGATTTTGTTGGGGGAATACAAAGGAAAAAGGGAACCTCTTTGCACTCTTCCCCGCCATGTACACCAGTGCAGTGACTGGCCATAATCTGGTCCAGTATATCTCTTGCTTTTGTAACTATCTCAATAATGTTGAAAACCTGGCCAACACTTACCTTGCATTTCAACAACACATTGCAATCAGCCGTGACTTCCCATCCCAGGTACTCAACAAAATGAGGACCTGTTTAAAATGAGTTTTATAAAATCACATGAGCAGTGATCACAATGCAAAAAAGCTCAAATGAATATTTCTTGCTAGAAATACTGTTACTGTTATGGTTTCAGAAATAGAGGCTTTTATTCTTCAGATTTTATTCTTTAGGTAAAAAGTGTGTTAAGCTATTAATTAGAATTGAATAGCAATTTGTATTTCAAAATACCATATTTAAACCTGCTCCTATATTCAATCAGCCAAAATAAATGTAAATTCATTTCATTTGCATATTATTATGCTGTTCATTACCTTGTTTCCTGAACCACTCTTGTCTCTGGAAATCTGCTTCATTTTGTAGCTTCTTGAACACTAGGGATCAAAAACAGTAATGAAAACAAATGTGAGCCTTTTAGACAGAATATCCTGTTGTTAGGGAATGGGGTATTACTGTATTGCAGGGATGAAATCCTGTCCCTGCTGAAGTCAGTCTTGCTATTTACCTCAGTGGGGTCTGCATTTCACCTCGGGTCACTAATATTAAATACCTCATATGTTAAGTATTTCAGCTGTCACATATGTCTACACTTACAAAAGCTAGTTCGAATTAGTTAATTCGCACTAACTTAATTCGAACTAGCATGGCCCCACTAGAATGCTAGTTCGAACTAGCCATGGCCATGCAGGGCACTTGCTTAGTTCGAATTAGCCAGCAGATTTATATGTATCAGCCCCTTTCGATGAAATGTATGTTATTGAGGGTGGTTCATTCAGTCTTTGAGGACCCTCTTAAACTCACTTATTACAGTAAATGTAAACATAATGCTACAGTGAATAACTAATTTATGTAAGAGAAAAGATCCAAAGAAAAATATGAATTGTAAATATATCTGAATATTTGCCAACAAAAGAAGACATTTAGCATCACTTGTATAATTACATTTGATCCTCTGAAGAAGAAAACAAAACTGGCAGCAGAAGCAAACAGTTGAAATTTAGACAACTGCAGGTATATCTGAATATCTAACTTGAAATAGGAGAAGAGTCCCAATTACTTTCAACAACATATGCATCACTTTAGCATTGTGGAACATTTTCATTGCAGATATACAAAAGCCAGCTAGACAGATGTGAGAGAGATATTATCATTAGTGATGGACCTGGGAGCTCAATAGCATCCCCTACCTTGAAGTGGGTTCCATCATATATAGGGTTTAAAGTTTTCTTCAATGGCTTTCAGCACACTCACTATAGAAATTATTTCAGCTTCCAGCATCACTGGACATTACAGGTAGTATTACTTAGCATTCACATGGCACCTGCCATCTCCCAAGTGTTTTGCAAACATTCATTAATCCACACAATGCCCCTGTGAGGCAAGTAAGTATTAGAGCTGACTGAAAAATGTGAACATTTTTCTTGAAGATTATCATGAAAATTTTTCCTTTTTTCCTCCCCATTAAAAAAAAAAACCCTGCCATTTGACTGGATTCAGTAGGTGCTATTAATGCCACTCTACAGATACATAAACTGAAGCAGAGATGCTAAGTGACTTGCTCTGGAACGTGACTCAGGTGTCACTCATTCCTTAATTCACCCCAGTGTAGTAAAAGTTAAGTTATAGATGAGCTTACCATCACCAATAAGAACAAGACTGGACTGGTTTGTTGCTTTTCCATCCTGAAGTTGGAAAGTATAAGTCCCTTCATCATTGTCCTCAAGTTTATCCATGATCATTTCAACAAGGCCAGTATTACGGTCCACCTTCATCTTATATTTCTTCAGGAACAAAAAGAAAAGTGAAAGTAGTGGTCTTCAGAATAAAAAAAGGCTCAGCTATCTGGCCACATTCTATGGTACTCTGATAAAATGCTTTACTTTCTTTATTCAGATTTGTTCACTCTGTGTGTCCCAGGCTGTATGCACACACATACCAAACACATAGATATATAATTTGTTAATCAAATATGATATAAGCATATTATTATTATGTTTCATATTTGTTCTATAATTAGCATCATGTTCTGTTTCATTAGAAAGGATTTTTAAAAAATGCGTGAAAACCATTGTCCAATTCTTCAAAACAGTGGGCAGATCTACACTGCGGTGGGTGGGATTTTGGCAGCAGTCGAAGAGAGATATGCAAAGTACTTAAAATACCTTGCGTATCTTCCTTTGACTGCCTACCATCTACTTACTGCGGTGTCTTCAGTGTGCTGAGTTGGAAGGAAATGCCCACTCTTTGACTCAGCGCTACTCCAGCTGCTGAAGTGGTCTTCAGTGATCAACTTCCTGATTGGCTGAGTGGGTCTTCACAGACCCGATCAGTTGATTGATCTGATGCTGGTGAACTTGCCACCGTCAGTGACGACTAGCCCAGTATTTTCCTGACATGATGCTTTTGTATCTTACTACTGTAGAATGCTCTGTCCATGCCTTTTAACCAATGTGGCAAAGCTATATGTTTTGGGGTAAAAAAGTTCTCTGCATGTTGCTTACTGGAACCTGCACATAGGCCTTGATTTGGGTTAAATGCAGAACTTTGAGCAGCAGTGCAGTCGGCATTCAGAGCGTGGGGGCATGGAGAAGGAAGTGTGGGGATGTGGTTGGAATGCACTGTGCTCTGGGGATTTTGGGCTGCTGGAATGGCCCACCGAGGGCCCTGGAGGGTAGCTAAATTTCAGCAATCCACAGGACTGCCTTATGCTGAGGACTGGAGTGGTCCCTAGCTGCTTACAGAATCAGGATGCCGTCAAAAGTGGCCAGAGGTGATGAGGAGGGAGTAGGGGTTGTTCACGCAGGATCATGTGCCCCATCAGATTGCTCAGGCTGCCTCTTGCCAAGATGGCTAGCTGAGGATCCCCCTAACCTCCTACTGGCAGCACTCACTGTGTATCCATGCAGCAGGGTGGCTGGTTGCAGAATGAGAACCTTCCACCCCCACTAAATGGGACTTCTTCTCCTTCCTTGCTACTGGAGTCCCAGTGCTTCCCATGGCCTGCTTTGCAGACCAGACACTGAAGTGAGTCAGGGAGTCATCTCTGAGATTGGGAAGAGGAGTGTGAGATGCTCCTTAGAACCAGGCAGCTTAAGTAGAGCCCCCTCTGGCTTGAGAACCCCAGTGGGGGCGAGTGAGGGGAGCAGACTGGAGGGGAAAGTTGGAAATGGGGAGAGTGAACCATGCTGCTGCTTCAATGTATACCCAGCACCAGCTGATGCTGGGGTGCATTGAAACAGCAGCTGCCTCCAATGTGCCTATCCAGGAGAAGGTGATTTGCGGGTGTCATTGCCCCTTCCAACAAAATAAGATTAATAATTCTCCAACTTCTTATTAATGGAGATGATCCAGCCCCGAGCACCAACTTGCCGTGCCACCATTCACCCTGAGGGCACCTGAGGGACTCTGTTGTCCCTTTTGTTGGTCTTGGTTTGAACACATGGTGAATTGACTGAGTAGAGTTCAGGCAGGGAGGCTGAGCAGCCACAGGATAGAGAGCAGGAGGAGGAGGAAGCCGTTGCTGTTGTATGTTTTTTATATATATATACACACCAAATTTCAGGGGGTGGAGGCAGAGGCAATGCATGGGGCAGTCAGGTGCTCCCACAGAATCTTTAAATTGTGCCCCATCACCCCCAACCATCCACAGTCACATGTCACCTCTGCAGGTGTATACAGCCACATGGAGTGCGTCCTCCTAAACTGCACCCAGCACTGTTCAACCACAGCTCAGAACGTGGGCTGCAATCTTTATATTGATGTCTTCAATCACATGGTATGTTTTCCATGTCACAGCATTAGAGCAGGAGGGTCTGATTATATTCCAGGTGCTTAGCTGGGACATGGATGCATATTGTTTATAAAAATCAGAAAACCAGAAGCAATGAAAAGTCATACCTCTCCATTAACAATTTCCTTGTCATTAAATACAAAGTTGACCTTTGCATTGCCAGACAGCTTTTCAGCCTGCAGCCAGAATCGCACTTGTCCCTTCTCCAGAAGTTCAGCTGCCAACTCAGACTTCAGTGGAACAGCTACAAAACAGAAAGAAAAGATTGAAGAGGATCTTTCCTGTGTTTCACAACTGAATTTTTCCATCATCAAAAAGCCAGTTGTCCCATTGATATATATAGAATTTATGTAAATGTACTGATCACCCCATCTCGTGTGTAGATTAGTCTTGATTATTCTCTTGCTTACAACTAGGGCTACATAGACCTAGAAATATTCAGCATTTGAATTATATGTGATGCCACTCCATTCTAACCAAAGAAAAATCTATCTCAAAAGTAAACTGAATATATGTCTGCAGCACGTGAGTGTGCATGGCCAAGAACTATGCTTTATGACTCACCTTATAATGTCATTATAAAATGTTGAAATGATTAAGCAGAAAAAAATAGCCTGCAAGGTCTTGGATAATCAGAAAGTAAATAGTTGAACCCCTTTTCATTCCTAGAATTAATCATGTGTGTCATATCATGCCATAAATTTCAGCAGCACATTCAGTTTTATAAGAGATAACCAGACACACTGACTTTATGAGCCAAATACATTGCTGGGGTAAGCAGGCTCAGCTCCATTGAACGATATTGTGGCCATGTATGACACAGTATATTTAGCCATGGTTTTGATTTCACGTTATTGATCAATTTGAGACTTCATCTTATTTTCATTCTAACTTTTCCTTAGGTTTTAGCTTATTTGGAAAACACAGTCGAGTAGACATAGTCATAAAGACTGATTTTCAAAAAATGCTGAGTATCTAAAAGTTAAACTAGCTCCCATTGATTTTTACCTAAAGTTGCGGTGCTCAGCATTTCTGTAAAATCAGATTCACAGAGCTATTCAAACAGTACATGGACACTTCTCTGTCCTCCTACAGGTACATGGCAGATACAAGCCTAAGTATAAAATGAGTAAAATATAATATGTCAGATTTGTCGTCTGAATGAATGAGCCATTGTTAAAACAGTGGTTCTCAACCACTGTGTCAGGACATATTACTGTGTTGCCAGACAGTGCTAAGTGTCTCACAGAGAGCTGGGGAAATAGCTGGATTCAGCCTGGGGTGGGTGAGCTGGTGTGTCCTGTAGGGTCGATATGCAGCCAAGTGTGTCACGACCTACAAAAGGTTGAGAACCATTGCTGTAAAGTATATGCATGGAAGTGACATTATCCCAGAGCTACTGAGGTGGATATACAAACATCCTTGTGAGACAATTAGGGGACAGTCCATTTGTTTACATAGTCTGGTAATGGCTGTAAAACTCAATGTGAAACTCTCTTCCATAAATATTGGTAGAGGCCTGTTTCTTAATCTGACACATGTAAAGGAGTCAACAACAGTCAAGTGGGGCTATGCATACTGAACTGTAGGACAGAATACCCCGGGTATGAACAGCACAACTTTGAGTTGTGAAACTGTTTCAGATACCAGGCTCTTCTGCAGAGCCTATTAGCTGTGTTATCAGGGCTAGCCTGGCATTTTAATTTCATCCTCTCCATTGCTCAGTCCACAGGCCAGCAGCAGGCAGTGAAATTGACTAATCATTTTCACTTTTCTCCCCACTTCTCAGGTGTGGAGGTGGCTCCTTTAAAGATTCTCAGTTTACTTGCTTGCTTCTCCCACAGTCCTATAACACCTTTAGGAGCAGGTAGTGTGCATTGAAGCACTGTCTTCCAGCCCTTCTAGTCTGCTCTGAATCAGCTGCACTCTGCACGTCAGACTGCTCTCTCTCTTACACACACGTGCACCCTTTTCTTGAGTAGCAAGGAATCGTCTTCCTTTCTTCCACACCTCTGATAGGCGGGGAAATAGCCAAAAGGGAAAGGAGGATGGGCAATAGCTAGCCGGTGAAGGAAAAGGTGGCAGAAAAGGAGACATCAGGGGATTGGTTATGGTAATTGGGAATACAGCACCACCACTTTCTCCTCATTTTGACTCCTGCACGTTAGTGCAATGGTGCTGTAAAAAGCTGCCTCATTTTCCTCCTCACTTCTTATGAGAAATGATGAGAGAGACCTTGGATCTCATTTAACCTCTAAAAAGAAAAGGAGTGAAATGTTGTAACTGCAACAGGAAGTGGGTGTAAATGAAGAAATTAGGCTGTGCTGCTTTTGTCTTAGTGTCAGGTGTGTGGCAATTTTAAACTCTTAACTTGATTTGTATGTAATTAATCATGAATAGCTGAGCCTACAATGGAAATTTAAAAAAAACCCAAGCATCCCAGAGGTTTTTATACAGAGGACTAAAATAAGCTAAAAGCATCTTCTTTTGTGAAAAGAATTTACAGTCCACAGGAATCTGACTAACAAGATTGAGCCCTTGTACTTCCCAACAAAAACATTCCTTTAAAACATGTCTGGGTTATGAAACACGCACTGGCAGCTGTATTGGGAATGTCTAGCAATCCTGCTTCCAAGTTTTATGTCCTATTCTGTATAGTGTCTCAACTTATCACAAGCAACTGATTAAACCTCCTGTAGCAGTTACGTACCTGAAGAGCAGCTATAAAGGGAATTTCCCTTCCTTCTCCGTGGCTCAGGGTAGCCGCTATAGTTATTCATTGTCCACACTTAGGAAGGATATGTCCACACAGCAAAGAAAAATCCACGGCTGACCTGTGTCAGCTGGCTCGGGCTCACAGGGTTCAAGCTGTGGGTCTGTTAGTTTCACTGATGTGGTGTGGACACTTCTCTAGGCTGGGGCTGGAGCCTGAGTTCTGGAACCTCCCATGCCGCAGGGTCCTAGAGTTGCCTGAGCCCAGAAGTCTCCACAGCAGTGAAACAGCCCCACAGCCCAAGCCCCTGGAGCCTGAGATCATTGGTACAGGCCAGCTGTGGGTTCTTCTTTGCAGTGTGGACACACCCGTAGACTAGATTGCTCAAACTACCCACTTGTCAATAAACTTGCCAGCTGTCGTTACTTCTGAACACAAGTTAAATGTGTTAAAAGTTGCCACTGAGCAGTTCAAATGAACTGACATGCAAGTGTTTAAGATGAACATGCAAACTCACATGATCAATTTTTTTGTTTATTACTAATTTTGTTAGTTCTTGTAAAAATAGATTATTGAGAAATGAGATTGAAGCTCCTCATGTACCCAAGGGGGTCTTATTACCATTATCTGTTCTCTTAGGCATCTGCAGATACAGCTCATCTTATTGTTATTTAATATTTTTCAGTGCCTAGAAATATGGTGGGTATCTGATAATACAAAGGGAAAGTCATGATCTCTGCCCTGAAGAACTTACACTCTTAAATGGAACATTACATGACACAATCAATGGGAGGGAACAATCCGCAGAAGGAGTGGAGTGAAGAAGGGCAAAGGGTGACAGAATAAAATAGTGTGGTTACTAACTTTGAATATGGAGTTTATTTTTGTTTCTGATTTTATTATGATTAATATTATTGTTGACTTGCTGGCTGTGACAGCATAGAAGAAGTAAGTCTTAAGAGGAGATTTGAATAATGAGAAGGTAGAAGCTCATGGGGTTTGGGAAGTCATTCCATGTGCAGGAAATGACACAGAAAAAGTCATGGAGATTGTTGGGGAAGAAGCAAACAAGTGAGACAGTGAAGCTGGTATCACTGGCAGTTCAGAAAAAGCCAGTGGGTGACACGATACAAGACCAAGTCTGATATATAGATAGGAGCAGAGCTGTGTAGGACCTTGAAGTGGTGAGAAAAGGCAGGCACTGGAAGGATTCAGAATGAGACACACCCGCTGTGGTCAGATTTATAGGCAAGAAAGACCATTTTAGCAATCATGGTTTGGATGGGCTGAAGGGGTGGAGGTTTCAGTAACTGACATAGGAGTTGATCAAGGCATGGACAAGAACTTTAACTACTTGGATTGAGAGATATAGTTAGAGCTTTGAAATGCAGTGGAGGAAGATATGGTAAAATTTAGACATGGCCTGGATATATGAGACTGGATTCCCCATTGTGGTACTCTGGTCATTCACCAGTGTAACCGTTTAAAACAGTGACATTGCACCAGCTTAAAACTGGAATTGCACAGTGATAAATAAGACCTGTGGATAGGAGAGGGAATCATCAAATATAATCCCCAAGGCAGAAGCCTGTCCAACAGGAAGAATGGTTAGGTTGTCAACAATAACAGAAAAAGAAGAAGGTGGGGAAGTTCAGAAGGAAAACTCTTATGCAGATGGTATACTCTAACTGGACGTGCTGTGACATTTTGATTTGTTAACCTCAAATTTGGCCTTAACTTACATTGGAGTAATCTTTTCAGCTATCAAAGTTAAAGAGGCAGAAAACTATAAACTCTTACACTAGCATGGCAATTCACAGTGACCTGAGTAAATGTAAAGTTCAGATCTCCAGAAAAAACAAATCTGTTGGGATATTTACTGCACATTCAGTATATGCACTATATTATACATCTAGAGAGCAGCATCTAAATAAGCAGCAAAGCCATCGATTAATACATTAATGTACTGGGAAAAGTTGAAAGACAGATGAGTAGAAATCATGACGTCAGCTTCAGACATGCATGCTTTCCTTGTGAACCAGCGGAACAGCTCCCGCCTAGCTGATGCTAGCAGAGATGGTAGTACACGTGCCAGAACGCTTCACCCTGCATGCCAGTCTCTCTTCTATGGATGTGCTCATTACACTTACTTGGGAATTTGTGCTCATGGCTGAGTGCGAGCAGGCGTTTCATTTCTACAAGAATTAAAAAAAAATGTTACATATGCATGTCTGCTTTAATGATCACAGTCTCTTGCTTTTTCATGTAGTGCAGAAGTAATGAGATGTGAAGGAGAATGCAGGCATGGGTAAGGGTCAGAAATAGAAACAGAGTCCTGTGGCACTTTTAAAGACTAACAGATAGTCTTTAAAAATGCCACAGGACTCTGTTTTTCTGCAATAGACTAACAAGGCTACCCCTTTGGAATTGGTCAGAAATAGATTACCTTCCTCGTCTATTGTGTAGCTTGATGAAACTCCATCAGTGTCCGTGACAGCGCAAGAGTAAATGCCCAAATCATCTTCTCCGGGATCTTTAAAAGCAGCTTTTGACCTTCAGACAAAAATATGATTAAAAGCCTTAACCAAAACCCTGGATCAGAACATCCCCCCATGTCCCTACTAGTGGGCTCAGCTTCTGTTCTTGCTCTGGCTAGCAGGGGAGTATAACTACTGAGAAAGGGATATATCCCATGGTGTGTACCATACATGATGAACCCCACAGACTGTGTATATGGTACATGAAAGATTTGAGTACATCCAGCTTAATCCTGCCGAGAAGAGAAATGGAAGCCTGCAGTGTAGAGTGTATCAGGGATTAACTAAAGATGGCCAGAGAGGGTTCACATGGATTGCTGGCAGTATAGTAATTATAGATGGGTTCTAGAAAACATATCTGGACTTTGTTTTCATGTGAGATGATAGAGACGTGTTGCAGATTTCTATAAATAGGGAGGGAAATTTCCCTTGGTTTCTAAGGCTCTATGATTGGCCATGCTTATACCCTGTTTCTCCCACACGTTACTTTTGCATCTGTATATTTGCATCTCCTTCCTCCCTAGAAAATGCCTGAGGAAACAGGTTATTCAGACCATTCTGAAAAAGTCACCAAACCTGGGGTCTGGTGAACAAAAATGTTCCAGCATTCACTGAGAATGCCCCACACCAGCTCCCTTCTGATCAAACCAGAGTGGTGTTTGCTCCAGCACCTCAAAGAATTGCAACTATTGTAGTGTAACATGGAAAAGTTTTTGAAGCGGTCAAGATCCAAACAATTTAGGTTAAATATGATACCTCATTGCATCTGCAAATCTAGTAGCCAGTGCATGTCACAGAGCACAAGTGCAATGTGCTCTCTATGCGAAATGCTGCTTAAATGAGAGGAGTGCTGCAATTTCTGAAAAGTCAGAAGGTGATCTCCCATGTCAACAACACTGTAAAAATCCAACCTTTCAGTGACAAAGTCCTGGAAAACTTAGTGGACTCCACTCCAAAAGGATGGATTTCTGTTATTCCTTGGATTTCTAACCATAAGAGAGCAGCTATAAGCAAGGTTTCTTACTTTCCGCCTTTGGTTTCAGTAGCTAATCGAGATTCATCCTCAATTGGTTCGTAATTCTTGGACCAGACAAACTTAGAGTCTGGAGACATCTTGTCACATTCAAAGTTCAAGGAAATGACTCCATTATCATCCACAACCACCTCCACTTCTTTAGTTCCTGAAAGATCAAAACAAGACACTTCTACTTTTTAAAAGAAAGTAGCATAAATCATTCTCATGCACATCATTCACAGGGTAAATTAAGCAGAGCCTTTTCCTTCTTTTTGCTCATACATAAGCTGCTGCAGCAAGCTAAGGCTCTTGATTCTTTAGTCATGATCAGAGTCCTTATCTAGGTGAGTAATTCCACTGAAATAATAAACACATTTAAAAGGGTTCATAGGTCAGTGAGGCCACATGCACCTGATATAGGACTATGCATATGTGAAGGTTGCAGCATGGGGTTCTGGGCTGAAAGAAGCCTTATCTCAGGCTTGAAAATAAAAATGCACTGCAAAGACAACAGGAACAATTGCAAGTCCATTAATATGCGTTCAGTGTTGAAAAGATTGGAAAAGCATACCTTTCACAGCACGGGAGGGTCACAGCGTTCGTTACATAGGGCAAAACTCCTACTTTTCTACGACATTCCAGAGGGGTAGACTAACACGGCTATCCGCTAACGAATATCCTTTGGCAGCTAATGGAGTTATTCATGGTGGCTCATTCACACATACCTATGTTGGATTAATCAAGTCCAACATTGCCCTGCAACAGCCAATGTGACACATTCTGTGAACACCAGTGGGGAGTGTATTTGTGATTGGCTGTCAAGTGCAACACCTTGGTTGAAACCAAGAGCTGGTCTTGATTACTGTCTGTTACTCCAGTGCTTGCAATCCTTGGTAAGGGTAAGACCATCCAGCGTGCATTGGTAGGCACTGAATGGGGAATAACAGGCCCGGTGCCAGAATATACCTAGGATCTGCCCTTCATACATCCTGTGCAGCCATCTTCTGTATGGCTGCAGAAGTGGCTCTTCACCCGGTGTCGGATGTGGAGGTAATTTTTATCTAGCAGCTTGTTTGATATCATCAGTGGAGCACTGTGCATTCAAGAGAACTTGGACAATATCTACTAGTGTTTTTTGCACAGCTTGGAACTGAATTGGACCCTATACTTTATAAAGGCCTCTGAAGTTATAATATCCAGTCTGAGAGTGTCTCGGAGGCTATGTTTACACTTGGCCAAATAAGTCGACTTAGCATGTCCACACTCAAAAATTAAGGCAACTTCAAGGGGACCTTGCCAAATCAACTTAGAGCATCAACACTGGATGCCTAAGTTGACTTCTAGAGGCTAGGTGGACCTGGGACTGGTCCATGGTGGCAGGGGGGGTCACCGCTTGCAAAGTGCCAGGGGGCTCAGCATTTGCCCCATTGTACCTGGGTACAATGGGGGCTGAGCAGGACAAGGACACTGGCAGGGCATAAGAGCAGGATGGGCAAGGCTGTGTCCTGCCCTGTGGGGGGGCACGCCAGGCTCTGGCTGTGCCAGCCACCCTGGCAGGGAGGGCAGTGGGGGAGCCCTGGAGCCCTTAAGTCAATTTAAAGTCGATTTAGGGCTAATCTGCCTCCACACTGGCTAAGTCGACTTAATAAAGTCGACTTAGCCAGTAAAGTCGACTTTAAACCAGGGTTAATAAAGTTGACTTAAAATTTCCTTAAGTCGACTTAAGCAGCAGCTTAAGTCGATTTAAGGAAATTGTAGTGTAGACAGATTAAATTAAGTGATTTAAGCAAGCTTAAGTCAACTTAATTTGTAAGTGTAGGCGCACCCGAAGTGCCTAAAATGTCAATGACATACTTTTCCCTTAAAATGTTATATTTTAAAGAAAAAGACCTCATTCATAAAAAGCCACAAGAATCTACAGAAGTTAGTAATAAATGCTTTATTTTCTGCACATTTCTTGAGTCCTGTTCTCCATCAACTTAATACCATACATGGCTTCTAATAGTACTATGAGCTGCAGCACATTTCTTTGTAATGAAGTAGTTTGTGAACATATAACTTTCTTAGTGCTTACAACTTGCCATAAATGTTTAATAAAAGGAGAGACTGATATTTGTTGCTACACCAATATTAGCATTTATCAACCTTTCCTATAATTCAATATGCAGTTCAGAAACACATGGAAAATACCTGTGAATGATAAATGAAGTCTGAGGTGTACAGTAATGTACAGTACTAGACAGTAATGTAATTTACCAGTGTAATCCATTATATGGAAATTCACCATTTGACATGTCATTAGTGCTTGCTTCCACTGCAGATTTTTAGTACATGAATCTATTGATGACAGTGTAGGTAATGTGCAACACACTTTGCCATAAGAGCCATTTAGAAGGCAATATGCTTGCTACTTCATTAGCTTGCATTCACTATGTATTACTACTACCACTCAGCGTTTATATCTAGGAGTGGTGTTGTTTATAAAACTCAGCGTGCATTTTTATGAGTTCATTTTTTCTCATTTTGTTGATGCTTTACTTCTACCATAAATACTTAAACATGCCACTAAGAAACTAAAGCATGTTTCTAGATTATTAGTTTTATCTACCAGAGGTATTCATCAACCCCCTCAAAAAGAAACTGGGGATATAGATATAAAAATATCAGGCAAATTTCCCTTATTCTGCCAGCATGGTGGTTTCAACATCTCATTTCGAGTCTCAGGCCTTGTCTATACTTGCCACCGTTTTCAGCAGCAGTCAAAGGGAGACACGCAAGTTACATAAAATAACTTGCATATCTCCCTTCGAGTCTCTAATGCTCACTTACCTCTCTGTCTCCATGGTGCTGAGTTGAAGGGAAATGCTGTCTAAGCACTACTCTCCTTCTGGAGCTGGAGTTACTAAGTTGAACTCCAGATCGATTGAGCAGGGCTTGGCTGACCGCTCAATCAAACACAGAAGATCAAATTAATGGCAACAAATTTGCTGCTGTCAGCATAGACTTAGCCTAAATTAGAGGCAGCAGAGGAGGGGAAATACTTGGATTGTATTAAAGATGGAGACTCTGATATCAAATATTAATTATCTTATCTCCATTTCTCTCAGAATTTCATTGCAATGAAGGAAAAGAGTGAGCTTTTTGATAAGGGAAACGGATCAGAGCCACAGCCAACATTTCAAATTGAGCTGTACAGAAGAATGGGTGACCAGGGCACTTTCATTCATTTCCGAAACTTGGCTTTACAGCTCCCAAAACATGAAGCCAAAAATCCTCTTGTCAAGTTGGATGTTGCCCATTGATCAGCTACAGTGACGGGGGTGGGTAACAGTATGTGTGACTAGGGAGAAACAGCAGAAATATACTGGCACAGTGAGCTCAGTTCTTGGGCTTGGCAGAGCCATGTTTCTTGTACGGTCTGAGGTAGTATGAGGGAATGGGTAAAAGCAACTTAATACTACTTTATGCACCCTGCTTTGGGGCCCCCACTTATTCCCCAGCTCTGGGGTAACTTTGAGCAGCCTGTTCTAAATAACTCCTGGCTGCAACAGCTCTCAAACAGTTATTCTGGCACTTGAGGATTGCCAGAGCAGAGCAGCACACCAGACAGGTCCTCACCTAAAATCCAGTCCCATAACGTGTCCATACGTTGGCTCTACATAAGGAGAATCATCAGCTGGACACATAAGTGAGGTTTAAGGCCCTGATCCTACAATCTCATCCCTAGGCATAGAACCCTGCGTACGGGCAGAGTCCCACTAGATTGCAGCCTTCTATGTCTTTATTTTATACTAGATTGTTATGTATTTGAAGGATATTTTGGGGTACATTTTTCATCTTGGATCTTTTTGTTTACAGTACTATATATATATATATATATATATATATATATATATAAACTGCATGAGCCTTAGAGTCTTATTTTACGTTTGTGTTTGTTAGTATTAATTTCATGTGTTGTGTGTCCATTTTAACAACAGCACTACTTCTTATGAGCAGATTAAAATCTATGGCCCCCACATCCCCTTCCCATGGAAATACCAGTGGAAGACATCTGGAAACAGGTGGGGAAGGGAGAAGGCGGGAACTGGGAGCTCTAGTTCACATGGTCTCTGCCACCAGCAGCCAGTCTGGATGGAAAGGGGGGCTGCTTCCCCAAGCCAGGCTCTCGTAAGCAGCTTGCCATGCTGAAGTGTCCCAGCCAGCTGGGGCTGCTGCAAGGTACAGGCTCCAGGGATGCTGGACTGGACTGCGTTCCTGCCGGGCTTGTCTGGTATGCAAGGGAGAGTGAAGCTTTGGGCAGGAGGGGGAGGGTTAACTTCCCAAGGGGAGGGGAGTTGCACAAGCGGCACAGCGCACAGCAGCATCCCCTGCCAGCAAGAAGTGGCTGATCTCCCACACCCACCTCTGCTCCTGAATCCTGGCTGGTGCAGGGCAGGGCAAGGCATGGGGCTGGAGTGGAAGGAAAGGGCTGCTCCTGACTGGCACAGGGCAAGAGGGAAGGGGCTGATCCTCAGCTCCTGCTGGGCATGGGAGAGGGCTGCTGCATCCAGCAGGCTGGATAGCAGCATTTGTTGGACCACATTCTGGCCCCCAAGCCAGGGGTTGAAGAACCCAGATGTGGAAGGTACACTCCATGTACTAATCTAGCTAAGGAAACAATTGGGCCTTATATTTACATATTTATCTGCAATTGCATTCAAATATTATTTTACTGTACTTGTGCATTCCAGTATTAGTGTGTATTTATAGTATGGGTATCCAGGCTTATTCAGAAAAAATATTTTTAAAAAGAGGTAAAGAGTTACACTTAACTGCTATCCTATTTAGGAAAAGAGCTTGGTGCATTGGTAATATATTGAAGGACAGATGGATTAGTTCTTTTGTGTACATTCTCTGCTTGTGAACATGTCTGGCAAATGTAAATCTGTTTTAATCAGATGCAAAACAACAAGTGTGTAAACAAACCTGGTCGTGTTTCTGCTATGACAGGGTCCGTAGTATCAGACGGTTTCCCAACACCGGCCTGATTTGTTGCTCGCACACGGAATAAATAGCTAACACCTTCCTTTAGGCCACTGATCTAGAACAAGCAAATAAAAAAGCAAAGTACACTACTGAGCACTTCATTTTATTCCTGCATATCTATAACACTAGTTGGAGGTTTTGCATGAATAGATCTTCCTCTTTTGTTTTTCTCTTTTTCCACTTGGCAACTTCCACTTTCCTCATGTCCCTCCCACTCCTCCAGCTCAGTGTAATGTGACTGTAACTTGTTTTTGTTTGCTACTTGTGTGTCTAGCCAGCATTTTTTATGGTGTCAGGAACATTTCTGGGAACAGGATGTTTTTAACTCCTGGGCAGAACATCTGCCTCTGCAGCAACAGAGCAAAAATACTACAGGTCAGTTCTGGCTTTTAAAAAGATTTCTTAGACAGAGTGGATAATTCAAACCGTAGATGTTTAGAATATGGAGAACATTCTGTATTGGATTATAATGATGTTAACATCCAAACTGCGGCTACCCTACATACCAGTGTCCCTTTAAAAATACAAATGAAAAATGTGAGGGTTTTTTTGTTTTAAATGACTTTTGAAATAAACAAATTTCAAATGTACATATACACTTGTACACTCCTGGAAGAATGTTTAGAATCAGGTTAATATTATATTTAGAAGTTGGTCCAGAAAATTATGTACCATAATAGTGTAGCAATCTAAATTACAAACTCACAAAAAAATGAAATGACATGGTATATTATGTTAAAATCAGTCACCCTGTCATATTTTCACAGCACATGCCTCAGTGATTTGCCACTTGAGTTAATCTCTGAGTCAGGAAATACAAAGGATACATCCTGTGTTATAACACTATTTTAGGAATGCGATTCCACTTTGGTTGATCGTTCTTATATTTTTAAATTTATTGGGCCAAATTCTCTTCCAAGTTAAACCTATATGTAACTCCACTAGCATTACCTTAGTGTAACTGAGGGCCCAATATAGCTTGGTAAGCAAGTCTAAAATTATAATAAAGCACTATACCAAGGCTGCACTGGTGTAATTGAATTTGGCCTCAAAACTATATTACCTTCAAGAATTTTTTTGCAGTTGGCTTCTCATTGACACTTCTCCAGTGTTCATCAGTTGCTTCTGTTTCCTTCATATCAACATAGTAACCAATTACAGGATTGCGGCCAATATAAACTGGTGGTTTCCACAGTAAAACCAAAGAGTCTTTTCTAACTTCAGTGCATGAAAGATCATGGGGTGGTCCTAAAGGATAAAAACAAAAGTTGGAATCCTATGTATTAAATTAAGCCAAAAGCAGGCCATAGTATAAAACAAGTAAGAAATGTACCATAGCAAAAAGAATGTGGCTAAATTCATAGTAGGTGTAAGTAGATACAACTCCATTGTACCAGTGAACATGTACAGTCCTGACCATGTTCAAAATGAACTAGCTCCCAAAATGACCCAATTTCCTTTTTTTCTGACCAACAGTATCTCAGTCAAATATTCATGAACAAACATAAATGATCAGACTCATCAAATGACAGGGAGAGAAGTTAATTATTAAACTCATTCATTTCCTGAGAGTCTGATCTAATGCCCATTGACGTCAATGGGAGTCTTCATTAATTTCAGTGGGCATTGGATCTGGCCCTGAAATGGCACATTTAGGACAGGGCCAAAGAGCCTGTTTCTCCACCTGGAAATCATTTCCACCAAGCACTGAAGAGATGGAGGTAGTATAGGAATCTAAATAGAAAAGAAATAAACAATTAGCTACAAATTCCAAAGAGGTAGCTGTGTCAGTCTAGTTCATCAAAACAAACAAGGGGTATGTCTACACTAGCAATTTAGGTCAATTTATGGAGGCTTAAGTTGATCTAAATTACTCCCTGTCTACACCAGACTTTCATTAAGTCGACTTAAGAAATTCCTTAAGTCGACTTAATAAGAACCACCCATTAGGTCGACTTAAGCCTTAAGTCGACTCCTTACGTCGACTTAAGGATGGTGTGGACGTGGAGTAAACCTTAAGTCGACTTAAGGGTGGTTAGGTTGACTTAATAAGGTCGAATTTAAGTCAACTAAAAGTCAACCTTATTAAGTCGACTTAACAAAGTTGACCTAACTTTTTCTAATGTAGACATAGCCAAGGAGTCTTGTGGCACTTTTAAAGACTAACTAATTTATTAATCTGATAAGCTTTCATGGGAGAAAATCTCACTTCATCGGAGGCTTGAAGGTGCAAAGTGGGTGTTAAATGCTACCAAATCAGAAAAACAACAGTTAACACCCACTTTGTACTGGTGTAAATGACTCCACAAGGCTGTGAAGAGTCAAGCCCTATGTGCTAAGTAACTTTATTTCCATAGACTTCTATTGGAATGGAGAGAAGACAGAACATGTAGCATCAAACACTGTTTAAAGATCTCAGGATGCAGCCTGTTGAGAATGAGGACAGAACACTGTTCCAGTCAGCTACACTCCTTTCTCATGTTGTTTGGAGAGTGGTTTGGTATGCTCCATTGAATGATGTGTAATTTTAACATCCTGTTTAGATTTTTACCTGGAACAGCAATGGTCCATTCTTCACATTTGAAGGATCGACTAGCTGGGGAGGGTGGACCGACCCCAGCTAGGTTAACAGCGGCCACTTGAAATTGGTACACCATGTTTTCCTTCAAATTGTGAATCTGCAGGATCAACAAAATGATGCCTATTAAGCTTGCTTTAAAATTGTAGAAGAAGGTTGTACTGATGACTACGATACCTATGAAAACTTTAGGATAGAAATCCTCATGATAAAGCTTGCACAAGGAAAGCAATATGAAAAATCAGTTATGTATACTTTCATTACTTTTCAATGATTTAAGAATGACAAGGCATATGACACCTGGGCCATACCTTCTATAAAGCAGCCACTTCTGGGGAAACTGAGGAAGTCTTGAAACTATGGGCTTTTCGTCATGATAGGGCTTTAGTGAAGATGCTACTATATTGACTAGAGAGCTTCTCCTATCCATCTCCCCTGGAGGTGTAAGGTAGGCTGACAAGAGAAACTCTCCTGTTGATGTAATGCTGTCTACGCAAGAGGATAGGCTGGTACAACTCCATTGCTCAGGGATGTGGATTTTTCAAACCCCTGATTGACATACCAATATAGGTCTGTAGTATAGACCTGGCCTATGAATGTTCCAAATGTGCATAAATTGTAAAGACTGATCTTTACTGGGAGACACAATGCAAGGTAAGTAGGGAGCAGAATGTCACCAGCCATGCGTTAATTACATAATTCAGCCTGCTGATGTAGGAACTGTCCCTACCCTCATTTGAAAAGCAGCAGGATGCACCCCTCACAATCAGGTGGCAGCATATTTGCAAGCTGGATCAAGGTCTACCACAGGTGAAGACTTCTTTAGGCCACAGCCAGTCAGCACAGGAATAGCTCAACCCCCTTGTATTCTATTGAGTGCTAATGGCTTAATTTGCAAAGGTGTTGGGCATGTGTAGCTTCTGTTGGTGACATGAGTTCTTAGGTACTATGATGATGGGTGCCAGATGGATAGATAGTCTATAATTCATTCAATAGTTAAGTTTGCAGATAGATAGGTACCTATATAGAATGCAGAGAATTTGTACTCGCACATTTAGGAAAAAAACCTACCCTGCTCAACTCTCACCTACAAAGCAGAGGGGAGGGTATGGAACTAAGAATCTATACTCAAACCCACTAACACTAGAAATGTTCAATGGTGATTCTTGTCATGCTTTAGAGCTGAATATTGACAAATAAGCGAAGAACTAGAAGAATAAGTTGTTTTACTTTTCATCCTATAGATACCTGCTGTAGCATTACAAATTATTGTGAGCAACGTATTAACTATCTAGATCATGATTCACCCTCTTAAAAGCTGAATATCCTCTGTTAAATTTTAGAGCAGGTTTCTGAGTCACATTGATAGAGTAATAATACTTTTCATTCATTTAGCACCATTCTAGCAAGAAACCCAAAATCCTTCAAAAAAAGGATAGTATAGTAGTCTTATTATATCTATGACATTTAAGAATGAGCAAACCAAGCAGATATTAAACTAGCATTTGTTTGTTATGGAGTATCTCTGATATAAAAATCACAATCCAGGGGAAACAATGAATTAGAAGCTGTTTTTCCTAATCTGGCTGGAGGCACTGCATTTGGTTACATACACACTTCTAATGCATGCTCTATAATATGAAAATTGAGCTCTTACCCTGTATGCTCTCTCACTAACTGGTTTAATGTTGGCCTCATTCCATTTTCCAGGAATTCCATCAATCACTTCGCGATAGTTCACATAGTAGCCAGTAATTTCAGCTCCGCCAATGGTTTTGGGCTGTTTCCATCCTAGCACCATAGAGTCACGAACACTTTCAAGTACAGTGATGTCATAAGGTGGAGATGGGGCAGCTGTGTTAACATGAACATCATATGAGTAGGCAATAATCATTCTACTACTCAAATAGGCATTTGTCTCGTAATTCTTACTCAGGAAAAACTGCATTTGTAGTCAATGGAAATTTAACTGGTGGAAGCAATGCAGAATGAAAGCCTCCATAAGGCCCCTAAAAATTAAGCTACTTAGGCATTAGCTATACAGCAGCGTGTGGTATTTGGGAAAGAAGCTGATACACAGTGAAAGTGTGTGTCACAACTGCAGCTCTCATATAAGTGAGCAGGTTTTATTTTCAATACAGTGAAAGATGCGAAACTAAAAATAACACCATAGCAGACTTGCAAAATTCTGGAGATGCAATGATTTGTTTTCTTTTGATGGAACCAGACTTATTCCCACACTCACAATTTTTGCTTTTTCTCCTTTTTTACCCCACGTTCCCCTGATGAGAACAGAGGAAATGCAGCATCACCTACTTCCTCTTTTTTGGCATCTTAATGTTCTAATTATGTTATCATTGCACCCTTTGAGTAATCTTACCTTACTGAAAGGAAACGCAGGCATTGCCAGAGCAGTCTGATCAGAAATGGAAGAGGCCTGTTTCTGGAGCTTACTTTAAAAATATCAGTAGCACAATTTTTTTTTTAAATCATCATAGAAAGCATAAAACTTCAGTCCCACTACTGTACCCTCTTGCTTACAATATAGCCTACGTTAATAACAGTGGAATATTTGTACACAGACTATTTACCACTGGTCAGCTGTTGGCCTGACTTAGAAACTGCTAGCCTCACTTTGGATGTAGTTTAGATAGAATTTTGAACAATCTCATTTGGTGATTGTTCCTTCAGAATAACAAATCATCCAGTCAGGAAAAACTTTATTTTAATTAGGAAAGACAATCTGTAAAAAAAAAGCCCTTACTGTCTTTGAAATCCAGGATAACTTCATCAATAATTAACTACATTTAATTTGATATATTGTACAGGGAACTGTTGCTGAAGTATACTCAACAGTATGTATGTATACATTTAGACAGAGGCTCAGATACCACAATGATGGGCATATATAACTGGGTGATGTATAAGAAAAGTCTAATTGTGCACATATTACAATAGTTCCCCGTTTTCTTATTGTCCTGTTTAAGAGACTAGATCAGTTGGTGTCAGCAGAGCTCTACTGAAGTAACCAATTTACACTAGCCGAAGATCTAGCCCAGTGTCCTTAAGTATGGTACATGCTAAAGTGTTGATTGTATATAATATAAGTGCTGTATGTGCACCTTCAAACTTCACAAGTTTTCCCATTAAAGAATTACTGTTAACTGAGAAATACAATATCATATTCACTTGCATTATGCCGTAAGAAGCCTCCTAAGCATAAATCCACAAATGAATTCAGTCTGTCTAATAGCAGAGATGTTCATGCACACTCTCGTGTAACAATTAACTCAGGAGATTTTATTTCCTTTGTAGAAGATGAATATGAGCCAACAGTGTGCCCTTGTTGCCAAAAAGGCCAATGGCATATTAGGCTGCATCAGTAGGAGTATTGCCGGCAGATCAAGGGATGTGTTAATTCCCCTCTATTCGACACTGGTCAGGCCGCATCTGGAATACTGTGTCCAGTTTTGGGCTCCCCACTACAGAAAGGATGTGGACAAATTAGAAAGAGTCCAGCGGAGGGCAACAAAAATGATTAGGGGGCTGGGGCACATGACTTATGAGGAGAGACTGAAGGAACTAGGCTTATTAGTCTACAGAAGAGAAGACTGAGGGGAGATTTGAAAGCAACCTTCAACTACTTGAAGGGTTGCTCCAAAGAGGAGGGAGCTAGGCTGTTCTTGAGGGTAACAGAGGACAGAACAAGGAGCAATGGTTTCAAATTACAGCTGGGGAGGTCGAGGTTGGATATTAGGAAAAACTTTCTCACTAGGAGGGTGGTGAAGCATTGGAATGGGCTATCTAGGGAGGTGGTAGAATCTCCATCTTTGGAGATTTTTAAGGCTCGGTTAGACGAAACCCTGGCTGGGGTAATTTAGGGGGAGTGGTCCTGCTTTTTAGCAGGGGCTTGGACTAGATGACCTCGTGATGTCCCTTCCAACCCTATTATTCTATGATTCTATGATAACCTGGAGTCTGAAGACTGCTTATAGAAAATGAACTGCTGGCAGGTGTTAAAAATCCTTCTGCCTGTGCAATACAAGCTTTGTTGCTAACCCCAGGATCACTCCCCAAGTGATTTAGAAGGCATGTGATATTTTTTTGATACAGAAATGTAAATTTAAAATAAAATAAAGCAAGCTATTCAATTAGTAAATGATTTTAAATGTTTTGCTGTCAATAGACACAATGTATGTGAAATGGCCCCCTGTGCCATTCCATGCATAATGACCTTCAATGGAAAGCTGAGCATGTAAATGGATGTGATGAAAGACGCAACATTGGTGAGGATGTCCATTGTGACTTGGATGGTAAGAGATGACAGCTGTCTGAGGTGCACGTGAAGTGGTGAAATTTGTTTATTAGCTCTCACCTATATCTTTCTTCGCTTTCATTTTCTCCAGTGCCAGGGGGTCCCCAGGTTGAACCTTACTTGCCTGCTTAGCAGCTCCCTTCTGTGACGAAGGTGTAGGAACATTCTTAACCATTTCTCTTACTTCACTGACTCCTGTACTCCCCAGTTTATCAGAGCTACTGGGTAGCACACGTCTGTTAAATTTAGCATTGCATTTTAGCAAAGCATCTGTGTCAAAGATAGGCTGGGAGGACTCATGCATGCCTTCCCAGGAGGTAGTATAGTCTGTTAGTCCACCAGCTTTACCACTCAGTTCAGGACACACACCATGAAGCAATCCTCCCCCTGTAATTGCCAGAAAACAGACATTTTGAATTAGACATCATTCTTTTTTCTTCATTTATTCAACAGAATGAAGAAATAACCACAAAAAACAACAAAATGACAACAAAGAACAACACGGGCATGCCGTGAAGAAAACAAAGTTTTCACAGACGTTATGATATGCTTGGCCTCACATGAAATGTGAAAAGCAAATAGTACCTCTCAACCTTCTCACTACAAGTAACGTTTTTTTTAAAAAAGAAGGTGCATATTTTACAGAACAGATGTGACAATCCATAATCTGAAAGCTAACAGAAGCAAACTTGCCACGTTTCTTTTAAGGTTAGATCATTTTACCTACATCTATGATCACTTCAGCTGATCTCTAAAAATGCTTCTGTGCCACACCTGTCTTTTGAGGTTGGGAGATACGTCAGTTTGATACAAATACATAGAGTTAGAATGTTGAACATAGAATTTGTTCTGGTCCAGTGAGTTCATTAGTCTCATTGTATTAGTTCAGGTAGTAGCAAAACAGAAGTAGTTCATGAGCAGTATGGAGGATGCACAGGGTTTTAGGAGATTTCCAGAAGCGAACGATGGCATTATTAGTAGGTTTAGGTATGAAAACAAATCAAACCCTTAGGTTTAGGAGTTGACTTTATGTAGGATGAGGTGTATTAGGGGTGATTTATACCACACTGTGAAATGAAGTGGCATTCCATTTTCCAATGTAACTATGAAGTGAACTTAACAGCATTTTCATACAGTGCTTCATGAATAACATCTGAGGAAGCTTGGAAGGTGAAGATGAACAGCCTATAAATGCACAGTGACTCAATGACTGCAAAAATATGGCTGTGAAGCATTACACATGATATGACCAATGGGAAAGTATTTATCTGTGGACAATACTGTAAAACAATAAAATTAGTTACAAATAATTGCTGAAAAAAACAATGGAATCATTCAATTTTTTGTTTGCTACTTAGATGGAAGTGGAATATAGCTTACCAATGGCTGCTTTGACTTCAATAGCCTCTGATTCCTGTGAATATTCACTGAGTCCTGCTGCATTAACAGCTCTGACTCGGAAAATGTAGTTCTCACCAGTGAGGAGTCCATGGCAAATGAATCTAAAGCAAAACAGTGAAGGAACACTAAGAAAATGTGTATAGATATATTTATATATTTGGGGCTTTTGGAAACCCTGACTCTTGCAGTCACACCAGTTGTGCTCAGCTTTTAAAATTCACTCCTAAAAGTTTCCTCAGCAATATTTAGTAGCTAACGTTAGTAATCTTAGCAATATTAATAAGTAAGTCTCAATAAGCCAGACCTGATGCTCCATTACAATATAAAAATTCAATAATTCCACTTAAATCAATTTCCAGAGGTATAGCCGTGTTAGTTTGTGTATAGCAAAAACAAGAAGAGTCCTGTGGCACCTTGGGGCCTTAGGTTGACTTAAGGATGGTTAAGTTGACCTGCAGACCGCTGCGTCCACACTGGGCACTTATTAAGTCGACTTACGCACTTCCTTAAGTCGACTTAATAACACCACTTCTTAAGGTCAACTTAACGCTTAAGTCAACCTTATTAAGTTGACTTAAGCCAGTGTAGACGGGATAGCCCTTAAGTCGACCCAAGTGGCCTCCAGGCCCCCTCGCAGAGTTCCTGGCCACTCCTCCGTCGACCTAGCACCTGCCACTGTGGATGCAGGGCTGTGGACTCTCTAAGTCAACTTAACAGCCCCATTTCTTGGTGTCATATTATACAGTTCTAGAAATATTTACGATTGCCCTTCAAAATGGAGAGCTTTGCTTCCAAACACTATGCAATCTAATTTTCTAAGTTTGCAAGCTTGTTCACTCTTTATCTTACTCCCTTGAACCATCAAGTTGTACAATAATTAGCCTATGTACATCATGAACTTCCTACTGTTACTCGTGTTCTTCCCTTGCTGGCTGCCACTTCCTTCTTTTTGTTTGCTACACTTATTTTCTACTTTTGAATTCAGATTAGATTGTAAACTTCTGGGGGTGAGAGACATGATTTAAGATATGTTTGTATAGCACCTAATTTACTGTGACCGTAATCTTCATTCAGGCCTTAGTTTGCTACCACACTACTACTACTACTATTGTTATAGTCTAAAAGTATGTGAACCAGCAAACAAATTTGCCATGCTTGGGGATCAGCAAACCTGCCTTCTAGGCTTTTATATTCAGTACCTTGTGCCTTTCACTGGGTTGTTGTTGCATGGTTCCCAGTGGCCAGATCCAGCTATGCTTGCTTCTGTGTAGTACCCAACCAACTCATTGGCGTCTTTAGATTCTGTCCAAGTGACAACCACTGAGGTATCTGTATTCCTGGTTGGTATGATACGGCCAGGGGCTTTGGGAATATCTGGCAGGGAGCAAAATAAATAAATAAATAATCAGTAAGGGTAAAATCTACCAGCATAAAAATAAGGATCACTTTCTGCTCTTGGTTATAAAAGTGTGAATCCAAGCAATTCCACTCACTTCACCTGAGTTTCTGTACTCCAGATTTACTAATGTAAAACTGAGCAGAATTCAACCTTCAACTTTCAAATCTTGTAAAGTAGCCAAAGTTACACTATTGTGGCTGCTATCTTGGATTTTCCTCCACAAGAAAAAATCCCTGTATCAACTTGAAAAGTATAAGCTCCATTTTTGTTTTCAATTGTATAATTTGATAAAAGAAAAACACTTAGGGCTGGTAAAAATATGGAAATTCCCTGATGTTTTAAATTATTATCTGTAGTCTGCAGTTATTTGCATGAGTATTTGCAGTCCTCTATGCCCTTGTCTGGGATCTGCCACCTCAATATACATTAAAGGAGCCACAACTCAAGTCACAATGAACTATGTAAAAAAGAACAAATCACTATCTACTGTTAACAGTTGTGTCAATTAGGGAGCATCCATGTGTCTGCTTCAAGCAAAATAACTAACTGATGATCTTGAAGGGTAGCCACACACACACACACACACACACGATAATATGTCTGTCTGTATACCTACCAAGTTTGTCACCCACCACTGTAGCTTCAGTTGCTTCTGAGGGCTCACCAATGCCAGCTGAATTACAACAGCGAACACGGAAACGGTAGGATTTCCCTTCAGCCAAGTCAAAAACAGCAAAGCGAGGAGACTTTACAGGGATCTCAGTGTTCACTCTCTGCCAGTTCTCTGTGCCTGCAATACACTGCATTCAAAACAAAAAACAGCAGTTAGCACACAGATATTCAACATACAGAATTTAGTAGACAATCTATTGCCAAGAAGTTCTATCTGGACCGCTGACCCCACAGCTTTTATGGAAGGTAGAGAGTCACATTCTTTGTTCTTGGCCAGTCCTCAGAATGAATAAATAGATTTCCCATCCCATGAGTTCTCCAGGTGGATCACCTACTCCTGAGTCCATACCTAGAGGCTTTCCATTTTCACTAGACTCCCTTGTGTGTAGGAAGCAATGCCACAGCCAGGGCAATTTCTGCATCATACCCTGTGATCAGTGCTCCAGTCCTTGCTCTGGCTGTAGAATTTTCAAGAGGGGAAAAGAACCCACTTTCACAGCAAAGTTTCCAGTATCATCAGAGGGACAAAGAATTAACATTACCACAGTGTTTTTTGGAGCTGCCTTGCCACTCCAGTGCATCCTTTGGGGTGGACTGCAGCATAAAATGCATGAGTGATAAGCAATCCCTGCTTTCTTCTACATCCAGAGAATATGGTTGTTGCAGATTGCTGTGAGGAGCTGCAAAGTAGAGGTGGTTGCTTGCACTTTCTCCCTTCCCTTATGTACTGGGTAATGATGAGCCACAATCTGGCCTTGATTTTTTAGGAAAAAATAAACAAGTGCATAGAATTTGTGGCTGATGCTTATTCCAGGTGGTAAAAACGAATGCATTTGCTAAACCCTTTCCTGCTAAGACTATTGAGAAAATATAGAATATGTTCACTCCATGCGGGTTACCTATATAGGCCATTTCAGATAATGGTCCTCAATTTGCTGCTGAGGAATATCAAAGATTCCCCAGAAACATGTTAATAACATATATCACATTCTTTGCCTGTCACCCAGAATTCTATGAATTAGCAAAACACTTTTTTGTGCAGACCTTTAAAAGGGCATAAAGGTAAAAAATGGAGGGAGAATCCAGCCACACTGTACTGAGATTTTCTGCTATGTACACCACAATCTGCTATACAGAAAAGTCATTATTCTTTAAATGTTAATTGCTAATTAGATTTGATTTACTTAGACCAGATTTCACTAGATGGATGAGAAACAACACAGACTAGATAAACCACAGGGTGGGTGCGTCTACACTTGTAAATTAAGTCGATTTAAGCTTGCTTAAGTCGACTTAATTTACCCTGCGTCTACACTACAGTTTCCTTAAGTCAACTTAAGCAACTTGCTTAAGTTGACTTAAGGAAAATAAAGTCGACTTAATGAAGATTAACTCCACTTTATTAAACCTTGTTTTAATTCAATTTAAGGCTTAAGTCGACTCCCTAGAGTCGACTTAAGCCAGTATAGATGTGGGGTAGCCCTAAGTCGACTTAGGGTTACCCCAGGACTGCACCAGTGCCCTCCCTGCCAGGGGGGGGGGGCACAGGGGGAACCTGGCATGCCCCCCCCACAGGGCAGGGCAGAGCCCTGCCTACCCTGCCCCTATGCCCTGCCAGGGTCCCTGTCCCTCTTTGACCCATTGTACCTATGTGCAATGGGGCAAAGGCTGAGCCCCCGGCACTGGGCAAGGGGTGCCCCCCCTGCCCTCATGGACCTGCCCTAGGTCCCCCTAGCCCCTAGAAGTCGACCTAGGCGTCCAGTGTGGACGCTCTAGGTTGACTTTGTAAGTCCCCCCCAAAGTCGACTTAAAATATAAATGTAGACTCACTAAGTCGATTTAACTAAGTTGACTTAAAGTCGACCTAGTTAAGTTGACTTAGCTAAAGTCGACTTAAATTTCCAAGTGTAGGCATAGCTGGTGAGTCTCCCATGATTTTATGCCTAGACCATTAGAAGAACGAAGTAGAAGATACAAGCATTGTCAGGAGGGTTTGGGGGAGCAGCAACAGACGTGGAAGAGGTAAAAGTGGAGAAATTTAAGAATTACATTGGCCAGCAGGTATAACATAAAAGTTCTGAAAAAAGGACACTAAAATTAAGAGTGATGATTATGTAAATGTGTTGTACTTGTTATCAGCCTGAGGAAGTAGTAAATGAAAATGTTACAAAGAAGAAAGAATTTTATGATGCAGATGAAGAAAGAAAAGAAGAGTTCATGCCAAATGCCTCTCTTGAGGAATATTTCAACCCACAGTGTGAACACGGACCTCCCACAAGACTAGCCTTATTTACACAGGTGTGGTATCTGTATGATTCTTCTTTCCCTGTACTGCATCCTTATGTAGAAAGTCCAACTGCCTCTCTGCTAGGATGCAAGCCTGTGCTATAGTTCAAGTTAGAGGCATGCTATGCTTTCTCTTTCATAGAGATTTTATCTTTCTTCTTTTCTTCTCTGTGGTTCTCCTTAAGCAAAATTAAAACTGTCTGAGCTGACAGAAATAAGTCTATTGATGTTTTTATGGGAGTATTGGCAATGGGCTGTGGACTCCCAAAAGTAAAAGTCATCTAGACTGAGTGTAAGTGTATTGCTCTTTGAATATGGAAAGGACACTAGTCCGTAGGTCACAGTATGAAGGGTACAGTCACTTGGGATGATTAGACAAGCTGGCAGAGCAAACTTTTAAGAAGATGACACTTCACTTGACTTTGATCTGATTATTACCTTTTCCACAAAGTACATGACACCTTCATGACCCCGCTCTCCTGGGGGTTTCCAGCTGAGCACAACATAATTCTTGGTGGCTTCAATAACATGGAGGTCTGAAGGTGGTCCAGGAACAACACCCTCTAGAACAAGATAGAAGAGAAGGAAGTTTGTTTGTATCAGGTAATCAGCCTAGCAGAGTCCCCAGCCCTGTGCTAGGTGCTCCCGTGAAAACTTCAGTAGACTTATTTCTGCCAGGTTAGACAATTTCAAAGCTGAGTTGTGATACTGTGTGGATTAGGAATGACCATTTATAATGTTATTTAATATCAATATGACAAAATAGCAATGACTCTTACAAGACATGCCATGTCAGGTACCATTGGAGAGGTTATAATTTGCTAATTATAATAATATTGTTTATGTATGTGTATCATTTTTGTACTGCAAGTTATGGGTATGTGTGATATAGCTGTATCCAAACATCGGTGCTGTGCTACTGGGTTAGACCCTTCCAGGCAGATTAGTGTCAGCGTTGATGACTCCTCAAGGCCATTATCTTTTCACTGAGCCCAAGGAGAAAAACAGGACAGCACCTATGAGTCATCAGGACATACAGGGTCATGCCTGTGGTCAGGGGACTTTTCCTGAAACAAGCCACACAGCAGACCAGAGACTATAAAATGTAGTGTCACCAACTTCATCTTGTCCTCATTCTTGCTTCCTAAGCTCCTTCCTACCTCTAGATCAATTCATCTACAAATGAAGCTGTGAAACACAAAGGTACTGGATGTACACCAGAGAAATTATACAAGTCTGCAAACTCCATAATGCTGCTGAGAATCTGGTATATATGAACTTTAAAGTCATTTGTATGCTTTGACCATTTAACATTTTCTTTTTTTGTTTCTTTCCTTTTATAATGAATCTTTAGTTTTAGTTACTAAAGGATTGGCTGGCAGCATGGTATTTTGGGTAGGATCCAAACTTATATTGATCTGGACATGTGGCTGACCCTTTGGGGATCAGGCGAACATTTGGGGAAAGGGAATAGATAAGTTTAAATAACTTATCTCTTTACTAGACCTGATTGTTGATTGGGAACTGGAGACTGAAATGCAATACACAGGGTTGTGTATTTTCTATTGTAGCTTCTTGATAACCACTGTGGAAATCAGGAACACAGTTGGTGAATCTAACTGCAGTGTGTCACCAGTTTGGGAGAATTGACTTCCTTCTGCAGCCTGCCATGACCTTGGCATTTTCAGGTGGACTACTCTAGGCATGGATGGGTCACAAGAGTAATTTTAAAACTCCTCAGAACATGCACTGACTTACTTGAATTTCTAAATGATTATCATGATAAAAGCATAAAATAAATATCTCAAATGGAGCCCTCTGTTTTAGAATCTGATTTTTTTTAAAATAGCAGAATTAAAAAAAATCTAAACAATGTTTCTGAATGTGTATATATTCTATTCATGTTTATTTATTTGGACCTAAATAACATAAACCATGACAGCTAAGCTCAGAGGTATTTTAAGCTACAATGATTCTAACTGTAAAGGACTTTGGTCCTGATCCAAAGCCCACTGAAGCCAGTGAAAGTCTTCCCTCTGTCTTAAATCGGCTTCAGATCAGTCCTTTTTAGGAGAAGACACGTGTTTACCTGCAGGTTCCTCTTCAGTGACAATAATCTGTCCAGTCCAGGGAGCAGAAGGATGACCTGAAATAGAGAACAGAGTTATCACAGGAGTAAGACAGAGCAGAAACAGTTGTGAGAATAATGAAAAAGTGACTCATTTACTATTTAAAGCAAATAGTTGGAATGACCCTGGATTTATGTAAGCTAATCTCCAAAGATATTGAATGTTCTGGACAAAACTTGTAGGAATGATTTTAGGATACTGTAAAGTTTCAAATGTCAGTTTAAAAATAGAAAGAAAAACTGTACACATAGTATTTAAGAAATCCTGGAGTGATCTGGTACTGCCCTGTGGCCCATTAGTAGCACTATAAGCCTCCTTTTTGTGTACCAAGAAAAACCATTCTGTGCCAACAGGGTTTCAATAATGAAAATGGACTACATTAACAGCAGAAGGCCAGATTGAAAGCTTGAGTCTATTAACCAGGAGATGGACTGGCTGAAGACATTTTATTCTAAGTGGCAGAAATCTTGCAATGGTTACTAGACTGAGTCAGGGTTTGGAGGCAGGGGATTCAAGGAGGTGGTTGAGATGAGGCACTCACTTTGAAAAATAAAAGTGCCACCCCTTCCTCCTCAGCTCTCAGCTGGTGCCAGCGGCCCCCTCCGCTGAAAAAATGTAGCAGCGACCTGAAAATTGGCTGGAGTGGGGACGGGGGCACTACCCTGGCATGTTATGGAAAGAAGTGGCTCTTCTCGGAGGTCCCCAGGCACGCCGCAGAAAGAAACTGCCTGGAGTGGCTCCTTTCGGTGGCTTTATGCTGTGGAGAGGATCCACTCCAGACAGCTACTTTCAAAGCAGATGGAGGCATGGGTATGGCGGGGACCCCCTGCACCCCAGCCACCAAGAGTGGTTTGCGTGGCAGGAGTGGCCATTTCTGTGGCACCACAGAAGGTGCCATGTGCGGCTCCGAATAGGCTCGTATGCCACTGTCAGTTCATGTGCTGGGAGTTGCCTACCCCTGCAGTAGTGGGTCGCAGACCCTCAGGCATTGGGTTGCGGCACCCCCTGCTGCCACCACCAAAAGACTGGAATGTATTGCTCAAAGTTGGAATTGTTGGGTCGTGGGCATAAATTATATTTTTCAACTGGTCCTGAGAAAAAAGTTTGAAAACCACTGGTGTAGATCACCTGACTAAAGCAGTGCTGGTGACCTCTGTGGCATCGCTGCTGTGGCGTTGCATGCCATTTGAACAATTGAGAGCTAGCAGACAGAGATCAGTACAGTACCACGCTCACCCTGACTTGTTTTCATTACAAAACCTTCAGAGTACAGTGGGAAGAACAAGATGTCAGGCTTGAGTTTTGGCCTGGGGTGGATGCTGGGAAGTAAAAAGAAACATTTAAAAAAAAAAATCCACCCTCATAGCTTGGAAGTCCTTTTTGTCAACGAAAGGGAAAAACTGGCAGACCACAGGTAAGGAATGTGACTCATAAACCATTAACATTAAAATAAAGAGTTTGAACTTGATCCACCACCGGCCTATGCCAGTTTTATGCTGGTGTGACACCATGTCTTTGATACTACAAAATAAGAGACTGTTCCTGGAATCTGATAGTAAAACATAAGAAGCACACTCCAGGAAATCGCTCGGCTCCTTTTCTAGGTTTCCTGCAAGTACACAGCTTTGTACTTCAGTTAATATAGGACAAGCTTTGCGAGAGGATTCAGCCTTCAAGGTGGGAGTTTTCTTGGCAAATCCGTTTACAAAAGAAGATATTTTGTTTTGGCATTGCTCCCCCTTGTGGGAACTTCAACTTACAAAACAAACATGGTATATTCTTGCAGAAATTAAAATTTCTTAAGCCTTTTAGGGAATATATAGAAAAACTCGTACTTCTAAGCCTAGCTCTGTCAGCCGGATCCAGAGCTGCCACAGGCTCAGAAACTCGAGATGGTATGCTTATTCCAGCTTTATTCACAGCCCGGACTCGGAATATGTAGGAACGGCCTTCTATCAAACCCGTGACAGGGAAACGTGCAAACTTCACCGGAGTCTCATTGCACTGGGACCAGTGAGTGGTGCCAACCTCGCATCTGAGAAAACAAACAAATCAAGTAGTACTGAAGATGGAAAAAGAAAAAGAAGTCTGAGCACACATCCTCCCAAATCCTCCAAACAGCTGTTCGTGTACACCGTTGAGCCTATCAGCCTGCACAGCAGCTACACGTACTAACATAAAACCAGCTTCACAAAGCAGTCAGGACTGAAGTACCTTAAGTGAATGCTGGCACTAAATCCCCTGAAGCTGTGTTGCTTCTTTCCTGAAGTAGAGAAGGAAAGAAATTTCCAATGGTATTCACTGATAATCAGACATGACAGCACATTGGATGTCAAGGTAGAATGTGGTTGCAAGCAGTAAGATCTAAATGAGCAGTAGTTTCACGGCAGATGCTGATGAATCTGTCCGGCAGCAATAACCTGAGTCCCTGGGGGAATGAAAGGTACCTAGCAACAGGGAAGATGTCCAGGACAGGCTAAGGCTTTGAGAAACAAGGCCAATTTGTTTCTTCCTGTGCACATTAAAACTGAAAAAAAATACTCTGCATTTCTCCTATGCATGAACTATGAAAGTTTTTTTTCCCCTGTGGGGTATCAGTTATGGAAAAGCCAATTTGTGTTACTAGAAACACAGCAAGCAATACAGGCTCATTTGGTCTTATGTGTTCTAGCCAGCCCATCCACACACATGATACAGAGCAAGACACAGATTTATCTTCATTTGCCTCACAGTTTCCTGTAACATGACAAATAAGAAGATAATTTAACAGTTCCATTAATATTTTCATTGCCTCTGAAATAACTGCTTTGGTAATACAAAAAAGGAGTCCTGTGGCACTTTTAAAGACTAACCAATTTATTTATCACATAAGCTTTTGTGGGAACAATCCCACTTCATCAGATGCATGAAATGGAAAAAGTATTGAGTCAAACAGTGTGGAAGAGGGCCCAGTAAGCAAGAGCTGAGAAAGTGAAAATGTAAATAGAGGGGAAATTACCTCTTGTAATCCTTGGGTAATGAATACTTGGCCTAAATAGTTCTCTGAATCCAGATGAAAACCCTCACTTTTTGACAACTATTGTTTGTATTATAGTAGCACCCAAACGTCCCAGTTGGGATTACAGCAGGATAGTCTTCTTGTCAAGGTACTGGGTTGGGACTCAGGAGATACAAGTTTTTTTCCTGGCTCTATTACAGGCTCTGTGGCTATGTCTACACTTGTAACGTTAAGTCGACTCCGTTAAGTCGACTTAACAGAGTGGCTACACTTTAAGTTGACCTTGTTAAGTCAAATTAACAGTAGACATAGCCGTCCACACTGGCTTTAAGTCGACTTAATAAGGTTGACTTAGCGGTATTCCCCATCCACACTGGCTTTAAGTAGACTTAAGAAGTCGACTTAAGGCTTAAGTTGACCTTCAGAGGTGGTGTTATTAAGTCGACTTAAGCTGTTATTAAGTCGACTTAAGGAAGCGCTTAAGTTGACTTATTAAAAGCTCAGTGTGGATGCGGCTTTGTGTAGATCGACTTAAGTGTCCTTAAGTGGACCTAAGTTGCCAATGTAGTCGCACCCTGTAAGCTTGGGAAAGTCATTTAAAGGTTAGGCACCAAGTTGGATTTTCAAAAGTCCCTATCTGCATCGTTAGACACCTAAATAGCTTTGAAATTCTGGCTGCTGATGCTTCCGTTCCCTATGTGTAAAATAAGGACAATCTCTCTATCTTAGATACTTAATAGTACCACAACCTGTAGTATCTGAGTATCTCACACTCTTTAATGTGTTTATCATCAGCTCCCCTCCTGAAGAAAAGAAGTACTATCATCCCCATTTTACAATTAGGGAACTGAGGTAGATTGACTTACCCAAGATCACATAAAAAGTCAGGAGCAGAGTAGGGAATTGAGCCAATCTCTCCTGAGTCCCAGGCTACTGTCCTGACCCCCAGACCCTTTCATTGGCTTGTACTTCTTAGATTGTAAGGTCTTTGGGACAGTGACTGTCTCTTGTTGTGTGTTCATATAATGATGGGGCCTGATCTTGTTGGGGCCTCTAGGTACTATTACAATATAAATAATTCTTTAAAAAATGTGTTGGCCGAGCACAAACAAAAAGAGACAGCTCTTACCCCCCAAAAGTTCACAGTCTCCTTTATGACAAGATGCAACAAGTGAATATGGAAGGGAAGGTGAAGGTAGCGGTAAGGGATACAGAAACCAAAAGGCAAATACAAAGAACTCAACATTTGAAAGCCATTCTCATTATTATTTTGGTGCCTGACATGATTTTTGAACATTAGACATTGGCAATACTGCACAAGAATCCCAGGCTGACTCATTATGGGCCAGATTCTACAAATTACTGAGCACTGTCTGCATGGTACCAAGGACTCAATTCCAACTGAATTAGGCCCTAGGGCTCTGTCTACACTTAAAAAGTTAAGTCAGCTTAACAAGTCGACTTAACTTTTCAAGTGTAAACAGGGCTTTGAATCCCCACTGAGAAGGGAGCTGTGGTCCCTGCTGAGAAGGGACCCGCGGCTCCTTTCTCACTGGGACCTGTGGGCCCTGGCAAGAAGGGAGCCACATTCCCTTCTTGCCGGGACCCACATGGGTCCCGGGGAGCAGGGCTCCTTTCTTGCTGAGACCCAGAGAAGGGAAAGGGGTTCCCTTCTTGCCGGGACCCGCGGGGGTCCTGAAGAAGGGAGTGGGACTCTCTCCTTGCCAGGACCCGCGCAGGTCATGGCGAAGACAGCTGCCGTCACTCTGTGGACAGGGGAATCTCTGGGGATCCCCTATCCGTGGAGTGACGGGGAAGACAGCCGCTGGCATTCCATGGACAGGGGATCCCCAGATGTTCCCCTGTCCACAGAGTGCTGGGGAAGACAGCCGCTGGCACTCCACAGACAGGGGATCCCGAGAGGTTCCCCTGACCGCCGAGTGCTAGGGAAGACAGCTGCCGTCAGCTCCTGGGACAGGGGAGCCCCAGGGAAGAGAGCCACCAGCAGCTCTCTTCCCTGGGAGCACCTCAGGCTCCCTTGTCCCCAAGCTGTGGCTCCCTTCCCCCAGCCCTAGGTCAACTTAAGTAATTAAGTAGACCTAGGGCGTCCACACTGTGTTAGGTCAACTTAATAAGGTCAACTTAGACCTTAAGTCGACCTATCAAGCGGTAGTTATTAAGTCGACTTAAGGATGCCCTTAAGTCAACTTAATGAAAGCCCAGTGTGGACGTGGAGTAATTTAGGTCGACTTAAGCATTCTTAAGTCGACCTAAATCGCTCATGTAGACATAGCCTAGGAGCCTGAACATGAAAAGCAGTATTTTTAGCTATCAAGAAGAGCCACAAATGACGATATCACATTTTTCCCTAAATGATTATTAGGCTGTTGAATAACAATGATCAGCAATATAGTAGTAGGTACAGTGTGAGATAAATACTTACTTATCAATGAAATATCCAAGGATGGGACTTCCTCCATCAATAGCAGGCTGTTTCCAGGAGATGATGACATAATCTTTGTTAGCATCCAAGCACTCCACATCCAGTGGTGAAGCAGGAGCTCCGGGGATTTCAGCATCTGCATCTATGAAGATGGAGATATTCATTTTTAAAAATCTGAATCAGAGTTTTCTCAAGGTTACTCTTTAAGGGCCAAACTCTATTCCCATTGAAAACCAGCTAAAGTTTTATCACTTACTTCAGTGGAACCAAGGTTGGTTTCTATGTCTCCCTTATTATTCTAGATTTCTTTTTCTTTTATCGATATTTACTAATACCCAGTATATTGCAGTGTATTGCAGTAATTAATTGAGGAACTCTGAAACAAACCAACTAGGAATCTTGCACCTTGATTAGGATGCTGTCTACATTCTTAAAGTGATATCTCTTGGGTGATTAAACGTCATCCTGCTGCTTTACTGAAGTAAAATGTCAAATTCTATTCTCCTTGCACTGGACAGTACTCAGGCAATGTTGTTTGGGTCTACAGAGTTGCAGTTTTCAAGGACAAAAAGTGATACAATACACTTTTGTGATCTCACTGACATGTTTTATGATTAAATGAAAAGTTGATGGAAATATTATTAGGAGTCAGCCCCGCTCAACCCCTGCTACAGCTGAGTAGAGAGAATGCCTCTCTTAAAAATGCATTGCTTTAACCAGGCTGCCCCCTGAAACAATCATCTTCATGCAATGATCGCTAGATTACTAAAAAAAAAGAAGGGCGTATTTTTTTATGGAGATACATATCTATCTTTGATGGGTGAATTGTGATGGGAAGGATAACAGAAACATTGATGGATTCCATAAGAAGTTTGGATTCAATAAATAACTAGAACCCAATCGCAAACTCAGTCCAAGCCACTCTTTGAAATTTGAAAAATTCTGAATACATTTTTCATTCAAAAAGTGAATGTAAATGAACATTTCTTATTGCCTTTCTCATTCCCTTTCTCCACTGCTTGCTTGTTCTGGTTGGGTTTGGAAAAAAAGCTGTTCTTGCAGGTTATTTATGCCACTAGGAGGCAGGAATCACTGGGGCTGTCATAAAAAAAGCTTATTCTCTTGAGCTTTCCAGCCCAATTTTTCAGACTAAAGGGGTTTGATTCTGGTCTGCTTATACTGGTGTGAATCAGGAGTAAATACATTAAAGTCAACAGTGCAAAGCCAGAATAAATGGAAGGACATTTAGGCATAGGTAAATTGGATACGTAAGGATGCTTATCAAAATCCTTTGAGGTCTGCCATTTTGGAAAATAAACTGAAGATAGATCGATAGATCGATAGATCTTCCTGTCAAATGTTTATTACAAGTCGGGGGTCCAAGTGTCAGAGGAGCCCTGATTTTTATTCTGAGGAATCTGTTTTTTGGCAAACTATATCTAAAATTTTAAATGCCAAAGAACAGTGCTAGACAGAGGGGGTTGAAATTGGTTATGCAACTGGGTCCTCATTTGTAGAACAGGACATGTTTGTGTAGCTGTATGTTTTTTAACATATTTGTGGGGGAAATAAAAAGTTTGTAATCTTTCCAAGAAGTCTGTGTGACAGGTTTTCCTAGAAGAGGCATTGTTTTTCTCTGGATCAACATCAATTTGTCCAATTACTCCTGGCATTTCCCCAGTTCTGTTGTGAGCTACTTTATAGAAAAGGGGCATGGATTCAGGCTAGACAAAAAAGGAGCCTCACATCTGAAAGAAAACAGTATATTTTTGCTAAGTAAACATTTTCTACACTCTAATCAAAAGTTTTTAAACTGCTGAATGCTCCAGAGTATTACAGCATTTTTATTTATTGATTATTATTTAATTATCTTATTTACAATATTTTTCCAATGCTTGTTGTTTTAGCTCCAAAATAACGGTATTAAATCATTACTCTGCACTCTGCATTAAAGCTTTGGAAAAGACCATATTACAGTGTATTTCCTGGCAAGTATTGCAGTGTCATTCTGGAGGTTTTGGGGCTATGTCAATATCAGTAAGCCTGGATTCTATGTGATTCTTTTTCCTGTTCTTTCACAACATTGGTATTATCTATAAAAACAACAATTTACAGTATACAGAATCCATTAAATATAACTAAATAATAAAGATTTTTAATAGCAATGATAGTAAATCTTCAATGTACATCTAATGGTCAACATTTAAAAGCTTTATGTGCCAATATTTATACATGGTGGTATTTAAGGTACCACACTTCCTCTCCGATAGTTAGATTTGGAAAAAACTGTGGTAAAACTCCCACTGATTTCAATGGGGCCAGGATTTCACCCCAATTGCCTGCTTGCAAATGCTGACTTGTTAATGGTGACCACTGTGCAATAGTACAAAATGTTTCCAAAACACATCAGAAACTTTACTAATGCACTTACAGTATGGGCCTGATGCTGAGCCATGCACCACACTCATAAGTTAAGGCTCTAAAGATGGGAATTTGTATAAGGCAACCACTTGAAAGTAAATTTGGCAGTTAATGAATTGTGTGTAGCACCACAACACAACTGTTTAAGTCAGGAAGTAAAGTTTGTATTATCCAACGGAAACTGTATGGGGAATTTAAGTAAGCAGGATGTAATTTGAATTTGCGAGGATATCAAACCTACACCAATATGCTTGCAAAAAGTGCTATGCGGCCTAACAGTCACAAGTGATCATTTCTGTACACACCAATACAATTTTTTTAAAGTCTGTTCCCATCTTCCTACTTCATTGTGCGGTCACAAACAAACATTCAGATGGGTTCTTTTTACAATCTGTGGCCATGACTGCTTCAGTCACGCTCTCCACTCAGGCTGTTATCTGCATATCTGCTATATTTGGGAAAGTGGCGCCATTCGGGACATGTTCACAGAGCCAAGAATTTCCAGAGCCTTTAGGATTAGCATTACACACTTCAGCTGCCTTCAGCAGCTGAGACAGATATAGAATCAGGGCATGGAGCCGTGAAATGTGATAGCTGAGGGTCTTCTTAAAGGGACATTCTTGCAGAAATTCTAGGAAGTTTATCATCGTACAAGAATATAAAATGTATCTTTGAGTAGGATGTGAATTTTAAATAACTTCTCGTTTACCTGCCTCTTAAAATTCTTTATTTGGTTTCCAATGTACTTTAACCAATGAGATTGTGTGTTAAAGACAGCCAAATAGTTAGTGCACAGCATCTTGGTCAAACAGTGGGAAGTAGTTAGCAACAAAATGGCCAGAATAATCCATTTGTAATTTATTATGTCGATTTCTCTTTCTTATCATTAGTGCACTGCTCAGCACTGTCCACAGGTTACGGTGGTCAAAGGGTTGTATAACTGTATCGATGCACTGAATTTCTTCACCTGAATAACATTGTTGTCAGGAGGGTCTGGAGAAACCTCAAATATATGGTGAGGCAAACCAGATCTGAGGTATCTTATCAAGTTTTCCATAGGACAATAATGAGAAATTATGATGTTAAACAACTGATTATTTTTCAGTGTCACAGCATTTTGCCCTTGTTTATTAACCAACTCTTTAAAAGCATCTCACAATTTTTAATGGTTACATTGTTTTCATTTGAAAAAAGCTGAAATTAATGGGATTGATTAAACCTCACTTTGTTTAGCTAGTCTGTTTTCTTCGTAGGGTATCATCACCAGATCTTACCTCGCACAAAGACATAAGCACTGTACTGTTCATAGTAGTCTCCCATCACCACACGCAGAGTGTAAAGACCTTCATCCTCCTTGTTAGCATGAGCAAGGGTTAATGTAGCCCGCTCCCCACTCCAATGCATCTGGACCCACTTAGATGGTGTAATAAGAACTCCTAGAAATTAGAGAGTTCAGTAATGAGAGATGGCTGAACTGAATTTATTTCTAAATACAGTGAAACCCGTACAAGAGACCATCCTTGTTAGACAATTTTCTTTCTTCAAAGAGAATCACAGACACAGAGTGTGCTCTTATACCAATTTTACACTGATTTCAGTGATCTAACTCCATTAAGGAACTGATTTTTCTCAGTCCCTGGAGTGCTTAGTTAAGAGAGGTTTCAGCATACCAAATAACAAAAGTAACAAGCACTGAATGGTTAACACTATATAAATACTAAAGCTGGCTGAAATGTTTCAGATTTTTAAATTGTTGAAAAGAAATGGGAAAAAATTCAAAGATATTTTCTCAATAATTTCCCCTCATTTTGACCAACTGTAGAGCTAACTGAATTTTTTTGCATTTTAAAACTTTGCAATTTTTTAATTTAAAAAACAATGAAAAATTTTGAAAAAAAAATATTATGACCATTTCCCTCTTCTTTTTTAAAGAAAATCTTACAGCTATAATGTAGCCTTATATTTCTTCATATGAGTCTTCAGTTGACTATAAAAGTTAATGAAGCTGTATGTCAGATAAATTTAAAGATCATCCTGTAACCTGTGCTTACCGTTCCTGTACCACTGGATTTCTGGTTGGAAGCGCTTAATCTCAGGATGAATGATAACTGTACAACCCAGACTCATCGTCTCTCCTTCTCTTCCAAAGGATACTTCAAATTTGTCAATAAAGTGGATTTCAAACTTAGAAGCATAACCTTGTGGGGTAACACCAACTGTGTAAAAAAATTTGACCGATTATTTACTTTTAAAAATCTTTTTGTAGTAATAAATGACAAAACCATCAGAAGCTACTTACATAAATGGAACTTTCTATATTTCTGTAGCAAATGATTCACATTCTTATTCCATTTTCACAAGAATAATAACAAAACCATCCAAAAGTCCATTCTTTCAAACCTTCCAAATAAGAACTCCCAGGCCCTTGCAGAAGCCAGTCCAATATACATTATTTAGGTGAGCAGCATTAACTTCAACTCCTCAAACTTGAATGTCTTTATGGATATCATTAAAGTGATTCTGAATGGAGAGCCAGATCTTCAGTCTGTGTAAATCAGCGTATCCCCATTAGTTTGGGGAGAGTACTTGAATTTATATCAGCTGAGAATTTGGCCCACTGATTTCAGATACCTAGAAAACTTAACTTCAGATTCTGACTATTTGATGTCTGTTACTTGTTCTCATGACATAATGAAATCACAGATGGTAGAGAAGAACAAGAGCTATTAAGTCATACAATCCTCCCACAAGCCAGTGCAAGACTGTCCTCCACTGATTATTCCAGGGGTGGCCAAGCTGTGGCTCATGAGCCATATGTGGCTTTTTTACAGTTAAAGTGCAGCTCACAGAGCTCCCTGTGAACACACCCCATACACACTTCTCTGCCTACCAGACTGGAGTGGGTAGCTTCCAGGTTCTCCCCTGCAACAGGGTGGTGGGGGTGGATGATTCTGCCCAGTGAAGAGGGAGGTTTTGGGAGCTCAGTAAGCTTGGCCATCCCTGGATTAGTCTCTAGTGTTTTATCCAGCCTAGTATTACAGGTTTAATATTGCAGGTTTCACGTGATGAGGATTCCATCTCTTTCTTTGATAGTTTATATTCCAGATGTAAATGCAACGTGAAAGGTGTGTATCAGTGTCCATTCCAGTGGTTTTCAAACTTTTGTTCTCAGGACCCAGTTGTAAAAAATAATTTATGCCTGTGACCCAACGATTACATCTTTGAGCAACGTGTTTCAGTCTTTTGGTGCGGCAGCAGGAGGCACCGTGATCCAGTACCTGAGGGTCTGCGACCCAGTACTGGGTCCCAACCCATGATTTGAAAAACCACTGATCTATTCCACTCTCACAAAACATAAATACAGTAGACAGTTATAAAGTAAACAACAATTTCTATGGGATAACATCAGTTTATATCATACGAGATCTTATTTCAGAGATACTGAGTACATGCTGCCCTAACTTCAGCTGAAGCTTACAAAGGGGTAGCCGTGTTAGTCTAGTTCAGCAAAACAAACAAGGAGTCTAGTGGCACTTTTAAAGATTAAATTTGTTAATCTTTAGGGGTACGTCTACACTAGAGTCTCTGTTAAGTCGACTTAAGAAGGTCAACTTTAAGTCGACTTAAAGTCAAACTTGTTAAATCGACTTAGAGAGTCCACACTGAACACTCCAGTCAACTGCCTGCATCCACACTGGCAGGTGCTAGGTCAGTGGAGGAGTGGTACATTGTGGATAGCTGTCCCACATTGCACCAGGGCCTGGAGGCCAATTAGGGCACTCCCCAGCTACACTGGCTTAGGTCGACTTAATAAGGGTGACTTAAGCGTTAAGTCGACCTTCAGAGGTGGTGTTATTAAGTCGACTTAAGAAAGTTCTTAAGTCGACTTAATAAGTGCCCAATGTGGACGCAGAGGTCTGTAGGACGACTTAACTGTCCTTAAATCAACCTAACACAGCGCATGGCTCACCTAAAGGTGAATTCTCTGTATCTTAAAGTCCTTAAATCATGATTTAAGGAGGTAAATAACTCAGTCATAGGTTGGTGGCCTATTGCTGGAGTGGGTGGGTGAGGTCTTGAGGCCTGCATTTTGCAGGAGGTCAGACTAGATGATCGTACTGGTCCCTTCTGACCTTAAAGTCTATGAGCCTAAGACTCCAGTGTGGATGTACCCTAAAAGTGCCACTAGACTCCTTGTTTGTTCAGCTGAAGCTGTGGTTGCTCACAGCTTCTGAAAGTAAGACCCATTTTGTTTCTAAATAATTTAACCAAATAATGTGCTCAGTTCTTTTATCACTGTGTCACGATATTAAATTGATTAGGTCAGGCAAGCACACTTTTCTGAACTTACAGCTGAGAGGCATGGTAACAGTTCCAGCATGAAAATAACTTTCATCAAACTCTCCCTTATATCCTACAAAAAAAGAGAGAAGAATTCTAGTTACCAATTACCTAGAAATAATCAGCAACAAACAGACTTTTTAATGTGCCCTCCAAGAAAAATCAAAGGAAATATATCTTGCAAACCTACTCTTTACCACAAGGGAAGCATAAGCTGAAAGTTCTCCTTTAACATTCATGGCAGACGCTCGATACTGCGCGGTGTCTTCAAAATCACATCTGTAATGATGCAAATGATTAGGCAGGGCACTTAGTACACCTCGACCTCCTTAGCACCTGCGTCTGATCTCAAAAATCATTTTCTAAATGTTATTTTCCCAATGTTATGCAGCGAATGGTTACTCAGTGTTAATTTAAATGCTTTTTTCTCTGGTTCAATTAACATGGACCTAACCCTTACTCAGGTAAAACTTTCACTGAAGTCCACATAAATTGCACCTGACTAAGGATTTAGACTGTCATGATTTCAATGGGTTTTGAATCAGGCCATGAGTGAGGAGAGTAGAACTGAGGCTTCAGAGATTTTTAAAAGCACAGGACTCCTGTACTCACTTACAAGAAGGGATATATTGGTCTTATAAGAAGAATTTGCTTGGCCCTTTACCTATCCTCCACAATGTTTTGAACCTGAATTTTCATTATGCTTGGATTTACTTGTAGGACTTGCTTATCTCCCTCCTTCATTCTCTCCAGCAAACAGCATGGCCATGCTTTCTATTCTATAATCCTTCGTTAGATCCCCTTCCCTTCTTTCAACCCTTCAGGAGCACCTATTCCATCCTTGCAAACACCCAGTTGGCTCCGTGATTCACCCTTCACCCACCTATACTGATCATGTCTAAACAGCTATCATATAATATATGTTTAGTCCTTGTCTCTACTGAATTCAAACTTTAAACTCTCTGGAACACAAAGTAGAATCTAGCACAGGCCAGAGGCCAGCAGAAAGCCTTCCAGAGCTACGGGAGAGCAGCTGGGAGTTGAAAGGAATTCAGGGAATTAACTGAAGGGTGGAGAGAGGGAAGTTATTGAAGGGCCTGAGGCAGGGAAAGGGAGAAAGGGGGTATTTATAGGGTTTCTTTGGCTATGTCTATACTAGAAAAAGTTCGGTCAACTTAATAAGGTCGACTTTAAGTCAATTTAACAAAGTGGTTACCCTGAACAGGGACTTAGTAAATCAACCTAACTGCCCTTAAGTCGACTTAATAAAGTTGATTTAAGGGTTAATCCATGTCCATACTGTGCTTAAGTTGACCTAAGGGGTTGATTTAAGGGTTAGGTTGACCTAACCGGTGGTTCTTACTAAGTCGACCTAAGCTTTCATTAAGTCAATTTAAGGAATTTCTTAAGTCGACATAATGAAATCCAGTGTGGATGGGGAGTAATTTAGGTCAACTTAAGGCCACTTAAGTCAACCTAAAATGCCAGTGTAGACACTTGTTTCTTAATTCTTCAAGTCTTTCCTCAGGCTCCTAATTAAATTTCCCAACTAAAATTTTACCTTGTTGACATATTTTTCTTCATAGTAGAACTACTGTTAAGCATAATTACATTTTGCCAATCAAAGCATTTCAGTAAAGAATCTACTAAATTGCACTCTGAAAAGTCTGGGGCTAGAATCCTAGAATTTGGTCAGTACACATGCAGCCCATACTTGTACAGGGACAACTGCCTCCTCTCTATTTTTACTTGGTCCATATTCAGGAACTCCCATTGACTTCAATGGAAACAACATCAGGCTCAGATTATTGTACAGAATGGGCTTGATTCTCCCCTCATTAGTTTTTACACCATTTAACTAATGGATTCACTCCTGATAAGATAAGAATCAGGTCTAATATTCCTTACAAATGGTTTGTTACTGGGAGGTGCTGAATACTTTCAGCTTTCATTGGGAGAAGCTCAGCACCTTTCCAGATGCTGTACAGATGTAAAAGAACCCATGGAAGGATCACTTTTATTCAGTTGAGCAAATTCTCTGAATTTCATTTGGTGTAATGTGCAAGAAGTATACATTATTTTTTATTTAATTCATATTATGCTAATACATTTCTCCAGTCTATGGATATGGAAATGTAAAACAAACAAGCATAAAACCTTGCACTGATACTCCAACAGTGCTGTTTTAGATTCAAATAAGTTAGCTAAAGAAAGAAGAAATAAAGCTGGATTAAATACACAAACAGGTTAAAACTTCTGGGTACATAATGTTAAACAGGTAAATACTTCTAACTGGTATCGTTAATAGATATTAAGATTCTCCAGAAATAAAATCCAATCTATTGGAGAAATGATTATGTTCAAGTGATTCTTTGAGCAATGAATAGAAGAAGCAGAAAAAAACAAATGTGACAGGTGATTACCCCATGGATGTTGTCCATATTACTATATCCCACTGAGATAGGTCTAACGTCGGAGCTGTGGAAATTGTTTAGTGGACTCTGTAAGCTCCATATTCAAAGGTGGGAGTCTTACGGTGATGTCCAAATCTCACATTTGGAAGCTTCTATCAGCACTTAGGCACCTAAAGTAGCATTTAAGTGCTAAAGGCAAACCTGAGCATTACAAATGCATCACCCAAGCATTACAAATGGGTCTCCATTTTTCAATTTTTCTTGAATACAGGCAACTACAAAAAATAAATAAATACATTTTTTAAAATCCCAGTTCGGATGAGGAATATTGCTAAAAACTTTCTTGTGTTTGTGTGGATGGCATCCAATACTGTTCTTTTCTGTAAGACTATCACTCAAAATTTCCACTGTATTTGAAAATAGAGCTAAATAAATTATCAGATGCTGTATTTGACAAAACTGTAAGCCTGGACAATATTATTTATCATGTTTATGCTACAAATGGGAGGAAAAGGAGATGACAGAGGTTATCAAAAATAGTCCAAGTATTTGTGACTCAACTATAAATCAAACTACAATCCAGCTGTAACTCACTTAGAAAGACTGCTTGTGCTTAACAGATGAAAACCAGAGCTGCTTACATTTTTAGAAAGCCCAGTTCTGCTCATCTGTCCCAATTTGGTAGGTCTTCTCCCTCAACTCCCAAGAGACACATGCACAGAGTAGGCAGCTCTGAATCAATAGTAACATTTTTACTGAAACCATCTCCTAAATTTTCTGCTTCTCCCTTACTTGTTAATCTCCAGCGAGTGCATCCCATATCGGCTTTCAATGATATACTTTCCAGGATGAGCATGAACATTGATGGGCACATTGTTTTTGTACCTAAGGAACAACAAAAACAGGCTATAGTAATTTGGAGTATAAATCATTTACAATTAAAGGGTAAATTCTTGGTGTTTGGGTTATAATCTATATCAGCTCTTGAACTTCTTGATGTCTCTCTTGCGTAAAATGGAATCTAAATATCTATTAAATGCATTACATACTTTCCCTCTAAAGCCCAAATTCTCTCTCCTTAATCCAAATAATTTATTTTTTTGTAATTAAAGAAAAAGATTAAACTGTGGGCAGGATGCAAATAAAGTTTTTATCGTCATGAGTTTCAAATTATTGCATTATTAATGAGTAGCAGAGCCACAAGTGAGATATTTCAGACTCCTATAGATCAGTGACAATAAAAATTCTGTAGCTCCTTACACCATCACATATTCTAAAGCCTAAACTACACTTAAAATTTATGCAGCTAACATAGTTATGTTGGTGTAAGCTCTCAAGTAGACTCAGTTATATCAACAAAAATGTCCTTTTTCTTATTTCATTTGAAAAACGAGTATAAAAAAGGCTTTGGTTTTTTTGATCATTTTGAAACAGTTGACACCAAAGCTGTATTTGCTAGAAAACCTTATATTGAAAATTGCTTTTCTAGTCTTCCTAGGGAATAACAGACTTTAGTCACACCAACAAATTTATGGCCATAGGGCTAAAAGTGTGGGATTTTTCAAAAGTGCCTAAGTAAGAGTACTTCTACACTTGCAAGTTAGGTCGACTTAAGTCGACCTAAATAAAGCTGCGTCCACACTGGGCTTTTATTAAGGTGACTTAAGCATTTCCTTAAGTCGACTTAAGGAAAGCTTAAGTCGACTTAATAACACCTCCTCTAAGGTCAACTTAATGCTTAAGTCGACCTTTTTAAGTCAACTTAAGCCAGTGTGGACACCCTAGGTCGACCTAAAGGCTGGGAAGAAGGGACCCCCGACTCGGGGGAGCCAGCTCCCTTTGTGGAGAAGGGAGCCCTTCTCGCCAGGGAGAAGCTTCTCCCTGGCAGAAGGGAGCTGCAGCTCCCCCGAGGGACAAGGGGCTCCCACCAAGGACAAGGGAGCCACGAACGACTTCCCTGGTGAGAAGGGAGCCATGCACGGCTCCCCAGGGAGGAGCCGCAGCTCCCTTGTCCAGGGGGAGCCCCGCTCCCTTCTCCCCAGGGAGCCCCAGCTCCCCAGCAAGAAGGGAGCCCCGGCTCTTTGCTGAAAAGGGAGCCACAGCTCTCAGAGAGAAGCGGATCCCTTCTCCTCGGGAGCCGTGGCTCCCTTCTTGCCGGGGAGCCGGGCAAGCAGGGAGCCACAGCTCCCCTTGTTCCGGGGTGCCACGGCTCCCCTTGTCCCCAGGAGCTGCAGCTCTCCGTCAACCTATCCAGTCGACTTACGGGTCTAGCGTAGACGCTCTAAGTTGACTTAACAAGGTTAACTTAAAGTTGACTTTGTTAAGCCGACTTAACAAAGTCAAGTTAATTTAACAAGTGTAGACATAGCCTAAGTTAGCAGCACAAGTCCCTCTGACTTTCAGTCTGATCTGACTTCTGCTCACTGCAAAGTATAAGGAGATGAGGTTGGTGCAAGGGCATGCCACAGGGTTGGGGGTGAAGGAGTCCCACCAACTAGAGTTGCTTGATAGGCACCATTGCCCTACTATTCTAGTATCGTGTCTTGCAGGGAACAATGATAAGAAGGTCTATATAACAGTGGATTCACCTGCCATCACTTCTCCCCTGGACTATCCAGCGGTGCGGTGCAGTTGCACTGTATGGGGATGTGTGGGGAGTCTATGCAGAGTTCATCCCTGACAACATGCACTAGCTCTCCTGAGAGTAACACTCCCACCACTCTCAAATGAGGGACTTGAGCCAGCAAGCCACCAAACACTCTGGCAAGGTGCTGAGCACCCACTGAAATGCATAAGTAATTTATGTCACTCATCAGAGCTCAGCACTATGCAGGATAAAATCCTAAATGAATTATATTAGTCTTTAGAACCTGGCACCTCTTTTCTTTTCATTATCGCGTTAGTGAAAAAACAAATGATTACATTTTTGGCACGTTGTAGTCATCCGCCTCACACTTTAGAAGTTCCACTTGTTATTTCTGGAAAGTCAAATAAATTCCAGAACAGTCGCATCATTAGTTAATGTTGGATTGCCACCATCCCACTACCACTGTGCACTAATAATTTTTACGTTCTCCTGCAAGTTCCAAATCCTGGATTATTCATATCTTCTTCCCAATAAAGCCAGTAAAACTTCATCAGTTAATGAACCTGCATGACACAGTAAGGATTTCTAAAATGAAAGCCCGTGAAACTTTTTAATTTGTCATCCATGGCATTCAAAATACTTCTTTGTTCATATAACGAAGCAGGAATGTTCATCCCCCCCCCCCCCAAAAAAACCCCAAACATTCAGGGCACAGGCCACCAAGCCCAGCCCAAAACTCCTCCCGGAGGGCTCCCCATAACTTGTGGCACCACTGCTTCTCACAACAGGCTCTCCAGGGCCCCCATTCCCAGTGCCCGGCCCAGTCCTGCTCCTCCCAGTGGGCCTATTCTACCCAGCAGCCCAGTGCCCAGCCAAGCCCTGCAGCTCCTCGCCCTGCCCCCAGCCTGGGGGTCCCTGCATCCCACCCAGCAGGCCCAGGGGTTCCACCTGGCCCCATGTGGCTGCCTCCTAGGGGTCCCCCAGCCCATGCCCAGCTCCTGAGCAGTACTTACTTTTGCTGGAGCTCAAGGGGGGGTCCAGACTCCACTGCTGAACACCCTGCCCATGCCACGGAAGGAGGGATTTAAATTTCCCTCCTCTTCTCCTGCCTTGGGCCACATGCCCCAGCTATGTCCTGCAGGGCAGGAGATTTAAAAGGGCCAGCCCAGCCCCTGCTGGCCCCAGCTAAGCTCCTCCCAGGCACCCCGGGGCTCAGGGCAGGCAGGCTATCTACCCTGCATGTGCCAGGGCCCTGTGGCTTGGGGCACTTGCTATAGCACATTTGAGGTCTGTGCTCAGTGCTAGTGATGCCCCTATAATGAACAACAGTTTGGAGTATGGAGTGATATTTTGTTAACAAATGCTAAATGAATGCTATCAAATACAGTTCAGTGCTGTTCTGTACTTTTGAACAAAACCGCCTGTTATTAGGGCTCTGATTCATTCTTTCCAGTGATAGCCAATTGTAAACTACAGCCTTTTTGAAGTCCCAATGCACAGTAAAATGATGTACTGTATTCCACCTCCTCATATTTACTGCTGTTTAAATTTAATTCAAGAGCCAGTTTGTCCTTGGGATACTTTCACTGATGTCAATGAAAAGCAAGGGCACATATCAGAAAACCTCATTTAGCCCTAAATGAATACTTCAGTCCTTTGGAATAAATTAAACATGGGTCTGAGTTGAAGTTAAAAAGTTCAAATCTAATGTTTTGGTTTGGATCCATCTTATAAGGATAGGCTCTAGTTATGACGTTTGTTCCCAAACTTAAAGTTTTCCTTTGTTTCAAAGGGGTCAGATCTGAAATACTGGTTATAGACAATCTCTAGAATAAATGTACTTAAAATATAAAATTCATACACCACTGAAACAATTTGTCCCCACGGCACTTGGTCTCAGTTTCGTGGAAAGACTCCCATTAACTTCCGTGGGCTTTGGATCAGTTCCATAGATAAGCTTTTGGCAGTGAGCTATTTGTCTGAAAGTGCAATGATGAGGGCACATAGATAGTAAATAAAATGACAAGATAGTAAATAAAATGACAGCAGAGTTCCTGTAGAACGCCAAATAATTGAGGCAGCAAACCCAAAAATGTTTATATTTAAAATACTAAGATGAGAGCAGTTTTACTAATGCCTCAACAAATGCTGTTTCAGGTCTAGTTTAATGAGATCATTAATGTTTAACACCAAACATAAGTTAATTTTCTGTCAGCTCTCAGTTGTAAACATTTAATGACTTGATAGACACAATCTCTAAGTATCATCTAAAAGCAAATACCAAATTCCATTTAAAGACTGAATAAACACCAGTATGTCCCCATTAATTGTTTCAATAACTTGATTGTATTGCTGCATAGCCAAGGCCAGACCCCCCCAAATTTTTTCTAAAGTCAGCTCAGTAGGTGACGAGACGAAAAGACTCCACAGCTCAGCACTAATTAAGCATAAATTAAATTCCAGTAAGGGAAAACACTAATCCAAGAGACTGATTGGATTGTCATCTATGTCCCACACATCTCTAACAGAATATTTCGGGATCTCTTAGGTTTAGGCCTGGATCCAAAGCATACTGAAGTGAAAGGAAAGACTCCCAGTGAGTCCCTTTGCATCAGGCCCTAAATCTATCTATGGCATATGACTTTAAATAATTGTGATGTGACCTCCATAAACATGCTTGAGTCCTGAGACTTCATTCGCATGGAGAGACTATAACTGAATCAGCAGCTAAGCAGCTGCTTTATAACCAAGGAAGCTGCTAATACTCCAGGGACATTACTTTCCGATGCCTCAGAGAAAAACGTTTCCTTAGAGACAGTCTTGCTCATATATTTTATTTTATTTCCTTTTTTCCTTCTTGAGTTTTTTCTTTTTTTTTTTTTAAGTGGGGTCATTTTATAATCCTCCCACCCCAGCAGTTTTGTACCTCAAAGATGACCTGAAAAGGATTTTTTTTTAATTGAGCTTGTTTATAACTCTTATGCTTTATTTTCTTTACTGGTGGCCTGAAAAATGTTTATAAAAAAGGAAATGGAGGCTCGGAGGATGGCCTTTGCTTGTTTTTTATCTTAGAAATATTTTTAAAATGTCAAATCCAGTCTTCCCTTTTGTTGGAGGACTTGGGAGTCTCAGAGTATGTTCATTATGAGCTCTAGCGACTTAATTTAAAGTATGTAAGTTTTGAAATCAATGGAACCGCTCATGAACTAAGGAGCTACTCAGTATGAATGACAAAATCTGGCTGTATGGCATTCTCTCCAGCTTCTTATGAATATCTTTGCTTTTCTCACCCTCACTCTGCATTGATCACATACCTACACTGTGCTTTCTTCAGTGTCGCCCACATAGTTTTCCTGAGAATTTACAAATTCAGAATGCATAGTTTCAATCAAGAACAATATTGTTGATGAAGATACAAGCCTACCATGTAAGACGGGGCTCTGGCCAGCCGGTCACAGTACAATGTAATTTGACATTCTGTTTCTCCCAGACAGTATGCGAACGAGGCTTGATAACAAACTCAGGAGCATGTAAAAGTTTATCTTCATTCAGCTTTCTGTGAAATTCCTCAGTCTCTTCTAACTAGAATAGAAATATTTTATCATAAAACTCAACATTTACATATACTACTGCTCCATGCCCCAAGAAAGTTTTAGAGCTTTTTCTAGGGCAATATGCAGAATGTTCTTTTTATTTTAAAGTCCAGATAATTATATTTAGTTATACACCCTTCTTATTTGGACAGATAAACAGACAATATTTCTCAGCTTTAAGATGTTTTACTAAAACAGCCAGAGTTGCCACCTGGCATAAAAAACCGCCAGTCGTCTGTGGGTGAGGCTAGGTGTCAAAGGAGGCAGGACTCGTCTGTAAGCAGGGTCAGGTCCCAGGACTGTGGGGAGCCTTGGTGAAGGGCTCAATTTTTGAAATGGTGCATAAAACTTGGAGGGATTAGGGGAGCACATCTAAAGAGGCGCTTCCCCATTGGCTGGTGTCTGCCCCTGGCATGCTGCATGCATGCAGATCAGGATCTGATTGCTGGCTGGACAACCATGACATGCTCTCAGCCATGACACATGTGGCCAGTAATTTAGATTGTTGCACACACAGTCACAGGTGCATGCAGCAAAAACCCCAGTAAAGTACTGGCAATAAGCAAAGCCCTAGAAAAACTGGCCAGACTGGTTCAAAAAATCAAGCATGTGGCAACCCTAAAAACTACTAGACCAATGGACCCCAGATTGTGAGGGGGGCCCTTGGGGCTGCAGCAGGCCTGGGTCAGCTCCCACAGGAGGCAGATAAGGGGCGCCACCCAGACCCATTCTGCTCACAGCTCTGCTTCAGCCCTGCCAAGCTCCAGTCCCATTCTAAGCCTTGCACCCCATGTCCCAGCCCCACTCATGGCGTAGGCTCCTGGTTCCAACTCTGGCACCAAGCCCATGCCCGGCTCCTGCCTGGGTCCCCCCAATTCTGATCGTGCCCCACTCCTGGCCCTGCTCCCAGCTCCAGCCATGGCCCCATCTCTCCGCCCTGCTCTCAGGGACCATGAGTGGATAAGGGAGGGCACAGACCAAAAAAGCCTGGGAACCCCTGTACTAGACTACTATTTGTCTTTTTAAGATTCTATTGATTAAATCATTTCCCGAAGCTTAGACATATGATTTGGAAACATCTAAACGTCAAAGCTACCATTAAGCCTGGATTTAATTCCTGTTCCTCTTCCTAATCCCGCTCCCTAGTTTCCACACTGTGATTAAAAATCTGCAGTAAACACTTTGGATAAGACCGTGCCCCCCAATCTCCTACAAAAGCAGCCATAGCTCTTCCCTTTCTCCCATAATGGCTGGCCATCACTGCCACCTAGCCATGCAGGACAAAATATGCTGCACCTTGTCTGGAGGTACAGCAAAATACTTTCCCCTCAGAGCAACTGGAGAGTTCCATTATTTCCCTGGGTACTCCAGTTCCTCCCACAAACCCGATTGGGGGCTATGACAAAAAGTCACAATTTAAACCTTTAAAAATACATTCAGATCCTTCTTATTATTTACTATTTGTATTACAGTAGCGTCCAGAATCCTGGTCAGGACCTCAGAGTGTTGAATACTGTACAAACGAAAAAGGACAATCCTAGGTCCAAAATTCTTACAATCCATGGATTCATCTGTGTTTTATTACCGTTTTCTTCAGGGCCAGACGTTCAGCTGACTCTCGTATTGCTATTTTCCTTGACTTCTTTTGATACTGCTCTTCTGCAGAGGATGAAGTGGACACTCTAGTCGCGCTAATTCCTTCACCAGTAGCAAAAAGGTTCCTTCTGGCAATGTAGGCAGCACTTTCCTTAATTCTTTCCTCCTCTGTGTCTGTAATCCCACTGACATGCACTTGACTGGAGGAATTAAAAAAGCACAATCACACTGGAAAGTGTTGAGAAAACTTTTAATTTATATTTTATTTTAGCTTGTCCCTCTCCATTTAGTAAATAAGGGCCTTAGGCTCTTCATAATGCATTTCCACTTTAAGTATCATTACCCAGGAAAGAATTTTATATCATTAACAACAGATACACAGAAGGGTTCAGCTGAATGCTTAAGTACATCATACTATCTAAAGTCACAACCACTTTCAGTGCATTTTTCTATGACAAATGCGTCATGTGGCTTTTTATGCTAATAAATTTCCTATTGTGCTTTCATTTTCCATGACTATGAAGAAGGTGCAAGACATACCCATAGAACTATCGCAATAACACTTTAAACAGTGATTTGCAGCAGTGGCACTTACAATATTGGAGATTACAGCAGCAGTATATCAAAGTCCTCACTTCTGATTTATATAAAAAAGAACATCCCATGCACTACAAAAAGTTCTCCCCTATTCTTTAATGTTGGGAAAGTCATTTGTTCTTCAATATGTTTTTTAAAAGTTTCATAAACACTTTAATCTCTTTTCAGCATCTCTCTCAGGCATTCAGCAATGGAGGATACAATCAACGTCAGCTCTACTGATACTGTCACATTCTGGGGAGTAGTGAAGAATTGTGAAGATTAGCAAAGAATTGTGTCACGTCTTAGTCTGTATCCCTGAGTGCCTCACAATGCCTTGCTACTGCAGCTCACTCTCTGGGATGCCCACAGTGAGCAACAAGCATGCGCTGTCTAAATACTGGGCAGCCCTGCTCCAATGCTTTGGATCCTAAGGCCTGCCTGCAATCCTGCAGATTTCCACTGGCTTCCACTAGCCTTAGTTCACAACTGGTATGGTGACACTACACTCGTCCCCAACCTGAATTTTCCCCAAAACATGTGTTCTGGAATGCCCAGCCCTGTTCTGGAACTATCAGAGAGATATTATGGTTTGTTGTCCCTTTAAGGAATCAGTACTCAACCGTTTGCTACTTTAACTGGAGTTACCAAACAGTTTAAACATAGCACTGGATTTATTTAGATTAAAAACAAAACCAATTTATTAACAAAAGAAGGTGGGATTCTTAGTGACTTAGAGTATAAGAGATAAAGTTAGAAATGGTTACCAGCAAATGAAAGTGAAAACATACATCTAAAATTCTAAATCTTAATCTTGAAAGGTTTAACTCAAGGTGTTATTCAAGATGGCCTTTCTCCTCCACAGTCATCCAGCAACATAGTTAATGATCCTCTCCTTAGTCAGGATTTCTCCCAGAGGCCCAAAGAGGCCCAGGTCCAGCTGGTCTGCCCCCGGGAATGGAGACAAGGCCAGCTGGCACTTGGTGTGGCCTCCAGTGCAGCCCTCCAGGGCCATGAGCACTGGAAGGCCACGCTGGAAGCCACACCATGTGCCAGCTAGCCCAACCCACCCCTGGGGGCAGACCATCCAGCCCGGGGTGGGGTGGGAAAGGGGCACCATGGAGCCCAGCCTCCGGCTCAGGACCCTGCCCCCCCCCAGTGCCAGCAGGGGCCCTCCCAGCACCCCCCAAACCCCACTGGCACCTTCACTCAGGAGCCTTAGGGGCTGGCGCCCCAGGCTCCCCTTTAGGGTGGGTTGCAGGGCTCCATCCCCTATAAACCCCTGTGTTAATCTGGCCCTGCTTGTGGCACCTTAATCCATCCCTGAGGATCAATCCAAGTTCCATTAAGGTTCTGGTACCTTAACCATGCATAATGAAAAAGAAAACAAGGTCAGTTTGCCTCTAAAATAAAAAATGTCATTGGTTCAGCCAAAGTGAATTTAGGTAGCTACATTGATATTTATTGAATTAGGGCAGATCTACATTTAAATATGAGCATGCTCAGCAACAAATAGGGTCTTTGCACAGGATTAGGCCTCAAGTGTATAGATGTACATCTTATAAATCATTCAATTTTAAAACAAACCCTAAGTTAATTGCTGTCTTTCCTTATCTGCCAAGGCCAAAGATCAGGATTTAGTATTCACTGCAAGGATGAATCACAGCAAAAACAACAGCACCTTCTGGATCTGATTCCACTGTCTTTATAAAGTCAAAAGTGCATTGACTTTAGCTGGAACTTTACCTAAAATGACACTTTAAAATACTTTCTTCAGGAAAACAATTCTCAGTGTATGGCACCCCCAAGTTTTCGTCTTACATTTGTTGTTGGGGCACAGTGTCTCTATAAGCCAGATTCTGTTTCAGTTAACTTTAATGGAAATGCCCTCATTGACTTCAGTGGTAGTTGGATCAGGCACTCAGTGCTTTATATGCTAGAAGAGAAACAGGTTTTTCTTAATTTTATCCTCCATGGACCAAATTCTGCATTGACTTATACCCTGTGCAGTCCCAGGGAAGTTAATGTTGACTGTGTTTGTGTAAGAAAAAATAGTTGAGCTGAGTCTTTGTATTACACGTGAGTGAATTTTTACAACAAAACTTGAAACCCCTGAAAACAGAAGTTGATATTGGAAATGTTGACACATTATTGAAACAGCAGCACAGCCAATATACTAGCACTGTAGAATGGATAGAATGCTGACCTTTTAAACTGCCCATTCCTTGTATAAACTATCTGTGCATGTGAAACTGTGCGTTGATTTCACAGGGGAATCTAAATCTGATTTATAACATGCACATGGTTCAATGAGTCTGGGCTATTATCCTTCAAACAAGAATACTTGACACTGATGAAGCATATCACTTCCACAATCCTGGCACACAGACATTAATATGACGCCAACAAATTCACAAAAACAAAACACAAATGCCCATTTGGACACTCTAATGACCATCATGTGCCTTTTCAAACTCTTGAACTAATTCAAAAGCACAGTATGGGCCAACACAATGGCCCAAAAGTATTCACATTTTGAGTTGCCTTGTGCAGGAACTAGGGTAGACAGAAAAGGTAGTATTAGGCATAATAATAGTACCCATGATACTATTTTATAATTCTATAGCACCTTTAATTTTAGGATTTCCAGGTGCCGTACAAACAGAAATGAATTAAGTTTCACATCTACTTTCTGAGTTAGGTACTATTACACTAATTTTATAAACAAGTAAAGTGAAACACAAAGTGGCTGTGACTTGCCCCAAATCACACAAACCAGTAGCAAAGCTGGGACTAGTATTCAGGAGTCATGTAATACAGCTGTTGGACAATACTTCCTTCCAAAAGAAGGAATAAATCTTTGTTTGTAAAGGTTAGGCACATCTAAAAGGAAACAACTTTGTCTTGGAGAGAAGGGGAAGCATCTAATGGAAGATAGCTAATGCAATGCTTCAATTACCTGAATCACAATGTGCCATAAATCATAAGTAGCCTTAAAGTAGATTTATTATAAATGGTGCATGACATTTTAAATGCATCTATCTCCATCATGGGAGACACACTTAAAACTCCAAAGTAGTGCTTTGAAAATGTAGGGCGTATATGTCTTTGTATCTTACTTGGATTAAAGAGCAGTGGATTTGTGGCATGAAAAAATGGAAACATGGCTCTTGGATTCAATGACAGTGGTTAGCAATGCCTTATCTCAAAAACAGGGTGTTAAAAAGGCAAAAGTAAATGTGTCACACCGATGAGACGCAAATCTGAATTCCATACAAAGGTGTGTGGTTACATACACAGTAGAATTGATACAGTTTACAAGTGTGAATTCAGCAGTATCACATGATACCACTGAATTCCACAACCTTGTTCATGAGTGAACACTTTTCACATAGCAACCACTTCACATATGACTTTTCAGTCCTTATCTTCAAAGGAAACCTGCAAAACACTTTCAAAAGATGAGCCTGGACACTTAAATTCATAATTCTGCTAGTCAATAAAATCCATTTAACTGAGACATTGGTTTACAATAACACGAGCTGCTCTCACTAACCTGCCATCACAGACGGCTTTGGGGTAGGTGAAGCAGGCACCCACCTAGGGCACCAAACAGTAACGGGCCCCATCCCCAACTCAGTGGACAGCAGGAGCAGTCACCTGCTTCACCTACCCCAAAAACTGGCTGCCTTGGTCAGCAGCAGGAGTGCTCCAAGCCATGGCAGGTGCAGACAGCCTGGAAGGGGGTTATGGGGTGAGGAAGATGAGGCAGTGACAGGGAATGGACCTTCGCCTAGGACCCCCGATAGCCTAAGGCTGCTTCTACCCTTCATTGACCTACAACTGTAGAAGTATTAATTACCCAGTTCTTTTAAAGTAGGCTCCTACAACATTTGTATGCTTAACAATCTGTCGCATTCTGTATTTAGCTTGAATATTCTCGTTTCCTTCTACAAATGAGAAGAGCTTGTGAAGCTCAAAAGCTTGTCCCTTCTACCAACACAAGTTGGTCCAATAAAAGATATTACCTCAGCCACCTTGTCTCTCACACTTCATAAATGTCATGTGAGAAGCATAGCTTTGCAAGAGACTCAAAAGCTGATTAGAGGTGTGTATTTGACAGCAAATGGGCTTTTCTCCTGCCCACCAATCACGAGTTAGTTTTCCATACATGCCCTGGTATGAATTAACCTGAACAAATGACTATGCCTGGACCATCATTATCTCATAATAAATCATTATGCCAGATCCCAGGAAAGTCTCCATGTTTGCCTTAGTATTGGCTACTATGTAAAGTTCACATTCAGATTTACTTAGGACATTGCGGCAGCAGAAATGTATCATGTCAATAGCAGACATGAATTAAATATCTCCAGCACCTAGGAGTATTAGGGTTGATTATGTTGGACTTGAGACCTTAATTAGTTTTAGTGTTAGTATTTTTTCTCTGCCAGGGCAAAACATGACCAATTTTTTCAATTTTGCCATATTTAACAAACTAGTTTCTCATATTTCTAGGAAGTGGGGTGCATAACCTTTCAAATTCACCACATATTCAGAAATGTTATAAGAAATCTTTTATAAATAAATTAGGATACGAAGAAAAAGAGAAAGGAAAACAAACATACCGTCCTGTGAACACTGGTACCACATAGTCAATGGCTCTATTTTCTTTCTCCTCAGAAAGTAAACTCTGCTTTGCCCTCTTTGCTTTAGGACTCAACTTATAGGATTGATCTTCTATCATTATATTAGAATCTTTTAATCTGAAATAAAAGCCATATTATTAGACTCACAAGAAGCTGTTGAAAAAAAATTCAGAAAACTAGAAGACGTTAGGCACATTATATAATTTAGATTCAGATGCTTTTTAAGAATGTGTTTATGATGTTTTAATTAGCAAGTTTTCAAAATGCATTTTATTGCCCTGTTCATTAAAGGTGCCAATATGATGGGCCTTGAAATTAAATTCCTCTATGTATGGAGAATATCCGGCATACCTAGTAGCAATGTAATGCACATTTCCCCACTCCTGAGAACTAGGCCTTTTATACACCTATCCACAGATATTTTGCAGAGACTGTCAATCAAGATAAGCGGGTTCCAATTAATGTAAATTATTGTAAGCAAGATCTGGAGGCTGGGTACTTCTCTTGCTTAGCAGCTAAAAGGGAGGCACCCTATTTGCATGGACTTTGTTGCATGGGCTTTGTATTTGCATGAGTACAATTAAGTACTTAGCATAATTACACTGTATATGGATGAATCCACCCAGGTGCTGGGCATGATGGGAAATGAAATAATGTCTTTTTCAAGATATGCTGCCCTTTGATTGTATACACTGTGTTTAGCCTGCTCGGATGGAAAAATCACCACCAGCAGCATAGAACTCAGAAGAGTGGCCAATCCTTTTTTTCCCCCCTGTAAAGGGGGGAAGCATCATTATCAATAAATCAGTTCTGCTGAAGAGCTGTGCCCTGGGTAATGCCTAATTCCCTTCCCATTGTTAAAAGGAAGGCTTAATGAACCCTTGTGGAGTTTTTTGTTATTCTGATCAGAGAGCAGTCACTGGTGTCCTAAAATCTGAAGTCTGGAGTTGAAATCCTCTCTAAGGCTATGTCTACGCTAGCAATTTAGATTGACTTAAGGAGGCTTAAGTCGACCTAAATTACTCCCTGTCTACATCAGACTTTCATTAAGTCAACTTAAGAAATTCCTTAAGTTGACTTAATGAAAGCTTAAGTCAACTTAATAAGAACCACCCATTAGGTCGACTTAAGCCTAAAGTCGACTCCTTAAGTCGACTTAAGGACGGTGTGGAAATGGAGTAACTCTTAAGTCAACTTTATTAAGTCAACTTAAGGGTGGTTAGGTCGACTTAACAAAGTGGACTAAGTCAACTTAAAGTTAAATCGACTTAGTCCACTTTCTTAAGTTGACTTAATAAGGTCGACTTCAAGTCGACTTCAAGTCGGCCTTATTAAGTCAACTTAACAAAGTCGACCTAACTTTTTCTAGTGTAGACATAGCCTAAGAGCTGAATTCACTGAAAAGCTGACTGTGGCCCAGCATTAGTTGGTGCCTTGGTCCAGGAGAGCATATTGCAAACAGACAGTGGGCACCAGTGGATGGTGCCAGTGGGAATGGCCAGGAGACAGCACCAGTGGGTGGCCAGCAGTGGTGCAAGCAGACCCAGAGGTGGCAGAAGACAACTGGAGGGGACTGGCTGAGCCTTCTCCCCAACTTGGGAAGTGGATGCTAAAACTATGATGGTCAGTATGGGGGTAATGGAGAAGTGAAGGACACGCTCTACATACAATGGAGGGGGGTGAGTTCTGCTTATTGGGTTTTGTGTGAATCCTGCCCTGCACTGTGTCTCCAAATCAGTGCTGGTTTTGATATTGTCACAATATATTTTCTTTATGTTACTATTAAAAGTTTTAAGTACTACCCTCAGACCCATGCTTGCGAGAGGGGAAGCACTGCCCTCTAAGGCGCCCAGGAAATAGTGCATGATTTCCCAGGAGACTGGGTGGAGGCTGGAGCCAGCTGGTGTTGTAACATTGTCAGGAACCCCTAGATATAGAACCCGGCCCTTTGCTGCTGCCATCTTGGCCCAGCAGAAGGGTTACATTATAATGAGGTTTTTGTGATCTGGATACCTGTCCACTAGGTCCTGGACTAAGATTACTATCACCTGGTAGGGCTACTGAGCATCTACCAAATCCTAATGCCCTAGGGACAGACTAGCCAGTCCAGGGGATGGGAGTGCCACAGCCTCTGGCTCCAGGACCATGGCCCACCCTGACCCCAGAGTACCATGATGGGGGGCCCAGTGGGTGCATCTACACTTACAAATTAAGTCGATTTAAGGGGTCTTAAGTTGACTTAATTTACTCCACATCTACACTGGGCTTTCCTTAATTCAATTTAAGCTGCTCCTTAAGTTGCATTAAGGAAAAGTTAGTTCGAATTAATAACACCTTGTTTTCATTTGAACTAGTGCTTAAGTCGACTTTATTAAGTCAACTTAAGCCAGTGGAGACGCGGAGTAGTCTTAAAATGTTAAGTCGACTTAATAAGGTCGAAAAGGGGCCACATCTACACTTGAAAAGTTAAGTCCACTTCTGTTAAGTCGACTTAATAAGGTCCACTTTAAGTCGACTTAAAGTTAACTTTATTACGATTTAACTTTTCAAGTGTAGACATAGCCAGTGGGAGGTGCTGGGCCTCTCGGCCAGGGTCCCCACAAAAGTAGGTAGTCTGGGGCTCACTAATCTGGCCCTAGATAAACTGCAGAGCCCTGTAATAAATTACTTATGATTGTATCTTCGGCCACCTCGTATATAAACACACAAAAATGTGTTAAAAGAACTTATTAAGGTTGCAAAGTCAAACACTCAAAAGTTAGAAAATGTCAGGATTAAGATTGCCCCCTGCAACTTTAATTTGCCCCTTGCATGTATGCATTATCATATAGTCTTTACTTACATGATCGCATGCTATTGAGCAACCTGAATAATAGGCACTGCTACCAGCTCTGCCTACAATGTAGCAGATATACATATGCTAAATAGGACTGACTGTACCTTTGCTGCATCTTTGACTATTGCATTTATACTCGCTGCACTACTGAACTATGTCTGGATGTAGCAAAGTGGTATGGCCACCCCTCCGTGCAAGATGCCAAGGGAGCCCCGCACTCTGCCACCCCACTGGAGAGAACTGAAAATATAGGCCCGAAGACCTGGAAACAGTGGGGAGGGGCTAAAGATGGAACAGGAAGTATAAAGCGTGGGCCTGAGGGCTCCATCTGCTATGGTCCATGGAGAGACCCAGATGTGCTTGGCCTGCTGCCTTAGCCTGTACCTGTGGAGGACTCCAACCTATCCAGGAAGGCCCCGAGCTGGGGTAATTGCCTACAGGGGAAACCCAGGAGGAGCTACTGGAGCTGCATGGAGGAGATCTGGAGGAGCTGCCATCCACCAAAGAGCCCTGTGAGCTGGATGAGCTGCCTCCCATCAATTGGCCCGAAGAGTTACTGGACCTGCTGCCGGTCAACAGTGAAAGACTGGTTGGCTGCCACCAGCCAGTTACCCCGACGACTCTGAGGGAGTTCCCTGGATACAAGTACCCAGGCTCAGGGTGGGAGAAAGTGGCTCAGGGACAGCTGACTACTGGCCAGATTAGCTAGTTCATACACCAGCAGTGTCAATGTGTTGCGGCTGGAGCCCTGCTAACCCAGTGGCAGAACGCCTCTGGTAGGGCCCTGGGCTGGTGTTGGGGGGGGGGGGGCCGCATTCCCTCCTATTTCCTAACCACCCAAAGTATTGGTATCCTCCTGACCTGTGGCCACTGAGAGTAGTGAGTGGTTGTTTTCTCTGCCTGGGCCTGGAACAGTTTAAAGGCCTGGGGGGCTAAGGACTCCTCACCCGCCCCACCCGGGAGCACATGCACACACAATGCAGACTTTAATGGATGAAATCCTCCTCTGCAGTGGAAAAGCCCAAAGAAGAAGGCTAAGAGTGGGGAGAAAAAAATCTCTTCATAGAATTTTCCTAATGCCATTTCCTCAGATCAGAGAGGTTTAGGGGATGGCTTCTGCTTCACTAGCCCCATACTCTGTAGCAGTATGATTCCTTCAGCACTGCACAGTAGCAGCCACATAGAGAATCCATTAGGAACGCCGAGCTCTATAACCATCTGCACCAAAATCCAGGCATAAAGCACAGTGTGAGAAATCATCTAAACAAAGCAACACAGAGCATGAGCGAGAGAGTGAAACAGGATCTACAATAGTATAATATTGGATAATGCATTCATCTTTAGAATTTGTGAATGATATATTATGAGCATTCCAGCCAGCCACAAACACACTGTGACAAGTCATCATCAAACAAGTGGCAAAAAATATTACGTCAAACCATGTCAGTTACTGCTCACATCTGAGCACTGTTCACCAGGAAAACTAAGCTCTTTGCTCACTCCAAAATTCTTACTCATGTATTATTTAAAATCGATGCAAAATTGTCATCTTGAAATTGAAGCCATTCCAATTTTCTGGGGTTCAGATTTGAACACCTGGATCTGAACCTGCTGTTTGATTCCCAGTTGTTTCCAAATCTAGATCAATTTTGCTTTCTCATTTGGATTCAGCTGAAACATAAGGGAACATCTGTTTTCATTAGAGTTCAGGACGGTAGTGGAGGAGATCTCAGTTCACATAGTTTCAGCACTGTTAAATCCAAGCTGAACCCTTTCCACCCTTGATTCTTTCTGAAGTACAAACCTAGACCCATAGCCTAAACCTAATCCCGATTCAGAACAGTACCTCACCTCCTTGGGTCATATCTAGTTCCAGTCAACTCTTTTTTTCAAATCAGACTATGCACCAGACTACAAGTCAAATTTTATACATGCACAAGGAATGGGGCAGGAAGGGAAAGGAATAAAGCACCAATGGGCTGCTACTCTTCTTCCCATAAAGTGGATGGGGGGGTGCATTTGGTGGAGCCCCGGTGTGGAAGGGAAAGTAGTGTAACACAAATACAACATACTTCATGAAAAGGCTCACTAAAGGCTTTAGAGCCATAGTAAAATCCAGGGCCCATTAATCTACAGATCAAAGTACTTTGAGTGGAATAAAGTAATAGTCATAGAGGCAGAAAAGAAAATAATATATGAAGACTGAATAAAACATGTTTACATTTAAAAGGGGTAAAAATTACCTTTATATGAGGCTTCCACTATCTTCCCCTTTGCTTTACTTGTGATTACTTTTCCCCAGTACCTTTTTCTTACCTAACTGTTAACTCTCTAAAATAAAATGAGTTTGCAAAGATAAAATAAATTGCCATCAGACTCTGTTTCCTATCAAATGATGTAAGTTTGCCTGTAAGTATTTGCAGCTGAGTAGCCCCTCTTTTATTCTCTCTACAGTTTGGTATTACTGAAGAAGTCAGTACCATTCCTGCAGGCCCCCGAGGTACTACAGATTCATGTCAGGAATCTCCATTACAATGCGTTGTCTTGACCAGCTGGAATGGTTCTGGGATTTTCACTGAGAGTCATTTCCTATGATGAAAATATCACAGTACCTCTGCTTTAAATTTTCCCCTCACTGTCTTTAACTAAATCTACTAGGCTGACTCAACCACGTCAGATAGTCTCTTTTGCTACAGGTATGCAGTGTAGCTGTGGCTATGTCAGTCCCAGGATATTAAAGAGACAAGATGGGTGAGGTAATTTCTTTTATTGGTTGGTCCAATATCTCACCTACCTTGTCTCTTTTTTGCTACAGACATCTGAAGAAAACTGTGATTATTCCCTGAATTCTCTTAACCAAACTGTGGTCCACCACTGTGAGAGTACAGAAGGCACTGGAGCAGTCACCTTTCTTGAGCACCTGTCTAAGGGCCAGCTATAGTCAGGGGTGTTGGAACCATTTTTATAGGGGGTTGCTGACAGCCATTGAACCAAACTGTAAACCCTGTATGCAATGAACACTACTTCAAGCCAGCAGGTGTGCCAGCACTCCCAGTACCCCTAGTTCCAACACCTGTGGCTACAGTTGAAGTCTCTGCGCTCTCCAGAATACCAGTGGGATGCCTTAGTCCAACTGCTAGACCCACACAGACCCTATAATTCTTCCTGGCATTGCTGTTCGCAGACTAAGTGCTTTAACAATGTGTACTTCCTAAACCCTGGCCTAGAGTTAGCAGTCGCAGAAAAGACTGACTGGACTACATGTTCACCACCCCAAAGTGGCTCTTCACAATGCCTCTTTTTACTCCACTTGGAGTGGCACACCTTCCTCACTACAGGCCTGTTCCTAAGGGATCTAGTCTGCCTCTTTTATAGTGTTCAAAAGTTTCACCCAACAAGGGAACTGTACTGAAGAGCTGAATAAGCATGTTTCAGGTTTTCACTGAGGCTTTGTAGGCAAGAAAGCCCAGAGTGGGACCTTATTCTTTCCTAATCTTTATATCATTAGCGTCCATGCAAAGCAAACTATATGAAGGACTAACGTAGGAGCACATTCAAATTGAGTTGTTAAGATATGAAGACAAATCTGGCCTTACTGCTTTAAATAGATTCCTTCCTGGTGCCTTTTTCGTTATTCACAATCCTGCTAGTGCTATATGATAAGTATATTCTGTCTACAGTCACCATTTAGGTGGCCTAAGAAACAGGCCTCTACCATCTTGAAACCAAATTCTAAAAACCTTGTCCTTTATTTCAGTAAAGTGCTTGCAACCCAAACTTTCACTTTATGTGGAACAGAATCTTCTTGGAGGAGAACCTAGCAGACTAACATTGCTCTCTGATTTCACAGAGGAACACTACCACAACCTTTGAACAGCTCTCAGCCTAATCTGATCTCCCAAACTAGTGTACGTAGGGCCAGCCCAACCATATAGGTGAACTAGGCAGTCATCTAGGGCGCAAAGCTTTCAGGGGCTCAAAATTAAACAGAAGTTAATATTTTTCTCTATTTAAAAAAATGTATTAATATGTTATCTCTTATAACATGTTGTGGGGAGGGCGCCAAAGTCATACTACGCCTAGGACTACAAAAACACTCGGGCCGGCTTTGAGTGTATGTATGTATTTTCCAGGTCAGACGCTATCGGTAGTGCATTATCAGGGTTGTGAGCTTACTGTCCTCATTTCTGGATACAGTTTTCAAAATTTTCCATGTGTTTATAATAGCAATGCCAATGTTCCTCAATTGCTCCGATTCAACTGAATTTACCAAGAAAAATGGGAGCTAAACTACTGTTGTCTCTAAAGATGTAAACACAAATGTAAACCTGTACAGATGCAAAAACAGGATAGCTACCAATGTGAACTTTTACTCCAGTTCCCTCAATAGAAGCCCAGTATAAGATCATTCACTGCACAGTACCTTTGTACCCTAAGCTTTGGTTTTGCTTTGGTGGTTTGCCCTCAGATACATGTACTAAATATCAATCTACCCTATGTAGATTTATACATCATTGCCATAGTTTCTGGGCCTATAGGGGAAGTGAAACCTGGGTAAGTGGTGGTCAGAGCACTCAGGGAACTGCCTGCAGCTTCCTGATCCTGAGCCTCCTAGCCCCAACACAAGTTACACAGCTGCAGTATTTTTAATTGGACCATACTCCAATGGAGAATCAGGTGCCCTATCCTCAGCATGCTCCTAACCCGATGCTTCCCTCCCTTTCTACCAAAGGCGGGAAGCGCATCCAGTACAGGAGATAGCAGAGGCACCCTCTACCAGCAGAGTTCTCCTGTGCAGGGGAGCTTCTCCATGGGCCATCTCCAATCTCTGTTAAATCCATTTTGCAGTAGTTAAACTTTCATGGCACAAAGAGGACCCTAGAGAATTGACTATAGAAACAAAAAGAATTTATGGAGCCTCATCAGACACATGTGAGAGCCTCGCTCTCAGACAGATGTCATACTCTCTCTTTTTATTACAGTCATTTTAACTTCTCGAGAGATCCATCATGAGGCCAGGGCACACTGCTGATCAGTGCTATATTACTTGCACACACTGCTTGCAACATCAACCGTTTTTTAAGACGAAAATGCTTTCATGCAGCAGGTCTCATGAAAACATTTTCCAACTCTACCTGTCACTTCTGGAAGCTAGGTCCTTTTAATACTCACCTGTGCTAAACCAATGGATGGGGCGGTACCAGTAGGGATTTCAAGATTACTCATCTATCTTTTTTTGATTCTCACACTCCGCACTCAACTCTGCACTAATCCTAGCTTCAGCACTTTGCTTATGACAACATTTGTTGTTGGCAGAAGTGCTAATTGCACATACTGAAAAAGACACCCTGGGTTTTTTTGTTTGGTTAGTTTGCCTTAGCCACATCCTCATGATCACTATTTGTTCTGCATTCCAAATAAGGGAACATGTTTCAAGGCCAAGCTTTGCCAAATACTTTGCATTTTCTCTTTAAGTAAACCTGGGCCCCATGCTGTGGTAAATAACCAGTCTGCAGCACAACTGCCTTTTCGCTGGATTATTAGGGGCTGCCAGAGCTCACAGTATGTTGCCAGCCATGAAATATACACATGACAAATCACTGAAAGCTTGCACCCAAATATGAATGACTAATCCTCCAATGTAAGAATATAGGTAGCATTAGTCTAGCTCTGCCATTGTACAGAATTAAAAGCAGAGTTGCTGGTCATGTCTGTCAATAAAGCTGCCTCATACTATAAACCCTATATAAACACCATAAATGCGATAAATAAATAAATCTATTAGTCTTTAAAAGTGCCACAGGACTCTGTTCTTTTTCTACAATAGACTAACACGGCTACCCCTTTGGAATATAAACCCTAGGTTTTAATTGCTTAGCATTCTGACAAACTGTAGCCATTAAGGCTGAAATTCTCCATGCTTGCTCTCTGCCTGAGACTGAATGCTTTGGGTAGTTTCCATGGAAACGATTCAACAATTTCCAAACATGATGACAGTGAATGACAGGCAGTTTTGCCAATGTTAATTTTTTCCTCTTCATTTCTTCAGAGAGCTCTAGTACATCCATGCATTGGAGCAGGGACTTGTAATTCAGTGGTGGATGGGGTGTCACCCAGGCATCAGAGAGATTCCTCTTTTTGCCCCCTCCCCTACTGAAAATCTACCCAGACTTGGCTGAATTAAAAGTGTAACTGATTGGGCCATGTGTGCTCAGGCCCTATGGTGGAGGCAAGAGGTCAGCCTACCAGGAAGTGCCGAGGGAAAGTTGTGCAGAGGACAGGAAATGACCGAGGACCAGAAGCCAAATGCCCATGCTGGGGGTTAAACCAGTGTCACCAACCAGGGGCAGAGCCAGGGATCAAAGATATAAATTTGACACCAGAAGGGAGCAGGGATTGGAAGCAGGTTAGAGCGGGGACTGGAACAAGAGCGAGGGCAGCTGCAGGTGTGGTTTGCATTAAGCAGCCACTGATTGGCTAGAGGAGGGGAGGAAGAGATGCTTATAAACATGATGACTAAACCAACAACCAATCAGGAATTCTGGCCACTCTGTCAGTTCCAAGGCTTAAGACTATAAGAATGGCCATACTGAGCCATCCTACAGTGGCCAAGGACAGGGGCTTCATGGGGAATGAACAGAACAGGGAATCCTCAGGCAATCCATCCCCTGTCATCCACCCCAGCTTCTGGCAGTCAGAGGTTAGGGACATGCAGAACAGGAGTTACATCCCTAACCATTTTGGATAATAGCCATTGATGGAGCTATCCTCCATGAACGTATCTAATTATTTTTTAACCCCAATATATTTTTGGCCTTCATAACATCTCCTGGCAATAAGTTCTGCATTATGAAGACATACCTCCTTTTGTTTGTTTTAAACTTGTTGCCTATTAATTTCACTGGGTGACCCCCTGGTTCTTGTGTTTTGTGAATAAGTAAATACCACTTTCATATTCAGTCTCTCCACACCAGTCATGATTTTCCATACCATTCAAGCAGTTGGGCTAATTCATTGCCCAGCAACAAAGCTAGTCTCTGCCATCAGCTCTGCCTTCCAGAATCACCTCAAAGGAGACCTTGGCTTGGGTATCTCAGGGTAGGTCCAGTGGAAGGCACGCATCAGGTCCTAAGCAGCGGTATATTCCCTGTGTTCTCATGAACCCTTCTCTGGATCATACCCCTTCAGTCAATCAGATAATGGAGTCCTCCCCAAATGCATCAGGAATCCAAAATCTGCTGGACCATGTATTCCTTTTGGCCCTGCATGGTTATTGATGGAGGGGCAGGAGTAGTGTGGTGTGGGAAGGGTTTCAAGATGAAAGAAACAATGACAATGATGTATAAATCTACATAGGGTAGATTTATATTAGTACATTTATCTTGGGGCAAAACACAAAAGCAAAACCACAGCTTAAGGTACAAAGGCACTGTGCAATGAACGATCTTATGCTGGACTTCTACTGAGAGAACTGGGGTAAAAGTTCACATTTGGAGCTATCCTGTTTTTATATTTATACAGGATTACACCCGTGCTTACATCTTTAGGGACAACCGTAGTTGGGGGCTGAGCAGGACAGGGACACTGGCAGGGCATAGGAGCAGGGTGGGCACGCCAAGCTCTGCCTGTGCCAGCCACCCTGGCAGGGAGGGCAGTGGGGGAGCCCTGGAGCCCTTTAAGTCGACTTAAAGTTGACTTAGGGCTAATCTGCGTCTATACTGGCTAAGTCGACTTAATAGCGTCGATTTAGCCAGAAAAGTCGACTTTATACTAGGTTTTATAAAGTGGACTTTAATTTTCCTTAAGTCAACTTAAGCTGCTGCTTAAATCGACCTAAGGAAAATGTAGTGTAGATTCAGATTAAATTAAATCGATTTAAACAAGCTTAAGTCGACTTAATTTGTATGGGTAGACGCACCCTAGGATAACTGGAAATGTAATAAGGTTATGTCTCTGAAAGAACATTGTTTAAGTCATTAGGCCAAACTTCTTATCTCTCATGGAACTCTATTGACCTCTGTGTAGAATTCTTACTTAGTGTAACTTCACCAACATAAGAAGAGTTTCATCAAGGATGTATTTGACCCAACAGACCAAATTCTCCTCTCAAGTACACTGGTGACTTCAATGAGTTACACTGATGTAGCTCAAAGATGTTTTCTGCTATGACTTGATGACCATTTCCTCTATTATTACTACTCCTTTGGAACATATCCAGTACTAATCTCACTTTAATACCATCCTAGCAGCTACCATCCTACCATCCACTTTAATACCATCCTAGCAGCTTTCATTATCAATGAGGTATATACAAGGTGCACTGAGGCCAGGCAATCCAGCACATTCCACTAATGTAACTGTTTAAACAATGTTTTATTATATTATTTAAATGTCAGTTACAACAGGTGAGTGCAGCTGCTCTTCATGTTATTACTGCTTTGAAAATACCACGCTTTTCAGTCAATTTCTAGTGTGATAAGTTGAATAGTAATATGAACTGTGCTTATAATAATAAAAGCACAGGCATTACACCCTGAACTATCTCTAGTGGGCCCATTACCACAGTACTTTTAACAAGTGGACTACATTTCTTTCACCTCCCCAGAACTGAAAGCAGTTAGTATGGAAAATATATTAACATTATTAACTACAGAGCCTGCTTCTGTTGAAGTCAGTAAGGCTATGTCTACTTTAGCAATTTAGGTTGACTTAAGGACCCTTAAGTAGACCTAAATTACTCCCTGTCTACACCAGACTTTCATTAAGTCGACTTAAGAAATTCCTTAAGTCGACTTAATGAAAGCTTAAATTGACCTAATAACAACCGCCCATTAGATCGACTTAAGCCTTAATTTGACTCCTTAAGTCGACTTAAGAACAGTGTGGGTGGGGAGTAGCCCTTAAGTCGACTTTATTAAGTCGACTTAAGGACATTTAAGTCGACTTAACAAAGCGGATTAAGTCGACTTAAAGTTGACCTTATTAAGTTGACTTAACAAAGTTGACAACTTTTTCTAGTGTAGACATAGTTTATGAGTGTTGCCACTGATCTAGGGGGCGGGACAGTTTAGGTAAACAGTTTCCATGCTGTTGTCCTCCAAATATGACTGTGGTTTATCTTACCCATGACTGTAGGCTTCAGATCCAAGACTGTAGGCGGCAGAACTCTTACCGAGAGATTCTGAGCCAAGACTGTAGGCAGCAGACCTCTTACTGAGAGATTCAGATCCAAGACTGTAGGCAGCAGATCTCTTACTGAGGGATTCCAATCCAAGACTATAGGCTGCAGACCTCTTACTGTGAGCTGCTGATTCATGATCATATGCTGCAGATCCATGACTGTAGGCTGCAGATTCATGACCATAGGCTGCTGAGCCATGACTATATGCTGCTGCAGACTCATGACCGTAGGCTGCTAGAGACCTATGGTGGGAGGCTGCAGTTCCATGAGCATAGGCTGCAGACCCATGACTATAGACAGCAGATTTACGCTTCTCCTCCTTTTGGTACTGGCTCAGAGTGGATTGCAGCTCTTTGTGACGGTATGCACGGTCATAGTGTTGGTGATATTTCTGGTAGAAAGGTATAGACATCCTGGTGCCTCCTAAATCAGTTTCCACTGCACTCTTCTGACTAGAAATGTTAAGCTGTGCACCGACTGAAAAAGAATAGATTAAAAAGATGAAAATTCAAACCAAACAATAACATAAAACCTAAAACTTTTCCTCAAGTCAAATCAACACTCCTAGGACTATCTTCATACAATTCTCATAGGGTTCAGGAAAACCCACATGTCATTCATAGGATTCAGAAATTCTGTTCTGATCAGGGCAACCAAGCACTCCCCAGGACTAAATTTTATGAAAAAAAGACCAATGTTCTTATGCTCACTGATTCAATTCAGCCAAAGTCTCAAAGCTACATTGTACTGATAACAAAACTGATAATTTCAATGGGAAAGTCAACAGCATTGTAGACTATTCATTCAAGAAGTTCTCAACTGTCATTAATTATCTGTACGAAAACCTATCTTTGGTGAAGTCCCTAATAAGTGGCAATTAAATAATTAGTTATGGGGATGAGAGGTTAAATTCTGGCTTGAAGTTAAAACTTGTTATAAGAAAGAACATAAAGACAAGGAACAAACTCAGTTTTCAACAGGAAGATTAATCTGTGTAAACTATGTATCTTCTTATTTATACTGCTCTAATCACTGAAGTATGGCTATGTCTACACTTACTAAAATTAGTTCGATTAGTTAGTTCGAACTAACTAATTCAAACTAATTTTAATTAGTTCGAATTAACTTAATTTGAACTAGAAAAAATTAGTTCGAACTAAGCAAGTGCCATTTATGGCACTTGCTTAGTTTGAATTAGCGATTTCCATTGAATTCAATGGGCCAGTTAGTTCGAACTAAGCAATTAGTTCAAACTAACCCGGCCACATTGGTTAATTCGAACTAACTAGTTCGAATTAACCCTTACTTTGAATAGCCTATTCGAAGTTATTAGTTTGAATTAAGGAAGCCCTTAATTCGAACTAATTAAAGCCTAGTGTAGCCATAGCTTTAGTTAGTTTGAATTAAGCCTCCATAATTCGAACTAACTTGCCAGTGTAGACATAGCCAATGAGTCTTCCCTTCTCCAGCTTCATTATTGTCATTTCTTGCCATAAAAATAGGGATAGGACCTGCCAGTTACATAAAAGACAGGCTAATGCAAATAGATTAGTCTTGCTCTGTATAATAAAAGGAAACAAGTCATAGGATCATTCTGATTTCCTTTAGTAAACTGTTACAGTTGATTCCTGTTCATCTTCACCAGCTTTGTCTCAAGCACTGGCAAGTTTCACTCTGTGTACCAGCAGTTGCATTGTTCCTGTTGCTCATGGTGATGCACCCTCATCTTGACTACTTTAGCATTAAGTTCTGGTCGATCCATCTCAAAAAGGATCACAGGCAGTCCTAGCGGGCAAGCAGGAGGAGCATTTGACTAGGTGCCTGGGGAGGCAGGAGGGGCAGAGTCTATTTTAAATCTCCTGGTGGGGGTTCAGATGCTTGGTGGGGGCCCTGGAGAGCTGGGGGGCCCCTTCCTTGACTTTTGCCCTGGGCCCCAGAATCCCTAAGACCACCCCTGAAAAGGATATGGAACAAACAGAAGAGGCCCAAAGTAGGACAGTTAAAATGGTTAGAGAATTAGACAGACTTCTTTAGAAGGAGAGATTAAAGAAATGGGAACTGTTTAATTTAGAGAAAAAGACAAAATAAAAGAAGGCATGATAGAGATAAAACACTGCATAAAATGAATAGTAGAGAGAAGTTAAATCTTCAATGTACATTCTCATAATATAAGAACAAGAGAACAATTGGTGAATTGAAAGTCACCATATTTAAAAAATTTAAAGGAAACACTTCTGTCTACAATACTTTATTAACTTCTGAGCTTCACTACCACAAGACATCACTGTGGCAAAGAGTTCAGAAGGATTCATGGAAAGAGTATACATTTATGCAGATAAGAATATGAACAGCTACACTAAGTAGGATACAAATTTACATGAGATATCAAACCTCATGGTGTAGGACATAACTGCTAACTGCCTGACATTAAGAAGAAACTAATGTTAGGCATGTTATTGCATTATTGTCCATTATAAGTGTTATACACTTTTCTTTGAGACCTCTGGTAATGATCACTGGTATAAACAGGTTACCTTACAATAGGAACCATTAGTCTGATCTGATATGGCAATTCCTATGTTCCTTTGAAAACCCACAAGAAAATCTGGGACTCTTGTAAGACTATTTGGTTGCATCCTGCCACCATTGAAATCAATGTAGTATCATCTTTGATGTTAGAGGAGTAGGACTGAGTCCTATGTCTTAATTTTTATAACATGCTCAGTATATCCTGATGGTACCCAACTATGTGTGAGGGTAGCATTTCTCCTTGGAATTTGTATATGCTTTTGTGACTGAAGAGCCTGGCCTACACATGGGTGGCTGATGATGCATATCATAGGTAGCCAAAGTTCCAGCTTTTGAGTTCATGTGTTTGCTAGTGACTGCTGAATTGGATTCCTAGGTAGATAGATAATACATAGATATTCTGTACTTATTTGTATAATATAGATATATACTATAGAAATATTTTATTTGTAACCTATCCTTTGAGTTAGTAACAAGTATGACTAATTCATGATTTTAAAAATCTACTCAAAATAATTTTAAATATACTGAGAAATAAAAATGAAAATGTTCACAGAGGAAAAAATACGAGATTTTCCTCTGGGCTTAGTCAGTGTCACTTCATCTGCTTCACAGTTCACTATAAATCCCACATAATTATAAAATATTTAGAATATTATTTGCACATTCTCTTAGTCTCACTCAAGAGGAATTTATACAACAAAAGTCTTCTGTATCTCCAATAACTCATGCGTCATTTGACTAGTACTATAGGTATCTGCTAAGATAGCTGAGCAGATAATAAACAAGCTCCTGTATTGATTTGTTTTGTCTCTGCATCTGCACATTCAGATTCCTTCAACCTGTTACCACAACTCCCTCAGCTAACAGCAGAGCTCAGAAGATTAAAGGGACCTACCATCAATCCAGCATACAGATTAAAAATAAAGAGTTTACAAGTTAGAAAGATTTCCTATCTAAATGGTACACTTACCAGTAGCCAAATGAACAGTGACAAATTTAAAAATCCTGAAGTGGATGAATGATAGAAAGAAAAATCCAGCAAAGTTGAATCCAGCAAAGAGGTATCAGGACTAGGGCTGAGAACTGGCCTCCAAGGTCCAGAACAAAAATAATGCCTGTAGTCAGGGGAATGTCAGAGCCACAGTTCAAACCTTTTATGGCCAGGAAGGCTGATAAATATAGCAGCAAAGAGGGAGAGAGACAGAGACAGATACAGGGACCTATCTCTATGCAAATACATGATGACAGTAGCTTGAAGCTGAGAGTTCTCCCTTTTAATTATCCTCAGTAATTTCAAAGGAAAATCTGTATCTCAGTTTAGAATAATTACTATACATTTTTATCAGTGAAATGCAATCAGATTCAGAAAAAGGAAGAAAAAGTACTGTAGTGTGATTGAAAAGTAGAAAAGAGAACTCTCAATACTTGCAGAAGGCAGTGTACAGTAATCTGAATTTTATATGGACTCCTTGGATTTCTTTTATCCTCAAACTACACTAACTGATGTTATCAACATAATATGTAGAGCTATGTACAGAACAGAATGAAAAAGAATTTAGATAGGTAATTATCAATGGCAAACATCCATAAGGTCAAGTAGAGAGTTTCAGTTAAACAGAAAGCATGACTTCTCTGGTGTGTTGGCAAGCTCTCACAGGTTTTATATTTGTATTTAAGATCAGATTCTAAATTAAGACAAAACCTCATGCAAGGCATTTAACTAGATATAAACATCACAGTTCTAAGAGCCAACATTTTTTTCTAAATTAATAGAGTATTATCTTTATTTAACTATAGTCAGGGAAAACTTCCTTTAGCTTTACCCTATAGATAATTAACTAGGGTTTTCTTTTTACTTTATTTAAGCCACAGAAACTTGACATAGATATTATATAGAATTGATATGCCTGACTATAACAGGAATCATTGGGTGCATCTACACTTACAAATTAAGTCGACTTAAGCTTGCTTAAATCAATTAAATTTAATCTGCGTCTACACTACATTTTCCTTAAATCGATTTAAGCAGCAGCTTAAGTCAACTTAAGGAAAATTAAAGTTGACTTTATAAAACCTAGTATAAAGTCATATTTACTGGCTATGTCGACTTTATAAAGTTGACTTGGGCAGTGTAGACACAGATTAGCCCTAAATCGACTTTAAATTGACTTAAAGGGCTCCAGCGCTCCCCCACTGACCTCTCTGCCAGGGTGGCTGGCACAGCCAGAGCCTGGCGTGCCCCTCCACAGGACAGGAGAGAGCCCTGCCCACCCTGCTCCTATACCCTGCCAGTGTCCCTGTCCTACTCAGCCCCCATTGTACCCAGGTACAGTGGGGCAAATGCTGAGCCCCCTGGCACTTGGGAAGGGGTGCCCCCCCTGCCACCATGAACCAGTCCCAGGTCCACCTAGCCCCTAGAAGTTGACTTAGGCATCTAAGTCGATTTGGCAGGGTCCCCTTTAAGTCGACTTAATTTTTGAGTGTAGACATGCTAAGTCGACTTCAATTAACAAGTGTAGACATTGCCATTGTGACCTGGAAATATCTATGTATAATATGTGGCAAGTGTTGTGACTTTACAACTAGTATTTTCTCCAGCACGGTGCATTTTATATAAGATACAATCTATTAGATTATTTTATTTTGTGCATGTAGATTTGTATATAGGCCTTTGTGATGGCCATTTTTGGTGGCACACATCTCTGCTCTTTGGGACACACTTTTGTGTCACGACACAGCGGTTGAGAACCACTAGCCTGGATGACACACTTCTGTCTCATTATTCATTCCTTTCCAGAATCATTCCTGCATTTCAAAAGTGGAATTGTTATCCATAAATATCAACATGGTCATGTTTTCAGTAATGTGGATATGTTCACTCTGAAAGCAAAGAGTCATCAGGGCTAAAAATTACTTCAACATAACCACCGGTGGTTGGTTGTGAAAGATATTTGCTGTTAACTTATGCCATCCCAGGTCACATCTTTTATTATATTAGTATTATATTAGTTAATAGAGCTTATAGGGCTTCACTTGCTGCTGCCTTTACATGGCTGTCTACCAGTAGCTGTAGCAACAGACTTTCTCCCTGGATCAGAAGTTTCTAAAGCATTATTAACCATTTCAGAAAACCTTGTTCTGTGCAGTTAGCAACTTTCTGACAAGTGACTGCTGTAGAATCATCTGACTTCTGAGATTGAGGTAGCTCAAAGCCAGAGACCAAACATGCCTGATGAAAAAGACTGGGCAGCTAATATATTGCCACACTGAAAAAATTAAGTACTCTCTCTGGCTCATAGCCTTTTGAAGAAGCTGAGCTACTCTGTAGCCTGGATCAAGAAATTTGGTCTGGATATTGTCCCATGATATTCGTTTTTTGTCGCATCAGTCACTATTGTACAATTTAGTTATCATTGCCTCAGGTACTGACACTGCTCTCAGCCTATCTCCCAATTCCTGTTACCAAAAAACTTCTTAACTGCAGCTGCACTATTTCATGATACAGAAACCAGACCTTAAATCTCATCTGGCTCTGATTCAAGCGACTGCTACACAGTAGAGCAGATGTGGTTGGTATAATTCTGCTATACAGCATGTAATAACAACTTGCAATTATACAGAACTTTCATTCAAAAAGACCGCAATCATTTTATGGATTACTTTTATAGCACCAAAACGCAGCCACTTCTAGAGTGGAACATGATAGCCACTTAATAGTTCCAATACTATTCAGTATTTTAGGACAGAAATTAAAAACAGTAATCTATTAATTTTAACCATGGCACCTGATATGACATGGTTTCTCGTATAATCATCCATTCATTACTGACTCTTGTTCCAGACCACATCACAGCATGTAAAACTTGAAGTTCTACTGCTTATCTCCCATTAAATTAAATATAATTAATTGCACATTGGTATCACAGGATGCGTCACAGCCAAAACAAGTGAAATATGCACTGTATTGGGGTGGCCAAACCATGGCTCGTGAGCCTCATGTGGCTGTTTTACAGTTAAAGTGTAGCCCACAAATCTACCTTCCCCCCCAACACACCCCACCATTCTCCACCTAGTAGACTGGGGTGGGGAGCTTGGCACTTCTGCCCTGTGGCAGACTGGTGGGGCAGAAGGATTCTGCCCAACAGGGTGGGAGGTTTCAGGGGAATCAGTAAGTTTGCCCACTTCTGCACTATACCAAAGAGTTAACATAAGTTGTTATATAGAGCAGTAAGAAGGAGATATGAAGAGAACATTGACCAAAGTTTCAGAGAAAATGAGCCTGGAAATCTGGATTGTTTTACTGAGGAGGGCCAAAAAAGGGGTCTTGATCTGAGATTTGAAATGTCAGGGAATCAATTAAATACAGATAGCCTGTTTCATAAGTTGGGCTGCTTGGAAGAAGGATCTATCACTCTCTGAGGAAAGACAGAGGGGGAATGTACTGAAATCAGGTATTTGAGGAACATAAGGAATATTTTGGCTATGTCTACACTAGAAATGCTAAGTCGACTTAGAGTGTCCACACCAAAAACTGAAGGCGACTTCAAATGGCCACACTAGCAGTTGCTAGGGCGACCCAGGAGGGGTGCATTGTGGGAAGTGTGGCATGCGGCACCAGAGAAGTGATCTCCCTCCCCCAGCCATTCCCATAAAACAGGAAGTGAGCTCAGCACCTTCCCCATTGTGCCTGGCCACACTCAGTTCCTGCGAGTTGCCAGGTGGGTGCTCTGCACCTGCTATGCGTTGCCCAGCGTGCTCTTCGCCTGGATCACATTTCTTGGGGACTCCGACAGCGTGAGGGCAGACAGCAGCACGTGCACCACCATGCTGGCCCTGCGAGCTTCCGCACTGACGGTGCCCTCTGTGCCGTCACTTCTGGGCATGGAAAGCCAGCAGTGACTGGTGGGAGTGCGTTGTCCTCACCATCTGGGATGACGCACAGTGGCTGCAGAACTTTCAGATGAGCAAACAGACCTTCCTCCATCTGGTCCATGAGCTCACTCCAGTTCTGCAGCACCTGGACGCCTGATTCTGACCCGCCCTGCCTGTGGAAAAGCAAGTGGCCGTTGCAGTCTGAAAGATAGCAACCCCAGACTCCTACTGCTCTATAGCCCACCAGTTTGGCATCAGCAAGGACACCGTCGGGGCTGCCCTCCTGCAGCTCAGTAGGGTCATCAACAGGGTCCTGCTAGCCCATCTCATCACCCTGGGCAACCTACAGGACACACTCAATGGCCTTGCAGGACTCGGCTTCCCCTGTTGCGGGGGCATCGTGGATGGGACCCACATCCCCTCTTGAGCCCTGGAACACAATGCCAGCCACTACAAGAACCGCAAGGAGTACTACTCCGTGGTCCTGCAGGCCCTCGTTGACCACTGAGCGATCTTTCAGGACATCTAGGTCGGCTGGCCAGGGAAGGCACACGACACCCGCGCCCTCAGGAACTCTGGCTTGTACCAGCACATGCAGGCAGGCACCTTCTTCCCTGAGCACACCATCACCCTCGGGGATGTGCAGGTGCCCATCCTGATCCTGTGGGATGCCACCTACCCCTTGCTTCCCTGGCTGATGAAGCCATACACAGCCAACATGGATGCCAGCAGGGAGGTATTCAACTGCCGCCTCAACAGGTCCCGCCTGTTCGTTGAGCATGCCTTCGGCCGTCTCAAGGCCCATTGGAGAGCCCTCCTGACCTGCCTGCACCTCAGCGAGAGGAACATCCCGGAGGTCGTCAGTGCCTGCTGTGTCCTCCATAACCTCTGTGAGCTGTGGTGGGAAAGGGTCCCCCCCATCTGGGAGGCCAAGGGCAAACACCTCGCAGCTGCATATGAATAGCTGGACGCCGTGCCCCAGATGCAGCAGGCCCAGCGGAGAGTGGTCATAATTCGTGAGGTGCTGAAGGCCCACTTCGTCAGCCAGGAGTGCTGAGGGGTGGCCCTCCCACCAGGCACCATCACCTCCCCCACCCGCCCATGCCTGCACCCGCCACCCCGTCACCCATCTCCCCCCTGCCAAAGTAATAAAAAGCAAAAGACATGATAGAACAGTCTACAGGGTTTTTATTGAAAGAGGGAACTGGGGGGGGAACTGAGGGGGGGGGGAAGGTGTGGGAGCTGTGTGCCTCAGGGGTTTGGGAGGAGTGTGGGAGTTTGGGGGGAGTGCAGGGGTTTGGGGTGGAAGCTGCGGTGGTGTGGGGTGGGAGCTGCGGAGGTTTGGGGGGAGTGTGAGGGTTTGAGGTGGGAGCTGCGGGCTTTAGGGGGTGTGCAGGGTTTTGGGGTGGGGGGCTGGGGCTAGTGACCGGGCGCAGGTGGGTCCTGGGCCTGCATGCGTCCACCCTGTGTCCTGGGCTGCCGGCGTCGAGGGATGCTGGGCTCCTGGGCAGGGGCATCCTCGGCAGGCCGAGGGTTCTGGAGCCCGATCAGCTGCTGCAAGCATGCCATCTGCTGCTCAAGGGCTATGGTCTGCCGCTCGAGGGCTACAGTCCACCGCTACACAAGGTCAACCAGGCGCTGGAGCAGCCTCCGGCCAGCTCCCGCTCCCTCCAGCCCATCAGGTGTTCCTCGGAGTTCTCCGTGATGCGCACCAAGTCCCTGAGGTGTTCATCCCTGAAGCAATGTGCCCTCCTCCTTCTTCTGCCAGGTGCTGCTGGGAAGAAGCAAAGAAGAGAGTCCCTCCCATTAGCTGGTGCGGTGTGCAGCCTGACAGTGGCTGCTGTCCCCTGCCCGTCCCCATGATTCCCAATCCTTGTCCTTTGTGACAGGGACCCCTTGGCACACGCCACCATGCTCTGCTGCCCGGGTCAGGTGCGGTGCCCACGGTGGTGAGCTGCAGGCAGTCCTGCCCTGGGGGTCTCTCCTGAGGCCACGTGCCACAGGTGTTGAGCGCATGCTGTCTAGCCTTGGCATTCCCACCTACAGTTTCTGTAATCACTGCTCCGCTTGGCTCCAGCTCCCACCCACCACAGGGCTCCCTGACCCTCTGCCCCTGTGGGAGGTCCTCTGCCTCCCCCAACCTGGCCTGTCCCTGGGCCATGCCCCCCCCCTGCAGTCCCCTTCCCACAAGCATGCCCAGCCCTACCCACAGGGAGAGAGGGAGCGAGCACTCACCAGCAGGTGCATCGGGTGTCTGGCGCTCTGCCCCTTTGCCCAGGGCATCCTGAGCAGGGGGAATCTGCTCCTCCTCCTTTGGGGCTCGCTCTGCCCTCAGGGCAGGGATCAGCTCCTGGCTGGTGTCGGGGTCTGGGGCTAGTGGGGTGCCCTGCGGCTGGGTGCTGGTCTCTCCCTTCTCTAGCACCACATTCTCATCCACCGAGCCCTCCCCCTGGTCATCATCAAGGAAGGGGGGGCTCAGTGGAGTTGATGGTGTGAGCTGGCATGCCGCTGCCCTCCTGCCCCAAGAATGCATCCAGCTGCCCGTAGTACCAACAGCTGGTGGTGGGGGTTGCCCCTGTCTGGAGCCTTGCCTCCCGGACCTTCTGGTAGCCCTGGCGGAGGTCCTTTATTTTTATCCGGACTTGCTGTGTGTCCCGGGTGTGCCCCTTCTCTGCCAGGGCCCAGGAGATGGAAGCATAGACGTCCCGGTTCCTCTGACTCCCCTGCAGCCAGGAGTGTACTCTCTCATCTCCCCATATCTGCAGGAGATCCAGGATCTCCTGGTGGGTCCAGGATGGGGCCCTCTTGCAGCGCTGGCTCCCCTCTGACATGGCTGTTATGGCAGGCCTGGCCAGGTCAGTGGTGCCCAGGGCAGGCCCTTTCTTCCTTCCTTCCTTCCTTCCTTCCTGGTGCCAGGAATGCCGGGAGGAAGGTCTGGAGGCCACTGAGTCGACTTAGCTAAATAAGTCGACTTAGTGCGTCCACACTGGATTAAGCTGACTTAATGATTCGACTTAAGCGTTAAGTCAACTTTAAAACCGGTAGTTATTAAGTCGACTTCTGGAACTGCTTAAGTTGACTTAATGAAAACCAGGTGTAGACGCGGCTTTCTTTAAATCATCTTAAGCCTCCTTAAATCAACTTAATTTGCCAGTGTAGATGTAGCCTTTGAGAATAGGAAGAAATGAGATTAAAGAGATACAATGGAGGCAGCACAACTCTACAGGGATTTTCTGATGACTATGAGGAGGCTTTGTACTAAATTCTGAAATGGATAGGAAGCCACAGGAAACATTAGGTGATGGAAATTTTGTATTAGTCAAGATGAAAGGAGGCAAAGGCTTACAAAAGAAATGCAGATAGGAACATAGGAATTGCCATATTGGATCAGTCCAGTGCCCTGATTGATGGTGGACAGTGGCAGATGCTTCACAGAAAGGTGCAAGGAACCTCATAGTGCACAACTATAGAATAGAAGAAGTTTCATTATTCTTTTCTTTCATATGGCAACTTGAAAAGCAACACAAAAGGTTGATGTCCAAGTTTGTCATCCACTCTATACCTTCTGGTGACATTGTAATGGCATGGATCAAGGCTGTCTCTCTTGAGAAGGATTTTAAAGGTCAGCAATTCACTAGATATTCCACAGTTTGTATATCTTCTCTGCAACCTTATATTGTGCTGGCTTATGACTACAGCCCTGCAAATCTGCAGATAATTATTTTATATATATCATTGGATCATTATTGCTGATTGTGGATCAGATGCAGATCTCAAAGGTGGGGAAGCAGCTGTCTGAAGCTCATAGCCTTTGAAGCTGCTTCCTTGCCTTCAAGATTCAAGGGTGGGGGCTGGCTACTGGTCAGCTGTTTGGAGGCCTTCAGGGCCAGCTGCTGATTAGCTGTTCAGTAGGGCTCTGGGGCTGGCCACTGATCAGTGACCAAATAGCTGATCTGTGATGGGAGGGAGGAGACTAGTCAGGTCTGAGGCCTTATTTTTGACTAAGGTTGTTCTTGAGCTAAGCAGTAGCAGCCATATTAGGAGAGACAGCAGCCACAAGCTAAGTAGCATGTACTCATATCTTCACATTTCTGAAATTACTTCAAGACAATGTAACACTGGGGCTGTTAAGAAGGTGCTACTGTTCTCATAGTACCTATTATCCCCAGATAAAGAAACACATCTTAAAATGCTTAAAGAAAACTTTGTTTGATGGCATTCTGTCTGGCAAGGAATCACTTAACAGCTGTGGTTATAAAATCTACACTTATTCTTTGGTCTTTCTGGTACCCTCTTCTCTATTGTTTATCTGAATGATTTCTGTCTCTAACTAAGTTTACCAAATCAAGCACTTAAAATCAGGAAATGCCAGAATTAGGGTTGCTTATTCAACTTTCATTCTGTATCTTGCATTGTAACACAATATTTAATTACATTATCACATACTATTTTCTCACTGTCTCATTCAGTGCACAGAACAGGCTTTTGCTAGGACACGACCGAATGGTTCACCACCTGCTCCTAGTCTCTTAGTACTTTGCTGTGTTACTCTTAGAATATATATCCTTCTTTCTTTTTAATCTTCTAGTTTCCATTTGCAATCACTATTCTGTGCACTGAGGTTGCTGGACAAGATTTGGCATAAGAACTTGCATCATAAAATTTGGTATGCAAAATCTGGTATGAGGAACAAAGCACTAAAGTAGAAATATCTTTTGCCTCATACATCAGGTTAGCAATCTACATTCTGTCAGATAAGCAAACCCTATCCCAGTAGCTATTCAAGGTCATAAATGGCTGGGATATATCATAATCTGGAAGATTGCTGCATGCATCAGCAATTGATATATCACTCATTTTGCTGAGTGCACAATTTAGGTCCCTTTTGTGGACTGCATTTCTTATCTGCCTCATTTCTCATTTAGTGTTTCAGTAATTTTTAGGGGGTGGGGAGAGGTGTAGTAGTCCACTGGCACTAAAAATCATCTGTACTCTGTTACACCAACTATTCTCTTTCTCCTTGATTCAAACATCACTACTGAATCACCGTAAATGGGGACACAGGGAGATTTTTATTTGTCTGAAATTTGATAGGAATGTTTTTGCAAATTTGTCAGGAACATGCAAATTGGAAAGGAGAAATAATTCGAACTTTCTCATAATTTTTTTTCTAGATCATGGCTACTCTTCCCTAGCCATAAATTAAAGCTAAATATAAGGGAGAGGGAAAGATTATAATGACCTCTCATTAAGAATAATAGAAAACATCCTGAGTAGAATCCGTAGTCCTTGGAGATCTTTATGCTACTGTGCTTTTACAATAAGTACCATTTTATATAGTACTCTCTCTCCCATCTGCCACTTTGTTTTGTATTAGGTGGTTAGTTTATTCACTTTTTTTTTGTTTTTTTGCTCTGTTTTCATTTATTGTATCTCATAGGCAGGGCTGGTCCAAGGGTTTTTGGCACCCTAGGCAAACTATGACTTTGGCACCCCTTCCCCCCAATTCAATATAGAGAAAAATAATATGTTAATATATTATTTTAAATAGAGAAAAAAAGTTCATTTCTATCTAATTTGGCATCCCTTAAAGCCTGGCACCCTAGGCAACCGCCTAGTTCACCTTGGCTATGTCTACACTTGCTAAAATTAGTTCGAATTAGTTAGTTCGAACTAACTAATTCGAACTAATTTTAGTTAGTTTGAATTAGCTTAATTCGAACTAACATGTCCACACTGGAACGTTAGTTCGAACTAAGCAAGCACTTGCTTAGTTCGAATTAGCGATCTCCATTCATTTCAATGGCCGGTTAATTCGAACTAAGAAATTAGTTTGAATTAACATGGCCACATTGGTTAATTCGAACTAGTTAGTTTGAATTAACCCCTTAGTTCAAATACCCTATTCGAACTTATTAGTTTGAATTAAGGAAGCCCTTAATTCGAACTAACTAAAGCCTAGTGTAGCCATGGCTTTAGTTAGTTCGAATTAAGCCTCCTTAATTCGAACTAACTTGCCAGTGTAGACATAGCCCTATATGGTCGGGCTGGCCCTGCTCATAGGCTCTTTGTAGAGGAAGCATGCTAGCATCTACTGATGATGATCAGTTGCCTACTGTTAGACCAGATAAAAATGTAATCACATTTTCTATGTTCATTTTCAGTTTTTGTTTCTTTCTATAAAAATGTCACTTAATTTCTGCTGGCAAAATACTAACCATTTAACTGACGAAATGTCTCTATAATTCTTTAGTGCTGCTCTTACCATCAAAGTGAGGGAATTTGGGCAGGTTGCCCAATCTGTCCATATGTTATTTCCAATGCATTCATATGTTGGCAAAAACAGGACTCTTTTTGGTTCGTATTTCTTTCACAAAGATTTTACTTTATTATGCTGTGCTTTTCCTTTCTTCCTCTTTTTTTTCTCTCTTTCATACGTTGCTGTTCACAGTATCAAACCATTGCTTGACTGCATTGAGTTCTTTCTAAATTTTCTATATACCATAGCTAATTACTATTACAAATGATGCATGTGACAGTCCCGCGTCACGGGCGGGCGTGAAGGGCGCCCCCTACAG
>ML685766.1:18594297-18660670 GCA_007922175.1 Pelusios castaneus
AGAGTTTGTTGGCTTGCTCCAGTGCGGGGCGGGGCCGCCCCGTCACAATGCACCACTAGCAAATGCCACTTCATTTGTGGTTTTCTATTAGACTTGTCTCTTATGATGCAGAAGAGTACACAGCAGTATAACCCCAGGATTTTGTTCAGCAAAACAAACAAGGAGTGTGGTGGCACTTTTAAAGACTAACAAATTTATTTATCTCATGAGTTTTTGTGAGAGAAAATCCCACTTCATCAGACATTTGAAGATGGGGATTTTGATTTATCATAATTACCCATGGCCTACCATGGCCTACGGGTCCGAACAGAAAAAAAAAATTACTATTACCTGTGTTGAATTTTATTTATATTTTATTTGTATTTCAAAAAATAAGAAGTTTGATGTAATACTTCAGTTGTAAAGAAAGTTATCACAGACTGAAAATATAGGAAAATAAATGTCTTGGACAAATAAAAACTAGATCTCTAGGATCTGTGCAAAATGTATCAGCTGTTATTTCAGAAGTTGCATATTGTTGCATTTTCGCTTAATCAATACAGGATAAATCCTGCATTATTTACTAAGGCAATAGTCCCTTTGAAATCAGTGGAAAAAGACTGCAGAAGTTGGCAGTAGGTTTTTAGGATGTTGAGGATGCCACTGCTAGACAATCAGAAGATAAGATACCAGCTATTCTTCTGTTAGAGATTTTTTTTTTTTGCCATTATTTCTGTCTCCCTAGCCTTACATTTGCTTAAATATGTGGATTATTTTCTAAATCTTAAAACCCAAGAACACTTTAACTATTATGTCCACACACAGCTAAGACATAGCGCAGAATTAGGGCCTCATTCAGTTCCTTACCAGCATTTTTTGTGTCCAATTTTTATTACACTGGGCATGCCATTGATTACATGCATATACCACTTACTGGATAAGTTGCTATTTACAAACATCTTTGATGTAGTCCATTATATCTTGACAAAAACGATTTCTGTGTAGTCTACTCACTTGAGCTGAAGGCACTTCTAGCCCAAAGTATTTTAATCCAAAACTAAATTTGACAGCAACATTGAAAAAATTGATTTTATTTTTATTTACTGAACTGAGGCTAAGGAAGAGCTGAATGGCTTTTAGTTTCAAGGACTCTTCCTGTTAGCTCTTTATTTTAAACTAATTTTACACTCATATCTGAGACTTAAAAAAGAAAAAATACTGAACAAAGAAAGTGTTACAATGTTTACTGAAGATCTTAGCTATCACAATATTGCTATCAATATTTTTTTACTGATATATGGTAATATGTGTGAAAGATTGATTAACTAGCTTTAACTTCTACATTTTAATTACAGGAATAATTTGAAAACATTCCCACTTTGCAGATTAACATTGTTCAATTATTTCATTGTGACAGCTCTTCGGGTGCGTCTACACTTACAAATTAAGTCGACTTAAGGAGACTTAAGTCGACTTAATTTACTCCACGTCTACACTGGGCTTTCCTTAATTCAACTTAAGCTGCTCCTTAAGTCAAATTAAGGAAAAGTTAGTTTGAATTAATAACACCTCATTTTAATTCAAACTAGTGCTTAAGTCGACTTTATTAAAACGACTTATGCCAATGGAGATGTGGAGTAGTGCCTAGGTGGACCTTTTTAAGTTGACTTAAAGCGTTAAGTCGACTTAATAAGGTCGAAAAGGGGCCACGTTTGCACTTGAAAAGTTAAGTCCACTTCTGTTAAGTCAACTTAATACCGTCCACTTTAAGTCAACTTAAAGTCAACCTTATTAAGTCGACTTTATAAAGTCGACTTAACTTTTCAAGTGTAGACATAGCCTGTGTGTCTACAGATTGCAATTTCATCTCTGTAATCTCTAAGGATATTAATGGAAATATTATGAATTTGTAGGCCCCTTACATCACTACCATCATCAACTATACCATCTGCACTGACTCCTCCCTGTGCAGCAGAGTCCAGACTGTGACTGTGTTAAGATAAGCAAAGAAAAATGATAACATTTTTTTTTAAAAAGTGTGTGTGTGTGTTAGTGTGTGTGTGTTTACAATGGTTCTCTAAAATATTTTACTAATAATTAGGCATATTCAGCACTAAACTGAATTGGCTGATTTTTCTGCATTTCAGAGGTGGCAACTCTATTGTGGTCATGTTTAAATATTTGCCACGTTGAGTAATGCAATTTCAGTCCCTTATGGAGGCAGATTCTCCATAAGAAGTTCCAGCTTCCAGTGATTTTCAGCCAGCCCTAGGGGAAAACCCACTCTAATTGGCTGCCTTCCTCACCTCCCAACAATGCCATTTTCATTACAAGGGGTGAGGAAAGGAAGGGACAGACTCTCTGCTTCCCTTTGAAAAATGGTTGATCTGCTCCTTCCTCCCCTCTCCTTCCCTGCAGCATTAGTTCTTGGCAGCAGGAGAGGGGGAAAGCACTGGCCCTCCTCCACAGGCCTGAGACAGGACCCTCCTGCAGCTGTCATAGGTGGAGGACATTAAAGCATACTCTGAGTGCAGGAGATGAACTAAGGGGTGAGGGGCAGATATGGGTGCTGTGGGGCAGAATTCACATGGGATGTAGGGGTACATAATTAATTGCTGGGTTAGGGCACAGGCAGAATTAATTAATTAGTATTTCAGCATTTGGGAGGATTAAAAGCTCTGTGCCATTGTGTAGCTATCAAGAGTTCCTGCCGCAGTGGCCAGAGTCACCTTACTCTGTGCATTTCGGAAGGTAGACACTGTAATTGTCCTTCCAATACTAAGAATGGGTTGGGAGGAGTTTAAAAACCAAAATAGACCAGAAAATACATTGTATTTATTTTAGGCCAGTGGTTTTCAACCCGTGGTCCACAGACCTTTGGAGGTCTACAGACTATGTCTAAGATTTCCAAAGGGGTTCTCACCTCCATTTGAAATCTTCTAGGGATCCATAAATAACAGAAGGATGAAAATCACTGTTTTAGACACACCTAATAATTTTTAGGCCAGATTTATGATTTTTTAACATTATGGGGTAGCAATGTTGCCTACACATGGAAAGTATATTGTGAAACTGCATATTATGGTTGCTCTATAAATGTATAAATCATTGTAAGTTAGCAATAAGAACAATTGTTAATTACTGTATAATGAATTACTGTATAATGTGTGTAGGGTGTATATGCTCCACCCTAAATCTTGCCCTCTCCTTTTGTTGTGTTGTTGGGTAAGGAGGAGGCAACTGATAGAGGACACAAATGTGGTCCAAAGTGGCCTTGACAAAAGAGAATCTAGCCCTGAAACTTTATTGTCTGACTGTAGTCACATGATTTGGGTCAGGTTTTATTGTTTCTTTTTTTAATCAAATGAATATAAAACATAATATCAGCCAAAAAATAACAATCATGAAATAATCTGCCAGTATTTACAGACTGAATGTCAGTGGGTTTCCTATCCCATAGCCATTTCTTGTTCTCAGAACAAGTCCTTCTGCAGTGTCCATGACTGGAGTCATTATTTCCTGTTGCTGGTATTTTTCACTTACATTGACTGAGTGGACATGTGTTACTTAAACTGGCAGCCTTGGATGTCCACAACAAGCAAAGAGCCAATTTCCCCCTTGCTTTGTTTAGATTTCTTCGGTTACTCCTTTAGGACTGACCTTCAAAGATTATGATGATGTATGACCTTAGTGCAGCTGGTAGAGCTTTTACATTGGCAGCATATCAACCATTTTCAGTCTGGAATCTGAAATTCTCACCCACTTGTAATAGGGAGTAACAATTTGTCATTCTTATCACAAAATTCTTTCTATTCTAGTTTCCTCACATATACTTCTTTTTGACTATTTAGGGTAAGCTGCCTTTGGTTCAAGAAGTTTGTTGGATATTGACCCTAAGATTTTTGTCCTACTGCCCATAAGTCTCTGAACTGGCAGTTTTGTTAAAGCATTGGGTAGTAGGTACTGGATTTTGTCCACGTAACAGAGGATCATTTCCACCTCTCAAAATTTTTCTTGCTGCTCTTTGTTGAGATCTTGGCAACTGGATTGACAAAGTCTTCTTGCTGGTTATCAGATTTTTATCCATAGATGTTAGTAAATGCCAATTTCTCTGTACACACATAAAGTGATGAAAAAACACCATCAACAAAAATCTAAATATATAGCTAGATAAAGTAAGAAAAATGCTGCTTGAGAACTTCTTAGTGTCAAAATCCATTGATTTCAACTTTTGAATTAGGCTTGCTACAAATGGATAGCAAATGAATATCAAAAACAGGTATGATTTGTTGATTTAAGGATATTTGTATATTTTATATGTGATATTGATAATTTGTGTTAATGGTTTGAATCTCAGTGCCTACTATAATTAATTGTCAGATTCCCCACCAATAATTTCCCACCACTGTGAACATTTAAATTGATAAAACTGAAAAAAAAATGCTTACAACCTATAATTTCATGCAAATGTGAACATTTAAATTCATACAAATCTTAAATAACTTAAAATAAGCAGTGATATTATCCATCAAAATTATACAAAAATTAAAAATGTATTTTGCCAAGTCTTGTTATTTTCTGCTTTTCTGCTGTTTATTCTATCGGTTCCTCAAAACCTTGCACACTACACATGAAAAAGAGCTGCACAAGTAACTTAGCTGGAAATTACACATGGAGGAATGTATTCTTCATTTATAGACGTGTTTACACACATCGCAAAATAGCTAACAACATAACTAGAACACGATCTCTATCACAAAAGATATTCATGTACATAACTCACTACATTTTTAAACCTAATTGACACAATTGATGTTAACAATGAAAATATGTTTTTCAGATTTATTGTCTGTAACCAGAAACAATGTTTAGATTAGTTCAATTGAAAGAACTCTTGTAGTTAACAGTATTATTTTTCATATAGTTTAATTAAATCAGTGACTGGGACAGGTAGCACTTGATAAGTTATAGAACAAAGTTTTAAAAAATATTAAAAATGTGAAACCTGTGTTATTTTATATTAAGAATAATACTGAGTTTTAAAGCTAAAACAATCCAAGAAATAATTACATGCAGCATATGAGAGTAACATGCAGTGTGAATCTTTTTCACTATTTTTCACACAGGCAAAAAATGGAGAGGATAAATTTGATCATCAGATATAAGTTTTATTTTCTATTTGATGGTTCAAATTTGAACCCATCTGTCCACCATTTATCATCTAAAGGCAGCTCTTTGAAGCTTAGCCATTGTTACCGTATTTGTACTTGCAATGAGATTTCCTTAGCTAAAGAATCACTTTAGTTCTGGTCAGATGCCAAAATAACTAATGTTAACCACAATGCAGAGACTGAACTGGATAGTTCACGAGCCTAATTTCACGTTCTGTGGTTTCTAATTAAAGCTTCATGTTAGCTAATTTCTTGGAGAGGTTAAACTTCATGAACAATGTTTCAGCTTGAGCTGGATTTCTGTGGAAACTCACTGTACCTGGTCCATATTAAGGAAGATTTCCAAGATTTTGGGTCAAAAGACATATATTATTCCTTAAGATTTATATCACTATTTTCTTTATAATTATTAATGATTTGTATAATGAAATGTAAGTTGTCACCAAGCCTAGTTTCGAAAAACCTGAAATTATTTTGTACATCTCTTTTTGCAGATTTGCAAAATCCATTAAGATAAATTCTAATTTTGCCTTTGAAAAAATAGAATACTTTTAAATTCTACTATAATATTTTTACATTTTATAGAGGTTTGAAAATTTCTCTTAAGATCAAGAATGATATTTGTTTGCGGCTTCATTATGAAAGGATTGCACAGTTCTAATGATCACAAAAGACTGAATCCTCAGCTGTGCCCTGTAAGCAAAGGGCTGTTTGTGGTTCCCCAATACTGGGGCTGATTCTCTGTCATTCTATACGTCTGCCCTAAGCTACTCCAGTTTGTAACAGCCCTCTAGGTGCTTGTCTACACAGGAAGCTTTGTTTGCACTGAGATAATGTGCACTAGTTGGTGTGCAATACATAAAAGAGAAGCTGTGCTTTCAATCATTTTATATCATTGTGTACACATGGCAGGAGCTCAGTGCATGCTGTATATATGGCAGATCAGGTGAGTATCTCATAGCCCTTTGCTTCATTCTTGAGCTGTGTGCAATCTGGGACTTCTTGTTGCGCATTGTGGGATGCACAGTAAAACCCAGATGGAAGTGAGTGGAGTTCTGGGATTTGGAGGTTAAACTTCAAAAATCCCATGATTCCACTCCCTCTGTCTCATGATTCCTCTTTCCAGGTGGCAAGCACCACTTTCAAATTGCTGTAAACAAGCATGGAAGCAAGAACACTCTGTGCTGTCATGCTGGCAGTTTTGAATGCACAGAGGTTCTTTGCACTTTATATGTGCACCAGGGGGATTGGATTTGGGAACCAACCCACCACTGAGCAAATGATGTGACTATAGCAGAGATTCCTACAGTAGAAAGGAGGATGTCTCCATGGTGCTCCAAAACCTGGTTGATCACCATGGCAGGTTTATACACATATATGTAGGGAGGTCTGGAAAGGTCCATATGGCTAGGATCTTTCAGAACTCACATATGTTTATCTTAGCAAATAATGGAAAGCTTGTCCGCCAGATCACTATGGACATTAATGATGTGGAGATTTGTATAGTTGCCCTGGGACCCCTAGCTGATTCTAGGAAACCTAGCTTCTCTGGCTAATGAAACCATTTACAGGTCAATTGGACAGAAGAAACTAAATGTTTAACTGTCACCACAGTTGAGTTGTGGTGCAATGCTTTGGAATAGATTCTGGAGCTTTTTTTTTCTGTTGCTTTTTTGAGAGCTGGAATGATCTGGTACTTCTGACAGGGACATAATGAAAAGTAGAGGCAGGGGAGGCAGGCCTCTGCCTTTGGCTGACTCTGAGTGGAGAACTAGTATCTGCCATCTATCCTCCTGGCCATGCACAAGACAGCAGTGTGAGGCAGCCCTGCACCCAGTTATCTTCTGCCTATGCAAAAGGTAATGGGCAAGGCTGCCCAAACTCCCACCCAGTGTGAGCGCCTCTGCTGGCATTCCAGCACTATGGGTTTGGAGGGGAGGCCCTGGCACTTTCCTGAACTCCCTGCCCTGGGTGGGGCAGCAGCAGTGAGAGGGCTGCAGGGCAGATGCTGGGGCTTTCCACAAGAAGCAAGGATGCTAGGGGCCTTCAGAGCTGTACGGTACCTCCCCATGCATTCTCTGCTCTGGCACTGGGCGCCCAAGCTGAGCACATTCCAGAACTTCCTTGGGTTAACATGGCCCCATGCTTTCTCTCCTGCCTCATCTATGGTCAGTGCTGCAGGCACCTCGGTATTCCCCCAAATAGGTGAAGCTTTTACTGCTGCAACCCACTCCTAGATAAAGCTTAAAAGTTAGTGGTCTAGTGCCGTGTGCCAAACCAGAGTACTGGGTGCATCAAGTTGGGGCTGTGTGCAAAGATTTAGTGTGCCTCATGTGAAGGGGCAGGTGCAAAACCTAGAGTGTTGGGTGCAAAGAAGTAGGAAAATGGGGCAATCTGATTGGTTATCCTAATAGTATGAAAGATTTTGGAGAGTGCCTGCCAAGTGCTGTCCTCCCAGGTGACAGCCTATGTTTTTCCCTGGATCAAGATAAAAGAAGGCCTTATCTTTTTCTGTGATGCTGTGTTCCTGTCATCCCTGCTATTCGTTACTGTCCTGATTCTGACAGTTCCTTTCATCCTCCCCGATGTCCAATTCCATGCCTGTCTGTCATGTTGAGTGTCCATGGCTATGTCTACACTAGAAAAAGTTAGGTCGACTTAGTTAAGTCAACTTAATAAGGTCGACTTTAAGTCGACTTAAAGTCAACCTTATTAAAGTCGACTTAACAAAGTGGACTAAGTTGACTTAAAGTCGACTTAGTCCACTTTGTTAAGTCGACCTAACCACCCTTAAGTCGACTTAAGGAGTCGACTGAAGGGTTAAGTCAACCTAATGAGTGGTAGTTATAAAGTCAACTTAAGCTTTCATTAAGTCGACTTAAGGAATTTCTTAAGTCGACTTAATGAAAGCCTAGTGTGGACATGGCTTAATTTAAGTCGATTTAAGCCTCCTTAAGTCAACTTAAATTGCCAGCGGAGACATAGCCCATGAGGCATGAGTTGTAAACTTTTAATTGTATTGTATTTTCAAGACAATGCGTGGTTTGGGTCCTTGGGCTTTAGGCCTCTTGGGGTATCTGGTCTGTGTATGTGCTATCCTCTCTGAAATTGTTATTCTTTATCCAATATTTGTTTGTGATTTTTTAGTGCCTGAATCCACAGCTGATAGCTGCCGTAAAAAGGACATACCTTCAAGAGTCGTTAATATAAATTTTGGACATGTTGCTGGTGTGCTGGGAGAGATAGACCCACTGGTTCTGGGAGCCTAGTAGAGCCTGGGTGATTATTTGTTTCTTCTTACTTTTCCAATAACAGTGGAGGGATACAAGATTGGAGTTTCCCTTGTCGTAGTTACCACAACAGTAGCTGCACTTAGGGAGGACTAATATTTTATCCGTAGCATTTTGGGGTGTTTGCAAAACATTTTTCCACGTTCTCCACAATTTGTAATCAAGTTCTATGTGTCATTGTCAGCCCACTATGCCCAGGGCCGTGATTCTATGGAGAGCTGTGGTACTGGTTCCATGGCACACATCTTCCCCCAGCCTCCTGCTCCATAAGTTGAGTCAAGTTGCACTTGATTTTCAACCTTATCAATCTGTTTTCATTGGTATGTGTTCTCAAGGCTGCTTCTCCAAGGAAAAGGGCCAGAGACTTATTTTTTGTTTGTTTGAGGAATGATGAGATATCCTTTTCAAAGGCACAAAAGCTGGCTCTCTGAACAAGAGCTCTTGAAAACCTCCCCACTAACTCATCAATGGAAAAATTATATTCCCTTCAATATAGGGCAATGGGAATCAAATACTACATTGAAAAGGAGCTCACACATTCAGAGAATATTCAATGGGTTAGGTTTACAAATAAGCAGGTTTTCAAAGCCTTCATATTAAAAGCATTTATACCTACCATTCTTCACTTTCTGCCAGTTTAAATATATATTCTTCTGGGGACACCTGCCATTGAGACCAAGTTATACAATAGATAGAAGGCTCTGATGGAGTTCATGAGGAATATATCACATTGAAAAGTTATTTTCCCTCCTTCTCCCACTTTCCTTTGGCCATGCCCTTTTAGCACAGTGCCACTGCAAACATAGCAGTTATGGAAGGAAGAAGGATGGCTAGTTACTTCAGCAAGATGCTACTACACATCTTCACTGCACAGTCCCTGACACAATTTCTAGAGGCCTAGTGTGACTTGTCCAAGTTGTCTCCCCTGATGCTACACAAGGGAGGGAAGCATCTGCCCCTCACCAAAGATGCGCAAGAATTTATTAAATCAACTATGATGTTGAGTGCGTCTGCTGGGGTTCATGGCTGAAAAGAGCGTCTTATATGTGAAACTGAATGACTGGAGTTTGCAGTGGCTCAAGTGCATCTTTATTCAGTCTTCATTTACATGGATTTGAATCCTATAAATTTTGCTTTGACTTTCAGGTTTGAATTAACCTCACCACAAACCTTCATTCTCACCCCCACCTCCATCATTTGTTCCAGTGACCATTCAATTTCATATAATTTCCAAACAAATCCATGAATAGATATATATCTATTTCAGCCCAGGTTTATTCAAAAGTTAGCTCAGGCTTGTTTTAAACTCAGCCCAGGTTCACAGGAAGATTTGCAAACTTGACTTGCATTTCAAGGTTCAAATCTGTCAGAAATTAGAACCTATAGCAGAGCTAGTCTCTGAGCAGCCTCATCCACACAACTGGCAACTGTCCTGCAGTAGGGAATTGGCTTGATTGGCTGCAGAGGCCATTAGGCTGGATCTTAAACCAAGTGTAGCAGCAACTTGCTGGCTTCTTAATGCTCATGCCCACCACTGTGTCTACTTCTGTTATCTTGTTCCTGCTGCTCCTGAGTTGCAGCCAGCTGTGCCTCTGTTCTGGCCCTGGTTTGAACTTCTGCATGTTCCAGTTCTTGACCTTTGGTTTTAATCCTTGGACCTGGCTCCTGATATGGACTGTAGCACGATTCTTGCCTCTGGTATCCACTTTCTGCCGTCTGATTTGAACCTCGGTTTGAGCTCCCCATGATTGGTCATTAGGCCTGGCCACTTTGCAGGCCACTGTCATCCCAGTTGACTGACAAACTCATGCTCCACCTAACTGAGACTACTTGTGTTAAGAAAACATAATTATTTAGATTGTGGTAACATGCAGAATGTGTTAGTGCTTTCCAAATGAAGACTTCCCTGCCCCATTGAACATACATTGGTTCCAGGTTTATAATGAAATCAGCCAAGCTGTTTCAAGTTTCAGGCTTTGTTATGTAAGTTTCACACAGCTGTAGAGATAACCACTGAACCAGTCTCAGAGGAGTAGGAAACTATCAATACTGAAGAAGAGTGAAGAGGGACTACAGTAGTAAGATGGACCTCACACAGTCTGAAAATTATCCATAAACATATAAACATAATGACAAATAACTGTTTATAATAATAATAATGTACTTCATTTCTTGAAGAGTCAAAGTATGTTCAAGATCCCAGCCCTCAAACCTACCTTAACCTGTAGGACTTCTGTAGCACAAATCCTTGTTCTCTTATCCTTATTAGACAAAAGTAGGATTAGCCCAATATCAGTTTAAATTTAATGTCAGCTCTGCTAATTCCTGTACCTAAATACTCTTTTCTACTTAAAACAAAGTGAAGAGCTCCTCCTGCTGGTTATGACTGTTATAAAACATACAGAGCTACTGCATAAATATTTGGTGACAGTTAACAACAATAGGACTACAACAAACAAGGAATTCCGTGGCACTTTTAAAGACTAACAAATGTATTTATTGCATGACCTTTCATGGGCACAATCCCACTTTGTTAGATGAATGAATCATAGGACTGAATTGTGTGTGCAGAACTCATTTCCTTTAGAACTTTTCACATTTGTTTCACTTTGTTAGATGAATGAATCATAGGACTGAATTGCGTGTGCAGAACTCATTTCCTTTAGAACTTTTTACATTTTTATTTCTCTTATGATGATTTGCATGAACCTCACTCAGTATGCCTCACAGTGTGAACTTGGATCAATACTCAAGGCCTGAAACATTGTGAAATTAAAATTTTGCTCCATTTCTTCTAGATCTCCTGGGGACTCTGACAGTAGCAAATCTCACAAAATGGGGAGTAAAATGTTAGGACTCTGCACAGGGGATCCATACACTAGATGCACCATGGAGCACAGAAGGAATCTGTGTGTTCAAGCATGCAGGGAATATTTAAATATTGAACAGAGAAGGTCCAGTGACAGGTTTGATATGTTTGCTGCTAAGTGGGAACAACAAATATTTCTACAGGGAGAGAAGATGCAGGACCCACAGAGGCTACACTACATTTTCAGAGCTTCAGTAGTGGCCACAAAGCAGCTTGAATGGGAAGATTTCTTTTATTCGCTTATCAGTTGTGTACAAGGACCACGTTTTGCCCTTAAATGACAGTGAAAATCTAAATTCAGTGAAATGTAACTGTGTGAAGCAACAGAAAACATACACACTCAGAAGGTTAAAAAGAAATTATACAATATTGTCCATACTAAAAAAAGTTAGTTGATCCTAATTTGAAAAACTACCGCGTAGTGGCCTGTACAATTTATGTATCAATATAGAGGAAACAAGGAAGGTAAATATAGGAACTACAATAATGCAACAGAGCATAACCAAACATTTTTTTAAAATTACTTTTTCAAGTTATTTGTAGCTCTGCAATGTCAGCCTCTGGCTATAACCATGACATATACATGGTTTTCCAGCCAACATATGATGGGATGGTTTAGTGGGAGTGGTCCTGCTTTTAGCAGGGGGTTGGACTAGATGACCTCATGAGGTCCCTTCCAGCCCTATGATTCTATGATATCTAACCCACAAAAGTTCTCTATTTTTAAGTTTCAAACACTTTGGGTATGTGTACACCAGAAAAAGTTAAGTTGATTTTTGTTAAGTCGACTTAATAAGGTCGGCTTTAAGTCAAGTTAAAGCCGACCTTATTAAGTCGATTTAACAAAGCGGACTAAGTCGACTTAAAGTTAAGTCGACTTAGTCCACTTTGTTAAGTAGACCTAACTGCCCTTAAGTTGACTTACTAAAGTCGACTTAAGGGTTACTCCCTGTCCACACCATCCTTAAGTCGACTTAAGGAGTCGACTTAAGGCGTAAGTCGACCTAATGAGTGGTTGTTATTAGGTTGACTTAAGCTTTCAGTAAGTCGACTTAAGGAATTTCTTAAGTCGACTTAATGAAAGTCAGGTGTAGACATGGAGTAATTTAGGTCAACTTAAGGGTCCTTAAGTCAACCTAAATTGCTAGTGTAGACATAGCCTTTGCTTGTAATTCCTTCTTGCATGTACCATATACCACTGCCGTGACCTGCCTTTGCTTGCACAGTGGGAAGAGAACGCTGGCATTGAACTAGCTCTTTATAAATGTATTGAAGTTCAGATGATAAACTTAATGCTACTGCTGAGCCATACTGTAATATACTTGCTTGAGTAGCATCTTACTCTACATAATGTCCCATTTACTTCAGTGGGGCTACTTATAGAGTAATGTACCACACAGTTTAAGAAAACGTATTGCAGTGTGGCCTACTGAGACCATAAAGAAGTAATGGTAACCTGGTGGACATCACTTTAGAGTGGAGTATGCAGAAACATATGGAGAACACATTACACGAGTACTGTAGATTGTGTAAGGCAAGGAGACCAGATTTTTTTCCCCTAAACAGACCAACACATAAGGAGCTTCCATTCATATTGTCCCCATCCTACACAGACTGGGTGAGTCAGCTGCTTTAGCAATACTGTCTCTGCATCTATGGGGCTATTCAAATGTGTAAAGCTAAACACAAGCAGAACTCTTTGCAGGACCAGGGCCTGCTGCAGACTGTTAGTGTTATGTATTCAACAATAGCTTACAAACAGCCTTGAACAAACTTTTTCAGATGTCATACTACTGTGGCCTGGTGGATAGACCATTAGACTGTGACTCAGGACACCTGATTCTGCCATCAGCCTGTTGAGTGATTTTGATAAGTCATTTTCAAAGACATTTAGGTGCCTTAAGGCTCAAATAAGTGCCTAATGGGGTTTTCAAAAATGCCTAGACATGTTAGGCACCTAACTCCCACTGAAAGCAATAGGAATTAGGCACCTAATTTGCCTAAGTGCTTTTGCCCTAGTTTCCCCATCCATAAATTGGGGACAATGATTCTTACCAACTTTGTAAAGCACCTTGAGATCTATGATGCAAAATATTATATAAGAACTAGGTATTGTCAGGGCTTTTTTTGTGATGGTACTCAGGGGTACTGAGTACTGGCACCTTTTTTTGTGATGGTACTCAAGGGTACTGAGTATTGGCACCTTTTTTTGTGACGGTATTCAGGGGTACTGAGTACTGGCATCTTTTTTTCACAGTGATGCGGTCCCAGCTCCTGCCACTGCCATCAGCCTCAGGTCCCTGGCCAAGTACTGGCACCTATTTTTTTTATAAAAAAAAGCAATAGGTAATGTCATTTATTATGGAACAGAGGGGAAGGATTTCTGGATCTATCCTGCTGCCTTCTGCATTTCCTAAGGATACCTTGATCAAATGGGTTTGTAAACATTCTCCCCTTTTTTGATATGTAAGGCTGTGCACCTCTCCCCTTGAATAAGTAGAAGCAAAAGAAACTGCGGGGAAGACTCTTTTGTACCTTTTCTCTCTTTGGAAAGTATTTCTCTCTTTTTCCCCCTTTTCATGTATAAAGACTCAATAGTCTTTTAAAGGATATTATATAAAACAAATTTCCTTTTCTCCCCTCGAGATTTTTTTTTAAATATTTGAATTCTACATAGTTAATATGAGTCATTTTTACCAAAAGATAATTGCAATGAAGTAAACTTTTCTGCACTAATGTAAAGCGTGCAAGGAGTGTAAGGGAGAAAACTGAGTCAAGAGTCCACCCAATTTAGGCTTAATCAGTTTTCACTTTTATTTATAAATTTTCAAACAGAATTATTGTCACTTACAGTTTCTTAACATAGTTATGCCAGACAACAAACAGATAAGATGCAGTGCATAAGGACACTGGGAAGTCCTCCCGCATTCCATAACGTCAACCTCTGGTCCAGTCTTTCAGTGTCATTCTTGTAAGAAATGAAGATGAAGAAAGAAATCTGAAACAGGCATAAATGCATTGGATGGCATTGGGAAGTGGTGGTTTCTAGGTTCACACCAAGAAGGGCTATTGCAAATTGTGATAATTGTAATAAGATAAAAAAATCAGAAATGCCTTTAAAGTCTTATTGAAAACACATAACAAACTGTTTTTCATAAGACTTTAAAAACCTCCTTAGAATTACTGCAGAATGAAGTGTTTTTCCAATGTGAGACATGGCAGATCTACAGAAGTCCTCACACCCTCCCTCCAATATACACAAAAAGGACGTAGAGCTATTACCAAGTTTCACCACCCATACAAGAAATAATCCTGTCAACAGCACTGCTAGTGACATGGTTTATGAATGCTGCTTTTGTATATATTGTTATACAATAATAAAATAATACCATCGTGTATTTAAAAGATAGGATGTCAAAACATCTAACAAACATTGAATAATTAAGCTACTGAATAGCCTTTTGAGGTATAAAAATTTACTAGTAATATGTGGGTCTAATTCACTCATTATTGAAACCCAGAAGCTGTTTAATGATACAATAGTTCAGAGCAGAAAGAGAAGAATATTGTATTAAAATCTAAGTGTGAAGGGACATGGGCTTATATGTTACACTGCAGTGTCTGACAATTCAGAAGGTTCCATGATAGCCGAGAATATATTTATTGTTCCATGACGGAGAATGACTGTTGAGATTCCGTGACAATTGCAAGCCAGTTGCAGCTCTGTGACAGATGAAGATAACTTTTGGAAGTAACAGTTCTGTTTCTATTGGCAATTGGGAATGAGTTTGGCAACTGTGGTTTTATGTCAGATGGAATAGATAGTTGGCTCTGCTGCAGCTGGGAATGACATTTAGGTGTTCATGAAAGTTGAGCTTTCACAAGTGTTTAGCATGACAGATGTGAACAGTTAAGTGACCAGGAGTCAACAAACCATTCAACAGGAAATGAATTCAGCTGCATGTGGAATATCTGTGAGCTGATCAGAATTTGCTTGAATATATTTATTATTTTTGCGGTACAAACTTTCTGCATGACCCTGGGCAGGTTACTTAATATTCTTGGGCCGCAGTTCTCTGTTGCTAAAATGGGAATACCTCCTTTCATCACTTGTCTGTGTTGTCTATTTAGACTGCAAGCTCTCTGAGGCAGACATTAATAGGATTTGTCTACGTGGGAAGTTATACCAGTATATTTACATTAGAACCTCAAAGAAACGAACACCACAGTTACGAACTGACCAGTCAATCAAACACCATGTGAAACCAGAAGTAAACAATCAGGAGCAGCAGAAGGAAGGGTGGGAGGGTGGGATTACTGTGCCTCTATTGAAGGATTGGCATGCAGAGAAGAAACAGTCCAGGGCCTGCACTACTCCTGTAAGCCACTGGTTGGCAACCTTTGCCGGCCCCTATGCCAAAGCTCCGGACCAGAGCCAGCAGGGGTCAGAAGCTGAGCACACGGGTTCTTCCCTGTTGGCCCTGCCCCTCGCTGAAGATCTGGGCCATCAGCAGATGGGAACCGCATGCATGCATGCAGCTCTTGTAACCCCAGCCCCTGCCAAGGGCAGGGCCAGCAGAGCACAGGAGCTGTGGCGCCACAGGACCAGGAGTCCTGTGTGCCGCTGTAAATAAGCATGTGTGCCACCTTTGGCACACATGCTGGGGGTTGCTGACCCCTGCTGTAAGCCAAGGGCACTGTTTTACCCCCTCCTACTTCACCTCACTGGAAGAGAGAATCTCTTTTCACCACTATCTTTCCCTTGACTCTGGAGCCCAGGAAAGAAAGCTCCCAGCTACTGCTGCAAGAAACAGAAGGTTGCCTGCAGCCAAAGCCTGGCCTGGAGCTGGAGTGGGAGTCAGCTGCACTCTGGAGTTTTAAAGGATCACAGTTTGTGCACTGGTAATGCCCAAACTTTGCTTGTGGTGCCATTCCTGAATCTTGCCAGCACCTCTGGGAGTGCAAGGGTCACGGGAGGGAGGGGTGCTGGCAGCTGGCTGGCACCTACCCCCTGCTTGGCCTGCTACGTGCTGCCTCTGGAGTGCAGCAAGCAGTGCACTGAGCAAGGCGACCCTTGGGTGGCTGAGGGCTAGGGCTTGTAGCACCAAGGATTTGGGGCAGGCCTCCCCAGTTCAGCCCAAAAACAAGAAACAGGAATAGGGCAGAGAGCTGCTTGCCAGGTGCTACCTTTGTAGAGACCTCTCCCAACTTCAGCTGGAAGACACTGAGTGCAGAGTACTATACTATGATGTTTTGTTCCGTTATGAACATTTCAGAGTTACAAACAACTTCTATTCCCAACATATTCGTATCTTTGAGGTTCTATTGTATATCGTTTACAGCTAAACTGTTATAGGTATCAATCCCCATGCAGACTCTCAGTATAAAACAAAGTGGCCTTTTTCTGGTTTAGCTTAAGCTGCTTCCAAAGCCATCTAAGCTAAAGAAAAAGGCAGTCATACTAGAATAACATTCCCACACAGGAAGCTACACTAACATAACTATTGGTCTACTAACTGTCAGGGCTGGCCCAAGGGTTTTGGGTGCCATAAGTGAACTATGACTTTGGCATCCCCGTCAGAGTGTGATACTTTCATTTATAAGAAATAACATATTAATATATATTTTAAATAGAAAAAAAAATCACTTCCATTGCCCCTTAAAACCTGGTGCCCTGGATCTGGGCAATGGCCTAGTTCACCCATGGTTGGGCCAGCTATAAAACTTCCCATGTGGACAAGCTCCTTACTGCACACTTGAACAATACCTGGCACAATGGGGCCCCAAGCAGGACTGATGCATCCAAGCACCACTGAAATACCAGTAATTGGAAATGAAAATGCCTTGATAGTCCATTATTACTGATTAGTTTGATGGTAGGTAAGTCCCACCGTGTTGGGTCTGCTCCAGGCACTTCTGGCATCAATACTTTGTGCTGAAAATGTTAAATTCTGTGCACGCACTCTTTAAAATTAATTTCTCTACCAGCACATGCCAGTAAAACCCTCTCAGTGACACATTTGCAGAAAAGTTCCAAAGGGGTAGCCATGTTAGTCTATTGCAGAGAAACAGAGTCCAGTGGCACTTTTAGAGCCTAACATCTATTTATCGCATGAGCTTTCGTGGGAGAAATCCCCACTTCTTCCGACGCTTTGAAGATGGGAAACATACAGAATGGGAGGAAATTAAATGCAGGTAAGTGTATGACATAGGATCAGGTCAGGCTGTAACAGCAAATCAAAGTAGATGTTAGGAACAGCAGATAAAGGAAGGTGACGTCACATCACCTGTTGTAATGAGATTGACCTCCCGTTCTATATGCTGTTCCCCAGTGTTTGAATCCTAACATCTATTTTGATTTGCTGTTACAGCCTGACCTGATCCTATGTCATACACTCCCCGGCATTTAATTTCCTCCCATTCTGCAAGTTTCCCGTCTTCAAAAAGTGTCTGAGGCAGTGGGATTTTCTCCCACGAAAGCTCATGCGATAAATACATCTGCAGAAAGACAAACAAGGAGTATGCTGGTCCTTTTAAAGACGAGCACATGTATTTATTGCATGAGCTTTTTAGTTTGCCCAAAGAGCTCTAGAGCAACGGGGTAGAAGCATGAATGAGACAAAATAAACCATGCACGAGGCACCATGGAAATACTGAGCTATGCAAGGCAGGTGTGTCTTAGGCAATCGGGTAGATTCCACTGGGGGTCCCTAGCAGCTGGCAAACTGGGGCACTTGCAGTTAGGTGACAGTGGCAGGAGTGTCCTTGGCACCTGGGACACGCTGTGGGGGAGGGGCGCACGAAGCCCGTTGATGGCAGTTGGCGTTCTAGTGTGGTGGTCACGTGACAAGGTGACAGTTGGCGCGAGGAGCCGCCCATTGGGCGCAAGCGCCACCAGCCTGTTGCCCGTTTCTCTGTGCTACGGGCCCGCCCGCTGTCTCTCTACACGCGCTGTGGTCCTGGCGGCCGAAGACAGCTCAGAGCCCTCTGGGATAGGTCGGGGTGTGGACGCTTCCGCCTCAATTCAGTCACGCGGGGCCCGTGCGAACCTTGTGTCGCAAGCGCAACAAACAGGAAACGCCCTGCGATTCCCTTACAAGGGCATCAGCGCTGCTCGCCCCGCCCCTCACGGTGGAATGCAGTGAGCGAACCGGACTGCACCATCACGTACCGGGGGGGGGAAGGGTACGGCCTGACTCAACGCTGACTCAACATTGTCGTGTGAACTGCCCAATTACTGCGGAGCAGCCGCGCTGCCCTAACCGGTGCCGGCGCCATAGGTCCGACTGACACCCTCTTTCAGTGCCGATGGTTTAGGCCGTGCCCTTCTCCCGCCCTTCCCCCCCGCAGACTAGGCGGTGGTTCGCTCCGGACCGCTCTCTCCGGAAGTGTCGAGGCAGCTGCTAGATTCCGGAGCTGTCGCCGGTTTCAGACGTGAGAGGATCTGAGTTTCGGCCCCTGCCAGGTGAGGCTGCGTCCCGCGGTCCCCTCGGTGTGAATCGGACCCTGATTCCGGCTGGGCCTGGGCTCAGCGGGTTGTCGGGAATGGGTAGGGCTGGGCCCGGCTGCCCCATCATTGCCTGGCCCTGTTGTGGTTGCAGCTGAGTTGAGCGGCCCCGCACGGGTGGGGGATTCCACCTCTCCCCGCCCCGCCCGATGGGGCAGCTCCGGGTCGAGGCCCAGGTGGTCGGTTCCGCTGGGAGGAATCGGAAGCTTTTTGCAAACCCCGTTAAGGTCTGTGGCTCTGAGGCATCAGGCGAGATATGGGGCCGAGCTGGGCAGCGCCCCGGGAAAGGGACTGGAAGGAAGTGGCTTTAGGAAGCCATGGCAGAGAGCCACTCCCGGCTGGTGTAATGCTGAGCTCTGCAATCGCTCCCACTGGGATTGATGGGCCGCTAGTGAGGAGTGGTGAACTTGTGCTCCACAAACAGGCTGGATTTCACCCTGCCCGTGATATCACGTGACCCTGGCTCCCACAATTTACAACACACCCCGCGAGTAAAGGGGTGCGGGCACTTAAAACGTACTCTGCTGCCTGAATGTACCATCAGCCATTCTTGGCTTGAGTCCTGGTCTCTTTTTTAGACAGCTGAGTAGAGTGTTTGTTCTCATTTTAATTATCATGGCACTCAGTGGGTGAGTAGATTTTTGTGCCTGAGAGGATGATTCTCTTATGATTTTTGCAAGGCTGAAATACTGTGCTTCACCAATGGACAATATGTAAAGATCACCCAAGTAGTTGACAAAATAGCTAATGGTGAAAGCGAAGAATGTGTTTTAAGCTTACCTATGTGTATTGTCATATAGATCATGAATTTTAACAGAGCATCTTTGATCGTGATTCATTTAAAAGCAAAGCTCCAGTATCTTGCAGTTATAATTGTGACATTCATTTTCTAGCATGTGGAGGTAGTGTTTTCTAGTGACATTGTCAAACAGACTAGCTAAATAAACTGAGAACAGGTGTGATGTTATGTTTGTGAATAGTTAACATCCAAAGTGTCCAGGTATTATCTTGAGCTAAGGGGCTTCGTGCTTCACACTCTTCAACAACTTATTCTCACACAACTGCTGGGAGGCAAATAATTACTATTTATTTACTGTTGCTGTCTGTAAAATGAGGAACTGTCACACAGAGAGGCTAAATGACTAGCCCAGGGTCACAATGGAAGCCCATGGTGGAACAGGGAATTGAACTCCATTTTCCGAGCACTATTCTAGTGCCCTTATGGCCAGACTATTCTTCCTCTTCAAAATATTTAAAATGTTTTAATTTTTAGACTAATATACTCAGTCAATCTGTGACCGTCTATATTAGCCTAGGAAATAAAGTCAGATCCTGTTCCCACTGACTCCATATTTTTATTGTGCCATTCTTACACATACTGGAGGCTGTACAAAATAAATAAAATGTGACAAAAATCCTCTTTAAATTTTTAAAATAAAGCAGGTTGAGATCAGTGTGAGTAAGAGTTTAGAGAACAAGGCTATGACAGGGCTATTTTGAAACTTGATCATTGGAAAGATAATAGGGGAGGAGAAACATTGTCTTCATTTAGTAAAAATGCTAGAGTAATGAGTATATTAAAATAAAGCATTCGTTCCTTGATCTTCATTTGGAGACTGTCCAAATCTCCAGTTGTGACAGGTGAGTTTCCTGGTGATGGAAATGCATATCATCAGAAATTAAACTCTTTTCCAGCATACTTTGCATAGGTTGTCAAATAACTAAGGTACTTTTGGTCACTATTAATCAGGCCTGATTCACACCAATGCAAGAGAAATGAAACACTTTTACCAATCCCATAAGTGATTTATTCACTTTTACCTTTTTTATCAGCTGTGTGGAAGGGTTAGAAAGCTAACTGTCCTTCTATAATCATTTCAATACTAGCAATTGAAAGCCTGTGTTGTTTCACAGGTCTGCCTGCTAGGATAAGTAAATCCACTATTTATGCAGTCTCCCTCATACAACCAATGAAATCGTTGTACACAAATTTAGTTGCAAAGTGAGGGTGGTGATTGATTGTGTTACCTCAGATTTCACAATGATCTAGGACTCTTGGCATGACATAGATATCTGCCCTACTGCAGCTGAACACTGCACAGGTGTAATTTGTAAAGTCATGTCAGAGAACTTAAAAGTTGGATGGTAAGACTGAATCCTAGTGATGATTGAACCTGCTGAGCTCCCAACCAGGTTTGCAGATGTTTCCATCCCTTCACACTGACTCAGCAGACAGACTTCAAAGTGACACACAGACAAGTTCCAAATTTGTTAGTCTTTAAAAGTGCCACGGGACGCCTTGTTTGTTACACAGACAAGTAGCAATCATGGAATCTTAGTGTATAGATGGTACTCATCTCTGTAGCTTTTTGATATCTTTCAAGTGATAATACCACATAGGATGGGTAAATGATCACTACAGCTTTAGTACAATGGCTGCATTTGGTATCTTTATAGATTTATCCACACCAGCTTTCAGAAGGTAAGCAAAAGCCTGCCTAAATAAATGTCTTATCTGAAGGCCAGTGAGCTACCACAAGTTAGATTCTTCTCTTAAACATTTTCTGAATAGTTCCTAAAATAAACAAGGCTAGTTCATTCAGAGCTTCATGTTTAGTACCAAAATCTAAATCCAGTTTAGTTTTATGCTAATACTGAATTTGTTTTTGCACTGATATATTTTTCTTCCCTTTGGAGACAGTAAAATCAAAACCAAGATACGTTTATGAATTTGAGGGTGGCTTTTGTAAAATGTGATGAAAATATTTGATAGTGAGATCTTTAGGGGTGGGACGGTCTTGTTATAAGTCAAAATTCTTATATACCGTAATCTCGCTCCAACTAATAAAATCTGTTAGGGGTCCTCTTTGGTTTGGTTTGGTTTTTTTCTCCAAAGTAGTCTGTTTTTAACACATGCCAACAGGATAGAGTTGTAGGAGAGAGGTTGGCAAGGAGTCACTTTTTCTATATGTTTGATTTGCATAACCCCATACCCAACAATAGTTTCAATTATCAGAGAATATTGAAGAACTTCAGGGAAGTGTCATTATAACAAATGTCAAGGGCGTGACCCTGGTTTGGGTAGCACTGGATCTGAGTGGAGATTCAGATTATCAGGATGAGTTGTATTGGCAGGCTAACTGAGGTATGTCCAATCGAAGATTTTCAGTTTTTCAAGCATCTTGTTAGCTTGTTATCTTTATTGTGAGCTGTGTTACTTTGGAAATAAAATGGATTTTCTGACATTTAAATATGAAATTTTGTTTTCATTGTACTTTGAGCACTTGTTTTAGGGAGATTGTTTTGTGAAAGTGTTATCCAGAGTGTTGCTGGGTGACTTGCAGTTGAGCTTTGTTAATTATTTTTAGTTCAGGGCACAGCTGTTTGTTTTTCATACGTCAGAAAGAATGTTGTATGTGGAACGTAAATCTTAAAAGAGTAGACTTAATCATTGAATGAAATCAGTAATGCTATTTGTAGCTATACTGGGAATATAACTCATGCAATGTCCTCTTTATCATCTGGAGGCTTGGTAAAGCATTCACTCATTCTCTTGGATACAGAGCAAGGTAAAATACAGGGTTGTGCTCTCTCTTATGTCTAACTGGATTGTTATTTTCGTACTTCAGTTCTAATTGCTTAACTATAGCAGTTATTTAGCTATATTTAACTTCAGTTCACTTTTAAAATGAACTAAAATTTTCCTTTTCCTTTAGTTGCTTTTTATTTCCATTTGAAAAGACTAGGGTGACTTTACAAGCAATTTGTTTAGAGTCACAGAGAGGCTTTTTTCTATGACTAGCTCTTTTCTATGATTAGTCTTTTCAGAAGTACAATTATCTTTTAAAAACAATTTGTCTTAAAGATCAGCATTTGATAATATATTGTAAATTAGCTGAACCTGTCCATTGCACAAAGATGTAGGGTTGTGTTAATGGCTTTTTGGACACTTAATTGTAGGTGTTTAAGCTGAAGTTCTTAATCAAGGAACATAGATGACTTTTATGGCTTATGTAACAAAACCCAGTTTGGGTACGCTACAGAATTCTGTGGCACACCAAGTTAACACTGTGTAATTTACTTTTAAACTAGCTTCAGTTTTTGAGAGAGAAAATGCATTAAATTCCATTCCCAATTGATATGGACAGTAAAGTAGGTTAATGGGACACCTTCGGCTTGATATTTGTTTTTTAAAGAGTTTCAGGTACTACACCTATTGAGTTTTTATTTGCCATTTTTTGTGGCTTTACAATTATTTTCCTAGTCGTCAAAACGTTTTTCTACCCTACTGCTATGTGAAAGATGAAGCTATGGAGGTGTAAATAGGCAAATTGACTATACAGAGTGCTATCTATCCCATGCCCAAAATAAATAATCTGGAAAGGAGTTGTTACTCTGTTTATAATAGAACTAGATATTACAACTAAATGTAATTTTTTTTTTTTTAGTTTGACAAATAAGTCTTTTAAATATGTCATTTTCTTTACCTACCATACTTGTATTTTAACTAAACAGTAAGTCCCTGATTCTGCAGTGAGAGCAGCATGGGCAGACCTAAATCAATAGGATACTTTATGGGTACAAAGGTCCATCCATGCAGATCCAGTTGCATGGATCAGGATTTAATATTTTAAATTTAAAGTTGATGGTTCAGTTTTGTGTAGTTGATTAAACTAGCTTAAAATGTAACTATTTAAATAATCACAACTGAATAGATACCATCCACTTGAAAGCTTTACTTATGTCTGAATTACTTTTCTTAGGCTATGTACACACTACAGACTTGTCCCGCAATAACTATGATGCTTTCCCCCATCCACACAGCACTCCTTGTAACGAAAAGGAGCGTTCACATACTCCTTTGAATTCTCATTACAAGGAGCAGTGCATGATGGGCACCTATCCCTTTGGGCTGGCAGCGGAGCTGCTTCCAACCCTGGTCCCCCACAGGGCTGTAGTTCCCTGGGGCTGCCCTGCCCCACTGAGAAGGGGTAGTTCCCCCGGGAGTGGGGCTCAAGCCACAGGCGGCAGCGGAGCCCTAGCCCTGGGGAAGCTCTGCAGCAGTGGGGCTTTCCGAGGGCTGGGGCTCCAAAGCCACTGCCGGCTTGAGCCCTGCTCCCACGGGACTTCCCCGGGGCTGGGCTATGCTGCCGCCGAGAAGCCAGCGCTCTCAGCAGCTGGAGCCCCGGGCAGGTGGCTCCTGAGCTGCTGCAGCCCTGCTGACTGCCTGGGTGGCAGGCGGCTTGAGCCAAGCTGCTGGCAGCCCGTGCTTGAGGCTCCCAAGCGGGAGCACCCAAGCAGAGGCAGCTTCAGCCCTGCTGGCTGCCACCCACGCTTGAGTGCTCCTGCTCAGGAGCCGCCAGCCCGGGTGGCCACTCCTCGGGCGCCACCAGGATTCCTGGTGGCTCCAACAGCAGGGGAGCTCCAACAGCCCTGTGGCAGGAGCTCTGCTACTAGTCAATTTCACTGCTCTGCTAGAGCAGTGAAATTGACAAGTACGACAGCTCCAGTGTCCCAGAGTGGCCTCAATTGGCACTCTGGGACATTTCCAGAGGCTGTCAAAAGTGCAAAGAACATACACACTGGCTCTACTGTGGAACAGCTGTTCCATGGTAAGCCTAACCACACTCGTTTGGGTGGTGTACCTGTTGCATGGCAAGAGGGCTGTTGCCGCGCAACAAGCAAGATTGCAGCGTGTACACTCTCAGCCATATTGCGCGGTAAAGTTTTCAACAAAACTATAGTGCATAAGCTCAGGCTATCCCAACGGTACACCAGACCCTCTGACTGATGATATTGAAAGAACTCAAACACAAACAACTTGCCTCCAATGCTGTGTGTTTGTTTTTTTTCCCCCTCATCCGCCTAAACCAAATAAAAACCTAACACCTGCCAAGAGCCCCTCTAGCTCTGGTTCCAGATCTAGTGTGTCTTTATATTCTTCAACTACCCTGTTTCCCCGAAAATAAGACCTACCCATCAAATAAGCCCTAGCAGGATTTCTAAGCATTTGCGCAATATAAGCCCTACCCCGAAAATAAGACCTAGTGATGGGCGTGGCTATGCAGCGTATCTGCACAACCCATGCATTTCGGTGCGTAAGACATCCCCTGAAAATAAGCCCTAGGGTGTCTTCTTGAGGAAAAATTAATGTAAGACCCTGTCTTATTTTCGGGGAAACATGGTATATAATAAAATACACTTCAAAGTAAAGGAGAATCAACTTTTCCAGGTATCTGGGTTTACTTGAGAGCTCCTTAGCCATACCCAGGCAAGGTAAGCAGACTGACTGGTTAGTAGCAGGTTACTTCCCCCGCTCCCCCCGCCATCTGCCAAATATACCAATTTTTTTTAACTCCCCAAACCTTGAATAATATGCTGAAGTATAGAGACATGGATACTGGGGGCGTTCTTCTCAAGGACCAGGCTTCACGCAGACTGCCATCAGCCCATAAAAGTTATCTTCTGAATCCAAAAGGGTCAGTACATGTAATCACGGTTAAATTTCTAATAAAAGGAAATACAACACAAGATAGACCCACAAATTTGCTATATATAGACTCATAGACTAAGGTCAAAAGGGACCAGTACGATCATCTAGTCTGACCTCCTGCAAAATGCAAGCCTCAAGACCTCACCCACCCACTCCAGCAATAGGCCACCAACCTATGACTGAGTTATTTACCTCCTTAAATCATGATCTAAGGACTTTAAGGTAAAGAGAATTCACCGGTAGGTGAGCCATGCCCTATGCTACAGAGGAAGGCGAAAAACCCCCAGAGCCCAGGCCAATCAGCCCTGGGGGAAAATTCCTTCCCGACCCCAAATATGGTGATCAGTTAAACCCTGAGCATGTGGGCAAGATTCAACAGCCAGTTACCCAAGAAACAATTCTCTGTAATAACTCAGAACCCACCCCATGTACTCTCCCCTCTTAAGCCATTTGTAAATCCACCACACATAGCCAAATATCAGTCAATTTCCAAAACAGGGTAATCATACCATCCCCTCCACAAATTTATCAAGCTCAGTTTTGAAAGCAGTTATGGTTTTTGCCCCCACAACTCCCCTTGGAAGGCTATTCCAGAACTTTACACCTCTAATGGTTAGAAACCTGTGTCTAATTTCAAGCCTAAATTTCTTGATGGACAGTTTATAACCATTTGTTCTGGTGTCCACATTGGTGCTGTACTCAAATAATTCCTCTCCCTCCCTGATATTAATCCCTCTGATGTATTTATAGAGAGCAATCATATCCCCCCTCAGCCTTCTTTTGGTTAAGCTAAACAAGCCAGGCTTCTTGAGTCTCCACTCATAAGGCAGGTTTTCCACTCCACAGACCATCCTTGTAGCCCTTCTCTGTACCTGTTCCAATTTGAATTCATCCTTTTTAAACATGGGGGACCAGAACTGCACACAATATTCTAGATGGGGTCTCACCAGTGCCTTGTACAGCGGCACTAACACCTTTCTGTCTCTACTTGAAATACCTCTCCTGATACATCCTAGAACCGCATTAGCTTTTTTCACGGCCACATCTCATTGGCGGCTCATTAGTCGTCCTATGATCAACCAGTACTCCCAGGTCCTTCTCCTCCTCAGTCCGTTCCAACTGATGCATCCCCACCTTAAAGGAAAAATGCTTGTTGTTTGTCCCTAAATGCATGACCTTGCACTTCCCATTATTAAATTTCATCCTATTCCTGATACTCCAGTTTACAAGGTCATCCAGATCTTTCTCTATGGTATCCCGAGCCTTCTCTGTATTGGCAATACCTCCCAACTTGGTGTCATCTGTAAACTTTATTAGCACATTCCTGCTTTTTGTGCCAAGGTCAGTAACAAAGAGGTTCAATAAGATTGGTCCCAAGACAGATCGCTGAGGGACTCCACTGGTAACTTCCCTCCAGTTTGACAGTTCACCCTTCAGTATGACCCACTGTAGTCTCCCTTTTAACCAATTCCTTATCCTATATCTTTGTATAGTATCCAGAATTTGAACTTTTTCTCCCCAAGGAACCTATCTAGTTTAATACACAACTCTAATTCTTAGACATATTATTTAAATTTAATTTCCTATACTTTAGTCATTGTTTTTTTCCCCTAGAATCCAACAGCCATCATGTCTAGCAAAAGGGCAAAGACGAAGACCACCAAGAAGCGCCCTCAGCGCGCAACCTCCAATGTGTTTGCAATGTTTGATCAGTCACAGATTCAAGAATTCAAAGAGGCTTTCAACATGATTGATCAGAACAGAGATGGCTTCATTGACAAAGAAGACTTGCATGATATGCTTGCTTCCCTTGGTAATGTTTATTTCTCCTGCTATCTATCTATCTATCTATCTATCTGATACTTATGGCTCTACATCATTGTATTAACTGATTATTATAAAATAACAACTTGGCTTGTCGCAGTACTGTAGCTGTTAACTTTTTACACATTTTTAGCTGCTTATGAAAGATGATGTTGGGTTCCTGTATAAATTGACAAATCTCATTAGGTGGATGAATAAACACTTCATCATGACTATCAAAAATATAAATACTTTAACCATAGGAAAGAATCCAACAGATGAATACCTAGATGCCATGATGAATGAAGCTCCTGGCCCCATAAACTTCACTATGTTTCTTACGATGTTTGGAGAAAAATTAAATGGCACAGATCCAGAAGATGTCATCCGAAATGCTTTTGCTTGCTTTGATGAAGAAGCAACAGGTAAGTAGGTGAAATATCAATGCAGGGTTGTCTGCTTTTGAATTTTCATTAAACGGATTTCTTTTATTCAACCATGACTGGTAAATATATAATGAATTTAGGAAGTGTGTGTGAATTTATTATAGGTATCTCAGGACTTGTCTACATGATGCTTATTTCATGTCTGCAGGGGCATAAATCCCAATGCATACCGCTTCGTTGTGCGCTAACTGACCCATGTGGACTCTGCTGGGGTGCAGTAATTGTCCATTGGTGCGGTGCAGTAATTGTCCATTGGTGCACATTTAATGTAATGCTGTTGAACTACATTAATGTGAAGTAGGCAACTCTTAGTTTGTATCAGCAGGTCCACATAAGCCAGTTTGTGCTCAACATGCTGATGTACACTGGAATTTACATCCTTTCTGATGTAGACAAGTCCTAAAATACCCAAAATATAACTTACTGATAATCGTCATTCAAAAAAAAAAATCTTGATTTTTTGCAAGCTAAAAACTCTTTAATGTAATTTATTTCACATTTCAGCATAGATGCTATTGGGCGTACAGACTGGTAAATCTATTCAGTTGCTTAAAATCCATCTATCAGAACCCAAAATACTGAAAAAGACATTTTAAAGCAAATATGTGGTGATTGGGAGCAGTATTACATTTCCTGTAATTCTAAAAGCTTAAAACAGTAGTTTCCAGTTGGTTAATGAAACACCAGTTGCCCATAAAAGACTTATTGATAGTTTGCAGCTTTGCCCTCCTAACACTTACTAGCTCCTGTTAAACTGTATTTAAAATAAAAAAAAAAACCTGAAAGACTTATAAAATATCTGTCTGATGTAAGAAAAAGCTGTTGCCATAGTAATGTTGTTTGATCACCAATAGGAAGGGGAAGGGATGGGTCATTTATCAAACGTTATGAGAAGCTGTCCATGTCAAAGTTCTGTGTCATTCTGGACCAAAGTTTGGGAACCTCTGAATTGGAATTTGTCATTGAATTGACACTAAAATCTTAATATCTCTGATACATTTGTATTTCATACACACATTGGGCCTTCACATTTAAATTGGGCTAGATTCAAATCCCATTCAATATGATCTGAATTATATGCTCAGCAGTTTTAAGTAAGAAGCGTTTAAGACAAAAGAATACTGAATACTATCTAGTTAAATCACACCTTTAATATAGAAATATTTTAAGACTGTTAAACCTGCTTATATTTTAATTAAAACAAATTTGTGTCTTTCTAGTCCCATTGTTTTGATGGAACTTGGGGTCACTTCTTGCCATTAAAGTTCTGGGAGTATTATGTGTGGGAAAAGTTATGGGAGGCTATGTCACTCAGAATATAACAAATCAGGCCATTCATCCAAGTGTTATGGTGGCCATTTCCTGAAGTGTCAGGGGGAGTTGGAAGATGTAGAGCCTGTCATGATCCTGTTGTAGCTGGTCCACCTTGATTCAAAAGCATGAGACTTGGATATAATCTTAACCTTCATAATTAAACATATTGTCTTTGGCAGTTAAAATAATTCAGCCCTGTTAAGTGCAGCTGCAGTACCTAGCTTTGGTCTCTTGCAGTCTTACATTGACAGTTTTATTTCTTCCTTCTCCCAGGAGTTAATGCTTAAAAAAATTGTAAATATTGATTCTGTATCTCTAAAGCAATGCATTTATGGTGTCTATTTATATACAGTTGTAATTACTTACTCCAAATTAGAATTTCTATTTGAAGATCCAGTAAGATATCTTATTTGGCTTATCCTGATTCACTCTATATTTCAGGCGTCATTCAAGAAGATTACCTGAGAGAGCTGCTGACAACAATGGGAGACAGGTTTACAGATGAAGAAGTAGATGAGCTGTACAGAGAGGCACCAATTGATAAAAAGGGAAATTTCAATTACATTGAATTCACACGCATCCTTAAACACGGAGCAAAAGACAAGGATGATTGAACAAAATTTCAGACACCTGCTAATAGCTCTAGTTTTCACTTGTTTATTTTTGAGGGTTTTCTCCTGGTAGAACTTGTTGCATGCATCTAGCCTTTACAGCTTTTGCCTTTCTCGATGTATTTATCTATTACAGGCCATTCTGGAACATTTACACCTGTGTAGTCAAACTGGCTGTGGGGGGGGGTGATGTTGTAGTGAAAAGGATCTGGGGACAAAACTCAATGAATTTGAAGGCTCAGGAAAAACGTCTTTCTGGTTTATCTGGATTTTTACATTTTTGTAATAAAAATGTACTTTTGAAATATTGCTATATAAATAAAATATGTTAAACTGTTTTGTGAAGAGTGACAATTTCTTGTTACTAAATGCCTTCATTTTTAAAAGCATATGTTGTACCTACTCTTGATATCTGGTTAAGATTCAAGATGTTAGAATGAGTTTACAGTTGATGAAACAAAGTTTTATGAAGTACTATTTTTTACACTTCAGTGAGGCACTGATATTCAATGTTGTAATATTAATACCTAAAACACACACACCTAATAGCTTTGGTCTCTGAAGGGAAGTCTGGCTGGTGTTTAATGTAGGCATAAACAAAATGTTTGGGGAAGACTATTCAATTGTACAGCAATCAACTCTTTCTTTCTTCCCTGAATTGTGCTGCCAATGTAAAATGATTTTTGTGTGTGCAGGTTGATTTGCTATTGGGAATACTGTAACCTGGAGAACAGGAATATGGAAGATAAGTATGATGCTGATAATTCAAGTAGGAGTGGGCATATTTTTATTTCCATTGCACTTGTTTCTGTCCCCTGCCAATAACTTGTTCCAGACTGAGGTGTCTACATTACCGTTACTGAATTATTATATATTGTTGCTATGCAGATCTCTTGACTTCATATGTAGCTGCAGTATGATCAGTGCTCACTTTTTCTTCAGCTATGCATTCTTAAACAATAGTGTGCTCATGCTGATAATGGTCTTTGTTGTTTGATACATTGCCATCAATGAAGTGCATGTGCTGCTGTCATGTTCTAAAAAGGCTGGTGGCAGTCTTCAGTCAGTCTTCTGTCTCTTCCCCCGCACACCCCTTTCCATTTCGTTACCCTGGTGCCTTCACTGTTTCTGAAGGCCCGTCGCCTCCCTCTTGCTAGCAGACATGAGGAACCCAACTCTTTTCTCCACTTTTTTTCAATGTCTTCCATTCTCCTAATCCACTTCCAATTCTGATTTATCAGGAACCCAGACTCCTTATGGAATGATTACGTGCACTGGTCACTTGCAAAGTTGCAATAAAACATTTGTACAACTTAATCTATCCACTGGCTCCTTGAGCTGCTGAGGGAAAGGTGAAAAGACCCTTCCGCACAACCTGGCAATAAGGGGAAAATTCCTTCCCATTCCCCAAAAAGGGTTAAGCATGAAGTTCACAGCAAGGCTGAAAATATCTGTTTCTACTCCAATTCTCCAGAGGGAGTCCAGTGCTGATCAGGGTCTCTCTCTCTCCTCTCACCTCCCACCCCACTTCGCATGCATGGAAGCCAGTAGACTTCTGCACCTTTCTGTCTACCTCCTCCAGCTCATGGCCATGGGTTTTCTTTCCTTTGCTGGATGCCCATGTCTGAGGTGGAATGGGGCACTTGTGCAGACTAGGAGTATAGTACTGCCCTCTTATTACTTGCAAGAACCATGGACTGAGGTACTAGCATAATTTGATATTCCATTTCCTCTAACGCCTTATTCTTGCTAAAGAATTTTTAAGTGGGTCGGGAAGAATGTGTTAAGAGGAGGATGGCATCATAAAATGTGTACATCCATTTTAGAGAAATGGCTATTAGAGAAATGAACCTCTTCATTACGTAAAGCAGCTGCTGTTTCATGTAATGAAGAGGTTCCTTTCTCTAATATTGCTGACTTCAGTATGGCAATTCCTGAAGATGATCTGTGTTTTCTTTGTAAAATATGTCATTTAAAAGAACATATTAAACAGTTTTGCTTCAAATTGTTCTTGGGTGGTCTTTTCACCCTTCTGTTTTAATTAAAACCAGTTATTTCTACATTTCATAGTATATTTTATTCCAAGTTGTAATTGGAAGTTTGCCTATAGTCATTGTTTTTCTTGATCGTTCTGCGTTTGGTTTATCCTACCTACCTGGATGATCTTTGTCTTTTAAGAACAGCATTACACTTATAGACCACCCAGCCAGATTTTCCTTCCCAGTGGCTGTTTTTTCCAATTGTCACAGCACTTTTGAGTCTGGTTGCTATGGCACGTGCTGTTGGAATGTCAGCAAGAGCTCCATAGCAGCACATTTTTGAAAGGCTGTTGGCTAAATATGCAATAAACTTTTTACTACAACATCTTTGTGAGAGGGACATTGCAGTTAGAGAAAACAATCACTCATCCCCTTAAAGAACAGCTCAGAAAATGGTTTGTAACGTTAAAACTGTAAAGAGTGATAAAACCCAATCCAACCTCAGCTAGGGGATCATCCTGCACATTTATACAACCGTCTGGGTGTAAATACAGATGTAGACTGTATATAATTTCACAAAATATGCACTTCATTATGTTGTCTGGTGTGGTTCATGTGGAGGCTATCCTCACTGAGTAGAGATCCAATCCAGATCTGTTTTCTATCCTTCTACCTAACCTTTTTCCTCTATGTATAGTAATGAGTGTGTCTTAACAGTGGGTCAGTCTCTAAACTTGTCATTTGATGGATCATTTACCCTCCCAGCATCCAAGTCCCTCACACTTTGTTAGAATTAATATTAGAAATTATTAATATAGGAGACACTACCCACTAATTTAACCATAAATTTCTTTTAACACTAAATGGTATTTGATACAGTTACTCAGAACACGTCTCACACACTAAAAATAAGTGGTCACTACATCCCAAACATTAAAAAAGTATTCAGAAGCATGGGATCAGTATACTTGTTTGCAAATAGACAAGACCTAGCTAGGAAAAGCCATCTCCCTGGCAGGCTCCAGCATGATCTGGTGGTGTCTGACAAAGAACCTTCCAATTCATGGCTCTTTATATCTTTTAGCTAACTCATTAGCTTTAGCAAAAAACCCAGTTTGAAACAGTTTATCCTTGCTGCTTTCTTTTCTCCAAGGCTTTTATCTCTTCTTGCTGAACAGCAGTTTTCTTATTGCACCTTGGGTCACATAGGCTTTACTTTTAAGATAACACTGATTTGCAGATAGTGGGAAGGTCCATGCTGGTGCCTTTTAAGACAGATTTTTTTTTCTTTTTTTTTTTTTTTTTTTCTAATTTATTTAAAACCAGCTGCAGTCACCCTTAGAAGTTAGAAACCTTCTTCTTTACAACTTCCTTATCACATTAATTATTCCAGTGGTTCTCAACCTTTTTACTATTGGGGGCCACATCTAGTACAATCTCTATGGCCTAGAGGATGTCAGAGGGGCCGCAGCTGTGTGCGGATTAGACTGTAAGTAGCCTGCAGCCCACAGATTGAGAACCACGGAATCTTTGAACCAGACATCCTCCCTGCTTCATTTCTTTTGGCCTTTATAACATTATTTTCAAGGCCTTCCTTCTATTTGCTAATCAGAGCCTTTCTTTACAACACATACATTTTCCTTAGCCAAACTGCATCTAACTGTAATTTTCATTTCATATTTATTCTACACCTTAGCCCACAGGTAGAAGGGAGTCATTCAGCAGGCCCTCCAACTGGGCCTGGGGCCCAAACACAGCAGCCGCTCCCAGCCCCACCTCCTTTCCCATCACATGGGCCCAGCAGCACCCTCCTGGCAGGAGCATGGTGGCTGCTCCTCCTCCTGGACCGCCCCCACACCACCACCATATGAGCCCAACAGGGCTCTGGTTGAGCACCACGGCTGCTTCCCCCTTCTAGCCCGGCCTTTCTCCCACCACATGTGGCCCACCATACTGTGGACATGGCCCTCAAGCCAGAACGTTTGCCCGCCCCTAGCTTCAGATATATGGCAACAAGTAGAGGAGCCTATGGATTTCTCTCATTCAGCCGACCAAGGTTAGGAAACCAGTGCCTTAAATTGAATCTGTCACAGTTCTTTGTATTACTGAAAAGCACATCATCCAATAACACCTAGTATATTTGCCCACTTTATAGAGAACACAATTTGTGTTTTGGGTTCTGCTGTGCTGTGATGGAGTTTGTCCCTAAACGGTCGTGTTGTTTCATGACTCCCTTTCTTAAATTGGGGGTAAAATTTTGCATGTACAAACTGTGAACATCTTATCAGGAAGATATTTGTCACTGAGGAGGAACTTCCAGAAATGATGCTATGCTACTCATGCTGCTCTTCTGAGTTAAAATTTGCCTGGTACGTGTGCTGTAAAGAAAAAGACTATGGCTATGTCTACACTTGTCGAAATAAGTCGACTTAACAAAGTTGACTTTGTCGACTTAGTATGTCTAAACTATAAAATTAAGTCAACTTAAAGTGGACCTTGCCAAATCGACTTAGGGCGTCCATGCAGGACGCCTAAGTCGACTTGTAGGGGCTAGGTGGACCTGGGACTGGTCCATGGTGGAAGGGGGTACCCCTTCCAAAGTGCCAGGGGGCTCAGCATTTGCCCCATTGTACCCTGGTACAATGGGGGCTGAGCAGGACAGGGACAGTGGCAGGGTATAAGAGCGGGGTGGGCACGCCAGGCTCTGCCTGTGCCAGCCACCCTGGGGTCCTTTATGTCGACTTAAAGTCGATTTAGGGCTAATCTGCATCTACACTGGCTAAGTCGACTTAATAAAGTCAATTTAGCCAGTAAAGTCGACTTTAAAGTAGGTTTAATAAAGTCGATGTAAAATTTCCTTAAGTCGACTTAAGCAGCAGCTTAAGTCAATTTAAGGAAATTGTAGTGTAGACGCAGTTTAAGTTGATTTAAGCAGGCTTAAATCGACTTAATTCACAAGTGTAGATGCACTCTAACCGACTTGCATGTGGTCACAATACCATCCTAAGGGAAGGTTATCAGGGCAGGCAGCGAAGAGACCATATAAGAGCATCATATGCATTTGTAGCAAGCCAGCCAGGAATGTCCAAACAGCTGAAGTTGCATGCCTGGGGCCTTGGGGATGTCATCACTAATCCACTTCCAAAAATAAAAAATAACTTCTGCCACTGAAGCACAGTTTGAGAGATTGATGATTTGGCTTTAGCATTGTGTAAGGAGTCAAAAAGCTTGGAAGATGTTGTAATACCATGTTAACCTATTCTGAATGCTTCCATTGTACTCCTATGTAACAGTCTATATATTCCAGACAAAAATAAGTTTCTGATGAAAGGTCATTGGGGTCTTTTGCAAGCTGACACACCCATTTTATTTAGTAGAATCGTAAACATACACTGACGTATCAGTACTCCATGAAGCCCCACTGAAAAGTGCAATGATTTATTTTACACGACAGGTTTACCCTGTCTGAGTCTCTGGATCTATGAAGGTCAAAGAGCCAGTGATGTTTCATGGGAAAATCTGAAAAGCATTCTGTTTAGAGAGAATGCTGCTGATAAATATTTCCTGTATTTCTTGCTCCCTAAATATTACTGGGGATATGTGCATGAACACAAGATCTTTGTTCCTTAAGGCTACATCTGCTTCTGCTGCTAATTCTGAACTTGGATTAATAATAAATTATCATACATAGTTCTTAACATTAAAAATGGATTTAATAAATATTAAGTCAATAATACACTGTAAGAACAAGTAACTGATGTCACAGATGGTAATTTCTTTGCAATAGTTGTGTTTTGTGTGAAGGGGAGCAGGGAGGGAATCTGTTTTCACTCCAGAACTGAGGACTATTTCTAAGTTGCATTCAGGTGTCTGGATTCAGTACCCATAAATTAAAAAGAGAAAATGTGCTAACAGGTCAGATCCTCAGCACTGAAAATGCTATTCTTGTTTACACTGGCTCAGTGCGCTTATGTGACAATTTGGGAACCTGTAACTGGCCTGTTATCTTGTCAAACAATCAAAAAAAAAAAAGTCATGAATGTCTCATTTAATTCTTTCCTATGCAGTCTCAAAGATTAATAGTCTGAATTCCTCCGCTCATAAAATGACTATCGAGACAAATGCAACAGCTTAGTAATATTTCAAGTGGACTCAGAAACATACGTCAGTGTTTATTAATCTGCATCTGGCATTGCACGAATATAAATGCTTGTATTTTGATTTGGGAATCTTGATTTTTGAAATTTTCTGTCCCTCCATTCATTTCAGAGATCCATTTTTGATGCGGAAAGAAAGTCAGTGGCAGTAATGACAAAAACACAAAGAGAATTAGAGAAAAAAGGAAAAATAAAAATGAAAGAAAGGAATATACCAGTAAATGTATTTTAAAAGGCACACTGGCTCCTCTCCCTCCAAATAAATTACAATGAAAAGACAAAATGGGAGCTCAGCTGAAAGGACGCACAAAATATTAGAAGTGTATCTCCTTTCATTCAGAATCCAAAGGGGTAGCCGTGTTAGTCTATTGCAGAAAAATAACAGAGTCCTATGGCACTTCTAAAGGCTAACAGATTTATTTATCGCATGAGCTTTCGTGGGAAAAAATCCCACTTCATCTGACAAAGTGGGATTTTTTTCCCACGAATGCTCATGCGATAAATAAATTTGTTAGTCTTTAAAAGTGCCACAGGACTTTGTTGTTTTTCATTCAGAATGGAATTCTAGTATTTCAAAACAACTCCATTTCTCCACATTTTGATATAGTATAAAAATAGTTGCTATGATTGTTAGTCTTTGCTAAAAATACAATTTAATCTTTAGCACCTGGAGGAGACACCAGAAACAAATAACTGGGACCTTGATTTAGTATCTTACCTAATAGATACTATTTTTCTCCTGCAGCATGATCCTTTAACCTTTCCATAAACCTATGATGAGGTAAATCCAGAAAGGAACACTTAATCAGACATTCACACATTATCCATTTTTATCTTACAACATTTGCTGTCTCTCATGGTAAAAATGGAATAGTTACGTAGGGAAGAAAGACAAATATACTATGTAAAATACAAAGGCAAATTAACAGATAAAGAAAGAGTAAGGGTAAAAACATCTTCCAGTTTGTGCACTAATCATTTATGTAGTATATGTTTTGTAATGTCACTTGAACTCATTCCACCAACTAGCAAAGTTTCATGGGCACCATTTCACAATAAATATCGAACAAAATGATCTAATTTTTATCCTGAAAATCTGAATGAATCAACTCTGTTTTTTTTTTTTTTTTTTTTTTTACTTTTTATTGTTTAAACAAACAGCAGAAACATTTCAGGCCTGTTGGTGCCAATGAAATGTTTGTTTTCTTACCTATTGTTTGGATATATAGTATCAAATATGTATGAACACTGACTCAAGATACAGGAATAGGCCCTAGTCCTGCAAACATTTATGCATGTGCTTAACTTTTACTTCATAACAGCAAATCTAAGCATGTACATAAAAGTTTGCAGGACTAGAACCCAAGTCTCTTCTTTAAGATACACCTGTCCTTATCAATATACATTTGTTTACTTCTTATATTTGTAAGATTTTTATAAAATCAATTATATTTAAGATTTTTAAGACCAACAGCTTTTATCCATATTTCCCATTAACAGTGGTATGAAAAAAGCGTAACATACAAAAAACTGATGCACAAAAACAGATATATCAGGTCACTGCTCAACTGGTAGCATAATACATGGTATAAAACAGAAACATATAAATGGGTAAATGTTATGGGGATACCAACTTAAAAGCCACATTTCAATCCCATGTTTTAAAACATACTATTCCTATAAATAACACTGAGAATTAATATTACAAAACAGTAGAAAAAATCATTAATTTGTGTATATTTCTTCAATTTGTTTGTTTATTTAGTATATTTGACAGCATTTAGAGTCATTTTCATTGTTTTGTTGATGGTCAGTTTTACTTTCCAGTTCCAAGCACCAGCACCCTCCTGTCACTCCCATGCACTGCTCTGGGGGAGCTTATGTTCCCATTTTTTGGCCAGGCCCTGCTAATAACGCAGCAGGCAGACCTACTTCTTTTTCGGAGCTAGGAGCAGAATAGTGTCTCTTCCTCACTGGACACCTGCTGCACAGTCCTTTTCACTTCCCAGACTTCTGCACATTGCCTGGGCATCTTTCGGAGTCCATTTCATCACTGCCTGGTCCCTACATTGAGACAGGGAGAATCTGGAGTCCAGGGGAGCTTTCTTCATTCCTCAGATCCTTGCATGGAAATAGGGAGCACCTGGCAGCAGCTGAGTAGACATCCTTATGCAGGGCCCTTCTGTGGGATCTCAGAGAAAACATCCATTAAAATCACTTCTCACTCATAACTTTCCTTTTTTTATTTTCCTTTTGGACTGAAATATTCCACACTACGGTGCTACTGGAAATAAACAAGACTCCCTGACACATAACCCCTCCGCCTCTATTAATACAATGGCTTACCATGAGACATCTGTGATGTTATATAATAATGTACTTTGGGATATCTTTATTGAACCAAAAGATGCCTGGTAAATTTCACAAATCGGATGGAGTGGAGGGTTAAAATTTATCTAAAACATTTTTTGCTCAATGTCCCTCCAGAGGGTATTCTAATAATCTGATAAATATTCATAAATATCTGATTATCATTAATTATTTGATAGACATTGACAAAGCACTAAACAAAATTAAGTAAAAATGTTATATGATATATTCTTCAGTGCAACTGGAACCACTCACTACATTTTTAATAACTGATTTCATGTGAAAAGTTTTAAATGTTCTCTTGCAATCAACCAACTCTGCATTTCTCCTTTTGATAATTTTGCTTTTGTTTCTTATGCATATCAAATTACTATTATTTCTGTTATGCAGTAGAGTTACAGCAAGCATTCAAATTAGAGTCTCTTGCCAGTCCAAATCTAAATTCACAATACATAAGTGGTCAGTGTAGGTGGAATATTTTCATGCATAAGTACATTTTCAGCGTTAAACGGAAATGAGGGAAGAGATTTCCTGTGTGTGAATGGGGAGGCAGTTTTAAGACAAAGCATGAAATACATACTTTTAAGAAAAGCATGAATTACATATTTTGAAAGCTATAAATAAGGACCATTTAGGAGAACAGAGACATGAATTTAAGTTCCATTTAAATAGGTGGACTTGGAGCTTTGCAGATGCATGGAGTGGAAAAATTGTAAATATTTTGCTAAAAAAGCAGTTCTTCTCCTTAAATAGGATTGACATGCATGAGAAAGAAAGTACAAAGTGATTGAAGGCGATCAAGTGACGAGTCAAGAGAAAATCTTGAGCACAATTGTAGGATTAGAAGGAAATCTAGGAAGACATGAGAGCAGAAATGTAGCATTTTGAAGTGCTTAGTGTGAAACAATTTCTTTCTGTTAGTGCTTGGGAGAGCTTAATATGAAATAATTTCAATTCTGTGCATTTTTTTCTGGGAAAAATATTAGAATGCTTTGTATTAGGAAGTAAATAATGTTTAAATGCATATTTGTAAACTTTTTGTATTGCCGTTTATTTTCACCAATCCACAGGGGTTTATTGTTCAGTTTTACAAACAACATGAAAATCATCAGTAGGTGGCAGTACTTCTCTTTGTACTAACAGCTGTGACTAAGGCTATATATATACATAGTCAAATTCCAAAGGGGTAGCCGTGTTAGTCTATTGTAGAAAGACAACAGAGTCCTGTGGCACTTTTAAAGACTAACAGATTTATTTATCGCATGAGCTTCCGTGGGAGAAAATCCCACTTTGTCAGACGCTTTGAAGATGGGAAAGTTACAGTAACTTTCCCATCTTCAAAGCGTCTGATGAACTGGGATTTTCTCCCACGAAAGCTCATGCGATAAATAAATCTGTTAGTCTTTAAAAGTGCCACAGGACTCTGTTGTCTATATATACATAGGTGTGCATACTAAATTACTAGATGGTGTACATGCATGCAGGATCGTCACTGCCCCGGAAATTGTTTTGGGGCCTGGGCTCCGACCCCTCTGCGCTGCCCCTGCCCCCTGGCCCGATCTGGAATCCGGGGCCTGATCCAGCCAGGGCCTGGATCAGGCTCCTGCCGCCACCAGACCGGCCTGCGTCAGGGGCTGCACCAGATTGGGCCACTGCTCTTGGCCACGCCCCAGGAGGATCCTGCTGCTGGCGGGCCCCGAACCGGGGACAACGCCTGATCGTGTGGCGGCCAGTCACCGGATCCCCAGCTGGGCCTGGGCTGGATCAGGCCACCACTGGCAGCCAGGCTCCAGGTCCCTGGCCAGTGCCAAGGCCAGATCACGCGGCCCCTGGTGACCGGGCCCCAGGTCCCCACCGGACTCAGGGCACTGGCGATGTGATTTGGGGCTTGTGCTGGTTGTGCCCACTGCTAGCGACATCACTGTATGCATGTGCATACTCCGAAGATCCACGCTAACCTGTGCTGTGCGGCACATGAGTATACTTTTGCATTCCTGGTATATCAGACATTCTGGTATCTGTGGGAACGATGTGGGCCTGCCCCACCAGCATGATCTTGGACATATAGGGCACATGAGGTCACGCCACAGGGAGAGTGCCATTTTGAACAGTGCACCGCCTCTCTCCCCGCTGGCATGATCTTGAATGCAAGGTATGGTTGGTGGGCATGGAGAGATGCACTCTTCAAAGTGGCAGTTTGGCTGACTACCAGATGGGGTACAAACCCTAGAAAAGCAGGACTGTCTTGTTTAATATTGGACTCGTGGCCTGTCTAATACCCACATCCACGCTGCTGTTGTTTCTCAACATTAGTACTACCATTTCAGAAACAGTATCCCTGGGTGCCATGCATGAGGGAGAAACACGAGGAACGCTTTTGTGTATTGTTGTCCCCCATCTTCACACATTTGCCAATTGCAGTTCCTGCACACCTCTCCCTCTTGCCCAACTGAGTGGAAGACTTGGAGCAACTGAATAATGATCTGGTCCTGCTCCCATGCCTTCGTGTAAGACAAATCTTTATGCACGTGAGCAGGCGATAGGCAAGATGCAGAATGTAATTTTGGCATGCTGAAGATGGCTGACCTCGAGGGGGAATGACAGATCCATTCCACTTCCATGGAACAGATCTGAGGATTGCCACAGAATTCAGGGATGGACTGTTGCTTCTTGTGCAGAAGAACCAGCACAGTGTGGAAATCTGGAAATCTGGGATGACCAGCAGTGACTTCAGAATGTCTTGTGACTCAAATCATGGTTTAAAGACTTCAAGGTACAGAGAAACCACAAGCAAGTGACCCATGCTTCACACTACAGTGGAAGGCGAAAAATCCCCAGGGCCCCTGCCAATCTGCCTTCCAACAAATGCCAAAGCTTTTGAAGCCCTGATTAGCAATGAACGTCCTCTGACCACATTTCAGTCCTCAGCTTTCGAAGAATACTTACATTTGAATCAATCCTATAACCCAGGGGTCTGCAACCTGTGGCTCTGGAGCCGCATGAGGCTCTTTGGCTGCCCCCTTGTGGCTCTGGGCTCCCCCAACCACCGGGGTACCCTGCAGGAGGCCCATGCCTGGTTCTGGGCTTCCCCCAGCCACCAGGGACCCCATGGGCAGCCCATGCCAAGCTCCAGGCTCCCCCCCCATAAGGGGACCCTGCAGCAGAAATCCTGGCTCACTTCCCTGCACCTCCCACCAGAAGGCTATACCCATTGTGGCTCTCAAAACACTTTGTTATTGAAGGAATTTTGAAAAATGGCTCTTCTTATCTTTTGGGTTGCAGACCCCTGCTATAACCAGTGGAGTCACTGGCGCCAGGCCCTAAGTCCCAGGGCCAGAGCCCCGAGTCTGGTAGCAGCAAGATCCAGCCCCAACTCTGCCCAGGGACCCAAGGCCCAGTTGCCAGCAGCAGCAGAACCTGGCCCCAACTCTGGCCAGGCTGCTGGCACCAGCAGGATCTGGCCCCAACCCCAGCTGGGGACCTAGGGCCCGGCTGTCAGCAGTGGCAGAATCTAGCCACGACCCCAGCTAGGGATCTGGGGCCAGGCCATCAGCCGGCGGTAGTGGCAGGAGCCTGCTCTGTGCCCTGGCTGAGGACCGGGGCTGGATCGGGCCCAGAGGGGTGAGGCGGGGGCGGGGCCCGGGCCTCAAACCTATTTTCAGGCCTACCTATAATTTTTTCAACCAGCTGCTCTTCTGGGATAATCGCCCTCTTAAAGGTCATTGCAGGGAGAGGTGGGTGAGGAAATGAGTTTGTGCCCTTTTGTTTGTTTTTTATTTTTATGATGTAGAAATATAGTCTGAAAGGGGCTTTCCTGCTTATTTTTAATTTAGAAATATTAGGAATAACATCTTCTTTACACCCAGGATCACAGTTGTGAGACCCAGAGGTGAGACCCCGCATCTTCCTCAATACTTAAGTTGAAAGGAGGGAGGAAGGGTTGAATCTCCAGTAAAGATTTTATCAAAGCAATCTTTTCTTACAAATAAACCACTTGTCCACTCAGTTAAAAGAAAAACAGAGTCCTGTGGCACTTTTAAAGACTAACAGATTTATTTATCGCATGAGCTTTCGTGGGAGAAAATCCCACTTTGTCAGACGCTTTGAAGATGGGAAATTTACAAACTAAATTTCCCATCTTCAAAGCGTCTAAGGAAGAGGGATTTTCTCCCACAAAAGCTCATGTGATAAATAAATCTGTTAGTCTTTAAAAGTGCCACAGGACTCTGTTTTTCTGCAATAGACTTAACACGGCTACCCCTCTGGAACTCAATTAATGAGGCTATGTACACACGATCAGATTAAAGCGCAACAAGGCAATCGCGCTACAAAACTCACGTGACCTTTATTGCGGGACAACGCGTACACACGTTGCTCCCTGCAACGCAACAAAATTACACGCATTATCGCGGTTGAGCGCAATGACTTCTGGGCACCTATCCCATCGTTCCATTTTCCCCTAAGTTGGCGCTATGAATCATGGGATGAAGGAAAGGAACGCAAAGCGCCATGGGTAAAGTGTCAGTTTCCCATGGTGCTTTGTGTTCCCCTAGCGTCTTCCTCGTTGCCAATAGCAACTCGCGCCTATTTTCAACATTGCAGTGACGCAACGCACCACTTGCAATCAATCGCAACAGCGACAGCATGGATCCTGCTATGATCTCCATTGTCGCCTTCAACATTCTGAATACATCTCGGCTTGTTGCTCAGTATGCAATGAGCTCCGAGTCAGATGAGGACACCGAGGAGCAGGGGCTGATCGATGCCATGCAGAGCAACAGCACCGCGTTGCTCAGCTCCTTCACCGATCATCTGCACACGGTGCAACGCCGTTTCTGGTCGCGAGAGACGAGCACTGAGTGGTGGGATCGCATTGTTATGCAGCTGTGGGATGACGAGCAGTGGGTACAGAACTTTCGAATGCGGAAAGCAACCTTTCTGGAACTGTGCTCAGAGTTGGCCCCTGCCCTGCGACGGAAAGACACCAACATGAGGTCAGCCCTAACTGTGGAGAAGCGTGTTGCGATTGCTGTATGGAAGATGGCGACTCCCGACTGCTATCGGTCCGTTGCAAACCAGTTTGGAGTCGGGAGGACCACCGTCGGATTAGCCCTCTCACAAGTGTGCCAAGCCATCAATCGCATCCTGCTACGGAGGACAGTGACATTGGGCAATGTTCGAGAGATTGTGGACGGCTTTGCTGCCATGGGATTCCCTAACTGCGGGGGAGCCATAGACGGCACACACATCCCTATTTTGGCTCCAGACCATCTCGCGACGGAGTACATAAACAGGAAGGGCTACTTCTCCATGGTGCTGCAAGCACTCGTGGATCACAAGGGTCGTTTCACGGACATCAATGCTGGGTGGTCGGGAAAGGTGCATGATGCCCGCATTTTCAGGAACACTGGTCTGTACCGGAAGCTGCAAGGGGGCACCTTTTTCCCTGATCAAAAAATAACAGTGGGGGAGGTGGAGATGCCCATAGTCATCCTCGGAGACCCAGCATACCCACTGATGCCATGGCTCATGAAACCCTACACTGGGAACCTTGATCGCAGCAAGGAGCGGTTCAATTACCGATTGAGCCGCTGCAGAATGACTGTGGAGTGTGCCTTCGGCCGTTTAAAAGGGCGCTGGCGCTGTTTGTATGGGAGGCTGGACTTGGCGGAGGACCAGATCCCTGCCGTGATTGCGTCATGTTGTGTCCTCCATAACATTTGTGAAAGTAGGGGAGAAAAGTTTTCCCCTACGTGGGCTACGGAGGCACAGCGCCTCGAGGAAGCATTCGAGCAGCCAGCCACTAGGAGTATTAGGGTGGCACAAGGAGAAGCTGCTCGCATAAGGGAGGCACTCAGGGAGCATTTCAATGATGCCCTTCCCTAGTTAAGTTCCATGACGCATCAGGTGCACCTTAGGATCATTTCAATAATGTGTATAAATAAATGCATTCTTCAAAGTATTTGTTACTGTTTTTATTGAAACCTGAAAGATGGGGGTGGGGTTACAGGTTGGTGTAGCTCCGGGTCTCGTAAAAGTAGCTGGGGGGGGGGGGGCTGGATGTTGTCCTGTACCGGGGTGGAGGGTGGCCTTCAAAGAAATGCTTTGAGGGACTGCGGTGTGTGGGAGGCATACACGGCTGAACTGTCTGGAGTGGAGCCCGGACATTTATCGCCTGGGACTGCAAAGCTATCATGTTCTTTAGCAGTTCTGTTTGCTCCTTCATGACGCTTATCAGTTCGTCCCTGTGTTTCTGCCTCCTCTGCTGGGATTCCTCTCTCCAGGCTCTATTCTCCCTTGCGGATTCTTGTGTTGCTTTCAGCAGGTCATTAAACATATCCTCCCTGTTTCTTCGAGAACGCCGCCTAATGTTTCTCATTCGGTCAGCTGGGGTAGACACCGGCCTTGTGAAGCTCAATTCTAATACAAAAATAACAATATAGACATTGTTAACACATAGCATAGATAGCCAATGTAACCTTCCAGTAGCACATTCCACTGGAAGGTACAGGGCGGTCAACACACTACGCTGCGCTGAAGCAGACAAGGTACATTCTAATAGACGGCTTACTGGGGGCTAAGAATCGGAAGAGGGCACACAGATGGAACCCAATATCCCTCTCCTCAGAGTGCCCCTTCCATCTAGAATACATCTCCTACATGCCGCCGGTAGCAGGCCGGGACCGTATGCTGCTGCACTGTGTGCTGCCATGGTTCCCAGGGCTGTGCTTTGCAGCTGGAGAGGCAGAGTGTCCGTCTTTGGGAGCGCAGACACAAACACTCTCCCATCTAACCTGAGTATTAGGCTCTGGAGGTACATCGAGGAAACCTTTTCTGACCTAAATGCAGATGATTATTTTACAATCACTGCTTGTATTGATGCCCTGCTAATGAATGCAGAGTAAATAGCGTGCACAGCGGGGACCCGCAAGCACCCCCACCCCAGACAATGATATTTTAGCAGGAGCAGAGCTGAATGAAGGAGAAACTTACCTGAACCCCCCTCTGCCGCCTCAGAGAACAAGCTGCAGTTCAAGCCTTGGGTGGACGTCTCAGCGGGGCTGCTGAAGAGCTCCTGGCTACACGCGGTTGCGCTTTCCTCCGTGTCATCCTCCATCTCCTCCTCCTCCTCCTCCTCAACAACGTCCTCATCCTGCTCGGCTCTGGCAATCACCGGACGAGGAGGGGCTGAAGTGTCCACGGGACTTTTGGCAGTGGTTGTGGGGTCCCCGCTGAGGATGGCTTCTATTTCCTTATAGTACCTGCATGTTGCAGGCGCTGATCCGGAACGGCGGTTTCCCTCCTTCGCTCGGTGATAGGTAATTCTGAGCTCCTTCACCTTTGATCTACACTGCACTGTGTCTCTATCATGCCCTCTCTCTGACATGGCCCGAGAAATTATGCCAAATGTGTCATAATTCCTCCTGCTGCCGCGTAGCTGCGCCTGCACGGCGGACTCTCCCCAGATGCTGATCAGGTCCAGTACCTCTGCCGTGCTCCAAAGGGGTGCGCGTCTTCCACGGCGGGCCGCCATTGCTACTGATGATCGGAGCACAAACACACTCCACGAGGAAGAGAGCAGGAAGTGAAACAGACTTGAAATTTGAAAATCCCGGGAATAAGTTCGGGGCAGGGCGGGGACAGTTTCGTCACGGCCACAGAGCGGGTGGGGGGAAGACCAGAGAGGACGACTTGGGAATGCTGGGACAGTTCCGGACTCCAGTCAATGCGCGGTAAGCGTACACACGAGCTCAAACGCGCAATATATGATCCGCAACAGCTGTTACCACTCTCGTCGGAGTGGTTGTTGGATTGCGCGACAAAAAGGCAGTTAACGCGCAAGAGCCCTGTTGCACGTGTGTACGCCGTTGTTGCTATCGCGCGGTAATGAGCTTTAATGCGCGATAATCTGATCGTGTGTACAAGGCCTAAGATTTCACTATCCTAAACTGTGATCTCATAAACTTGCTAGTTTTTTAAGCATCCATAAAGACTTCCAAGAAGAACAGGGTAGATAAGACTTGAATTTCTAATGTAAAACAAAAGCAAGCAGAAAAACATTAATTTTGTGGGGAAACTTTCATTCAAATAACATATAGAACCAAAAAAGTGCATAGCCCCACTTTCTTCTGCAGGTCAACTTTAAAACTGGATGAACTTCAGTTTTGACTGCCAATGATTAAAATCTGGCTCCACTAATTTTTACCAGATTTTCATTTGGAATTATTGGAGGGAAGGGGGATCCTCCCCCTAAAAAAACCCCTAAAAGCGCTGTTTCACCTCTGCCTTGGGGTCTGTATTTATACTAATTCAAAATACTGCTTTTAGCTATGTGTTTTTGTAACCCATTAGTCTAAATGGAGAGTTTCCCTTTAAGAGAGCTGTTCGGTCAGTGTTGCTAGGCAGATTTAGCTGCTTAGAGCCAGAAGTTTCTGGTCTGTGGAGTGGCAGCTCTGAGCATGCTCCACATGGTCCCCTGCTGCTTGCTGCTGGAGTGACATTCCTGAGAGCCAGCAGCCAGGGTGGTTGGACTGAGAGGAGCCCACGTGCTCTGTGCACAAGGAGAAGTGAGCCAGGAGCAGACAGCGGCTGTTTCCCCCCCACTCTGAAGCATTTTGCTTCAGGGTTTCTTTCTTTCTATCTCTCTCTCTATATATATATAAATGAGTGGTGCCTAAGCAGCAAGCTGACTGAAGAGCAGGGGTTTGCCTGGAAGAGTCCAGCAGACAAAGAGCAAGGAGCTGCTTCTTCCTACTCAAGCCTCTGAGCGTAGCCTACAGAGACTATCACTGAGAGCCAGGTGAACTCCACCAGAACTTTGGGACACTTGAGTGGAGAGCGTTTCTGAGGGGCTGCTCTGTTTAAATTCATTTTTTTTTCAGGTTTATATGTATTGTGAAATAGTAAATGTGAGTTCCCAAAATTAGCCACATCTTGTTATAGATTTATATGGTAGTCATTATTTTGTTTCTTAAATCATATGATTTATAAAGTTAATGTTTAATAAAACTCATTACTTTTCTTTCTTTGTTTTTATCTGCTTTGAACAATCTTTGCTGTGAGTCCCATACAAACTGGATCCTGGGTCTCCAGCTGCTTTTCTCCACAGGGATTGGGGTGTATTTCTGTGAGGCACTGGAGAAGGGCAATTTAATTAATTTTAGCCCACCTGAAGGTTACATTTTATCCATAAGGAAAATAACATACTCTCAGTATCTGAATTTTACTCTCCCCTTTTCTATTGACGAGGTAATGAGAGCTCCTTCTCCTGTTTCACTCTAGATTCATAGATTCCGAAACCATTGGGAACATCTAGTCAAACCTCCTGCACAGTACAGGCCACAGAATGTCCCCAAAACATCCAATCTTGATTTAAAATGGTCAGCCATGGAGATCCATCGTGACCTCCGTAAGTTGCTCCAATGGTCATTCTCAATTTTTAAAATATATGCCTCATTTCTAGTCTGAATTAGTCTAACATCAGCAAGCTCAACATTTGTCCAGGTTTTGATATTGTGTATAAGAAAGATAACCATTTATATTATTGGTGAAATCACTGTTATGCAATTGCAACAAATCTTGCTCCAATTATGTCATGTAAGATGTCAATGGAAATGTTAGGGATTTGCTAAGTATGATTATCCTGTTTATATGCATGTATCATCTTCGCATCAGAAGTTATAACTATTGGCTGGGTACTTGTATTTTAATCATGTGTTGTATTCCTGGGTGATGCCGCTCCCAGATAGAATATACTTTAGGGCTACATACTTATGTGTTGATGGCCCATCAAGGACACCCTACTCTCACAATGGGCCATTGAAGAAACTCATTCCACCCAAACAGCTCTTCCTGAGGATGCATCAGCCAGCAAGGAGCCAATGGCCACCTTCTATGATTCATCAAACTACAGAAGGACATGTGATCCTGGGTTCCGTTCCATCTTGTGCCACTAACATTTTTGCTTGGGACAGTAAATTTCCAGGCAGATGGCAGAGGATATATTAAAAAAAAAACCCTGAAACACCTCCATTTTGCCTCATTCCTGCTCAAAATCTCTGGACTGTGGTTTTACTCCAGACCTTTCAATATTTTGGAAGTTACCAAAGAGACTTTTGTAAGCCAGCAGTCTAGTCCATCCCAGCTATGATCCTGATCTGTGACCCCACCTCCCACTTAAAATCATTGTATTTGATTCCTGACCCATTCATCTGTTTCATTAATACATCTTGCTTAGTTTACTCAGGATTGGCTGAGAGCAGATGCTTATTGACCTGAAGATAAGTGCTTGAGTCTTGGTCAGTAGGAACCTCACATACAAGATGGGTTTTCAAGAGCCTCTTACTGTACTGGACTTGGTTGTCTGGATAGGAACCAGCAGCTGAAATGATACCTAAATGGGGCTGTGGCTGTCTTGTCAACTAGCGGATGGTACTGACTAAGTACAGAATAACACGGCCGGGGGAGCAGCTTGGCGGCGCTATTTCTTGCAGTCTGCCGGCTGCTGCCATTCTGCGCATGAGCCATCGCAGCACACAGCCCCGCCCCCCTCCGGGCACTAACCATAGCGCTGTGAGTGAGTCTGGGCCGAGGTGCGCGAGTCCCCTCGCGCTGCCCCAGCGAGCACCTTGGTACGCAACGGCGAGTCCATGGGACTGCACCATCACAGTAGGGCGGGGGGGAGTTACGGTCTGAACCAACTCTGCCGGGCGGGAGTCCCAAGTACAGCAGAGTCGCTGCTGAACAAGAGCACTCCCCTCCGCGGACTCCGCCGCTGGTGGAACGCCCCACACGCTTCCCCCTCGCTGATGATGGTTTAGCCCTTTGTTCCGCCCTCGCTCCCCACCGCTGGCCAGGCGGTGGTACGCACCGGGACCGACCTCGTCTCCGCTCCGGAAGTGTCGGCAGAGAGTCGCCCCGGAGAGTGTGTGCCCGCGAATCCCAGCCGAGTCTCTGCTGCCGCCCCCGGGTGAGGCCGCACGGCGGGGCCGGGACAGCCGCAGGGCCCGAGTAGGGCGGGGGGGCTGGCGGGAGCTCAGGGCCGGTCTCAGCGCCGCGGGGCGGCGGGACCCAGCCTCGTCCTCTCGGGGACTTGGCGCCCGCTGTCGCTGGGCACCGCGGGGTGGGGGTTACCGGGGCCCTGCGGAGACATCCCAGGGGGCCCGGCCGGACACCCCGCAGCTGAGCTGGTTTGATCTGTGCATGACCCCATCAGCTGTGACGCCGCGGGGAGGGTGGAGGGAAGCTGCTGGCCCGCCCGGGTGGTGTCTGTGCAGAGTCCAGAGGCGGGTCCAAGCTGGGCAGCGCCCGAGGGCCGGGAGCTCTGGCTTCTCTGTCTGGGGAAAGGGGCTGGCAGGGAGAGGATGAAGAAAATCCTGGCACTCAGCGCCAGTTCCCTGCAGCTAGTGTGATGTTGGGCTCCGCAGCCGTTCGCGCTCAGCCTCCTTTATGTGGTTTTTTTTAGTCTGGACCAGGGGTCTGCAACCTGTGGCTCTGGAGCCGCATGCGGCTCTTTGGCTGCCCCCTTGCGGCTCTGGGCTCCCCCAACAACCGGGGTACCCTGCAGGAGGCCCATGCCTGGCTCTGGGCTTCCCCCAGCCACCAGGGACCCCACGGGCAGCCCATGCCAAGCTCCAGGCTTCCCCCCCCCCACATAAGGGGACCCTGCAGCAGAAATCCTGGCTCACCTCCCACCAGGAGGCTACACCCATTGTGGCTCTCAAAACACTTTGTTGAAGGAATTTTCAAAAATGGCTCCTCTTATCTTTTGGGTTGCAGACCCCTGGTCTGGACAGATCCTAAAACGCTATAGACACAGGCACTGCATCTACACAGTCAGCAGTTTGCTACGCTCATCACTGCAGTGCAGCGCTAGGGGAACGCGGTGTGGCAAGAGCGAGGGTTGAGAGAACAGGGGTGGGAGGTGACTTCAAAGGGTATATTTGGGTTCTGAAATAAGTGGTCTGATTTTTTTTTTCTCCCCCCTCCTTTAAAAGCATTGTGCATCCAACAGCACTCAGTGAGGTTCATTTAAGCTATTCTTGCTGCATAATTAACCTGAGCTCTTATTTGATAGATTACCTTAATTCCTCTCCCTTCCACAAACAAAAAGCTATTGTTTTTTGGTGCTTTCAGTGTGAAGTCGCTGGCACATCTGGAGCTGTCCCCTAAAGCCCAGGTGCTACATTCATCCCAACTGATAACCTGCTTATCTTGCAGTGGGCTAAAGCACTTGAGTGGTGATAGTCCTCCAAAACCTTCCCAGGCTTCTCTCCATGGCATGCCCAGAAGGACAGATACATTGTTTCCTAGTGAATTGTGGAACAATCATAGATCAGTTTAGCTTAGTGTTGTCCAAAAATACATGGAATATGCCTACAGAAATCATCTGAACATATCCATGGGAATGGGAAGTGTAGCACCAATGAGGATACTTGGGTAAGGCTTTACCTTTGTAGGGTGACTGCGCATATCTGGGCTAAACTAACCTGGCTACTCAGATCTGGGTGCCAATCTCATAAAGACACACCTACAGAACAGTTTTGAAAATGTGGTTTTGGGAGAATAGTAAAAATGCTCCAAAGAGTACCTTTTTTTCCTAGTTCATAGATGAGTGAAAGCAACTTGTATTTCGATATTCACTTTTTATTAAGGGCCCGTCAGTTCTTGTGCATTGTATTAATACAAGAGATATCAGTCATGCTGTTCAAAGGTGGGATAGCAAGGATATAACTTGTGGGGCCTTTCCAGCTTGAGGCTGGTAAAATAACGGAGGAGAGGAAAATGGGGAGACTCTGATCCAAGTCAAACACTTAACAAATGCTATTAGGTATGGAACTTAGGTCCTTTACAGTTTTCATGTGAATGAGTTTTCTCTCCACTATCTACATCACCAGTGCAGGTATAATCTTCCTTGCCATGCAAGCAGTCATCCTATGGACTCAGTAAAATCTTTAAGTGGACTTTGCTGGGCCTCAAGATCTGAGGAGCAGAGCTCCCTTCCTGTAGATCGATTTAGCACCCTGGGTAAACATTGGAGCACATCTTAAGGCATGCGTGGAAGGGAAAATTCTAATAAAAAATGATTACCATTAAGGTTGAAAGTGTTTCAGTGGAACTCAGTTTACATTTACCCCTCCTTCCCCAAAAAAACTGCCCTTTACAGTAATTCTGCAACTTCAAAAAAACTTCCAAAAGTTAGTCTGGAACTTATCAATTAAAGGATCCAGCCAGTTCTCAAATGACATTTAATCCTAAATACCACTCCACCTTTATTTACCATGCTCATCCAACTTTAACTTTGCCCCTAAATATTTCAGTATTTACAAGCTCTATTTATGTAATCTACAGAGTTGTTTTTTTGTTTTTTTTTTTTAACATCAAACCAATTGTTTCAATTTAAAAATATTCTGTGCCACCAGCCTATCATCATGTTAGAAGCCATGGAGCTCCATTATAACTGATGCACCTTGGAGGTATATTGCTTCAGTACTGTATTGTACATTTAATAGACTTTGATAGGCTACAATTCCACAGCATATTTTTATTATAGAAGAAAATAAGAGAACAAAATTAAAGTTGTGTTTGTATTATAAACATAGGATATCGTGAGTTGTGAATGATTATATGGTATTGGGAATTGCTTAAACCTTTATTTAGTAGATTATTTCCCAGACTATACAACTTCAAAATGATCCAAAATGCTGACTTCTCTTGTAAAGAAAAAATCATTTTTTTTCTTTTTCACAATTAAGTCTTTTTAATGACTTTTTGGTTTGAAGTCTGGCTGTCATTTGTTTTCTTGTGTTTTTTCTCATTCTTGACTAGGAAACGGGTTCTGGTAATGGGCTGAGGAGTAGGAGAATGGTAAATAGTTTATCTGCTAGCTGCAAACCTTAACTCTAAATCTTCATTATAGCTTTTGTGTAAGTACTAAGTCTGTATTTTAGTCAATGTATTTACTTCCCTTCCAGAATCCAATAATCAACATGTCTAGCAAAAGGGCAAAGACGAAGACCACTAAGAAGCGCCCTCAGCGCGCAACTTCCAATGTGTTTGCAATGTTTGATCAGTCACAGATTCAAGAATTCAAAGAGGCCTTCAACATGATTGATCAGAACAGGGATGGCTTCATTGACAAAGAAGACTTGCACGATATGCTCGCTTCTCTTGGTAATGTTCTCCAGTTAAAAATTCTTCCCTTTTAATAGTTGTCCAAAATAAATCCATTAGAATGAATTTGTTAAAACTTCAGTATGTGAGAACTGTGTTGTGAAAGATGACTTCTAACTTACAAATGCATACAGTGTTCTTTAATTTTAAAGAGCATTTTATTTACTTGTAGGAAAGAATCCCACTGATGCGTACCTAGATGCCATGATGACTGAGGCTCCAGGCCCAATTAACTTCACTATGTTCCTTACAATGTTTGGTGAGAAGTTAAATGGCACAGATCCAGAAGATGTCATCCGAAATGCTTTTGCTTGTTTTGATGAGGAGGCAACAGGTAAGTAGAGGAAATCCCTTTCTTGAGATTTCTGTTTTTTCCACTGTTTTTCAGTCCTAACAGTAGAATCTAAACTGATATATAGAGGGACCTGTTTGGCTAAATGGCTCATTTTGGGTCTCTGATAAAATATATGACACAGGCAGTTGTTCTAATGCTCATGTCATATCAAGTGATAAGAAACGAATACATCAAACTGAGGATGAAGATGGAGGCTGTCCTTTTGTCTGTTTCCAAGTGAACATTGCATATCAGTAATTGTCTCCTACAGTGGGTTTCAAGGAAGAGCATGTAATTAGGCTGAAGATGGAGGCTGTCCTTTTGTCTGTTTCCAAGTGAACATTGCATATCAGTAATTGTCTCCTACAGTGGGTTTCAAGGAAGAGCATGTAATTAGGCAATGTGTAAACTCCAAAAAATGGATTATGAGATACAAACTGTCTAAGGAAGAATTCACCGAAATAGAAGGCTGAGTGGGCAAAACATACATTTATGTGCTTTTTAAAATGTAACTGAGATGGGAGGCCTTTAATCTGAGTATAAATTGACTTGTCACCCTTTCCAGACCCCAGACATCTACACGGTATCAACTCTTGCTTCTTCTACATATCTCCAAGGTTGGGCGTTGGGCCTTTTGTGTGTCAAAATTAACCTTGGATTCTTCTCAGGCCCTCCTCTTGCGTCTTAACTACTATAATCTTCTCCCTTGATCCTAACCACATCTTTAAGTCCACCCAAAATGCTGCTGTCAGGAACCTTTTCCTCATTTGTCACTCCAACTCTCCGTGAACTCCATGGTTTCTTGGGGAAAGGGTCATTTCTGTGATCACAGAATCACAAATCCATTGGTCCAGGTTGTGAGGAATGAGGAGGTCACACTTCTCAGCTACTGTTTGAAGATTTCTGCTGCCTCAGGCAGATGCGATTGGATTGGTTTGCAGTCTTTTCATCTTTCAAAATTATCTTTGAAGTTGCAAGTCTAAAACTTTTTTTAAATGAAAGTTTTGATTCTGAAACACAGTCCAGCTAAAAGGGCTGAATTCCACAGCATTGACTAATTAAAAAATATATTCCTCTAGGTCAGTGGTTCTTAACCTTTTTCAGGTTGTGACACACTTGGTGACTTATAGCAACCCTACAGGACACACCAGACCACCCCCACAAGGCCAAATCCAGCCAGCTCTCCACAACACACTTACTACTGTTTGGAGACACAGTAATGTGCCCCAACACAGTGGTTGAGAACCACTGCTCTAGGTCCTTTGGAAACTGGGGTGAAGTCTTCATTAGCATGTTTAGAAATTACAAAAGTTTTGTACCACAGATGTCAGTACACTTGTAACCTTATCACACAATTGTCTGTTATAGCATTGTTCCCATCTGTGTATATGCAATTAGAACCTTTCACAGGGTATTGTCCCATTTCAAACAGCTGTTTTGAAGCTGTATTTGTAGCACCTTTTGCCTTTTCAAGAGATATCCCCTTCCTGCTAAAGCCTAGGTAAACAATCCCTCTTTGGTAAAGTCTTTTCAAATGTTAATTGATTTCCTTCCCCCCTAGGGAAATATCTCAAATCTTTTGCTAAAAGAGGAAGTTAGTTAATTAGCTTCTATCCATAGATAGCTTTTCTGATTCATGATGCATACAGTTTTGCATGTGTGTCGAAAGAGAGAGCATATCAATAAGGTGATACAGAAAATTATTACTCAGAAGTATTGTTAATGTCATGCTTTCTAGCCTATTTATTTAAAGGACGGTGCTATCAATTAGCTTGGAAGATGCGTCTATTTCTGCCCTCCCCCAATCCCTGTAGCCTTCTGACAAGATTGACTTCATTATCCATAAAGTGTCCCTGTTAGATGAGTTTATTAGTCTAGTCTTGAATTGATTCCACAGTCTCCTTTAGCATCTTGTTCTATTGTCTAATTGTGTACTTCATTTTTCTTGACATCAAACAAATCTTTCCTGCTGAAAGGTATGCCTGTTTTGTCTTAATTGACTAATAAATGCCTGCATTCTTCATAGAATCCCTTCAAGCATTTTAGACCATTATGTTGCCTTTGACTAGGTTTTTCCTAAGATCTGCATTTTGAACAATGTGTTCTTAAGAAACCTAGTTATGCTGAACCATTTCAGCACTTATGTATGCTGATGGACACAACTGATATGTACATTTTCTGCATGGATTAACTACTGTTATTCCAGCTGTATATTAGTGTAATTCCATGTGGTGAATAAAGCCAAGAAAATATACAGTAATGCAGTTGGGAACCAGGCTGACTCGATAAAGCATGGCTTCTCCATTTGTTTATCTATCTTCCTCTTCAAAACAGGTCATATACTTACTATGTTGTAGGTGTCCCTTACTGTGTGCCTCAGGATCAGTTCTAAAGTAGTTGTTTTTATTCTTTTATTCCCTCTGCCTTAATAATGCTATTTTCTGGTATTCTATCAATATATTGTTGAGTCCTGTTACCTTCCCAATCTTCCTAGGTTGGCAGCGCTGTTCATACTGTTAATCCAGCATGCAGCTATTCAGATGGAAGCATTCAGACCCATGTAGCTCAGGGGCTCCCAACCCCTGGCCCACAGGCCAAAAGTGGCCTGCCGGGCTTTTTAAAATGGCTCGCGCTGCCCGGCCACTGGCTGGGAGCCGGGCCACAGCTGCCCAGTCCTGGTGCACAGCTGGGAGCCCTGCTGCAGCTGCCCGCCTCCCCTTCGGTCCCGGCCAGGGCTCCAACCGCTGTGGGCGGCGCTGCGCGCTGGTGCGCAAGGCCTCACAGCTGGGCCCCTGGGGCTTGCTGCAGAGGAGCGCAGTCTGGCACAGCACAGCTGGAGCCTGGAGGACGTGCTGGGGGGGAGAGGCGGGCCAGCGTGGCTGTGGTGGCTGCAGGCTGCGTGGCATGATGGGGGGCCACACTGTTGTTGGAGCCCACATGCCTGCCCACAAACTGGCCCTGTTCATGGGCATCCAACCCCCACCCCCCTTTTAAAAAAACTTTGGATTTTTTTTTCAAATTTTTAAAACATCTTTTTTGCTCAAGGGCCACAAATATAATTTTTATAACCCTGAAGGGCTACTAGTCTATTTAATTAAAACATTTATTTAAATTCAATTAATTGATTTTAATTACTTTTAGTGTAAATGTAATTTGAATTTAATTAATTTGATATTGATGTAAATTTAATTAAATAGACTGGTGGCTCCTCAGGGTTCTAAAAATTATATTCGTGGCACTTGAGCCAAAAAGGTTGGGAACCACTGATGTGGCTGAATTCCAATACCAGAGGCCTGCATTCTTAGGACAGCTAATGCCTACATCATTGCCTGTCACTTATTTACCTCTAAACATTCTACCAGGTCTTGGGTGCTAATCTGTGTAGTCATCTCTTTCAGTTATTGGTTCAGGTCTGTGAAGTGGTGTGATCCCCTCCTATAAGCATCTGACCCTGTTAATATGAATGTGAATAACTGAACAGGTTATCTTCTGCTGTTTTTAATACCGAATATTGCGTTGAAACTTTAATATTGAGACACCGTCCAGGGGCTTGTCTTTCGGTTCACTCTTTGCTTGTCCGACTTTCTGTCCTCCAGTCTTTTCTGATCTCTGCTCACTGATGTTGTTCTAGTCCCTTTGTAAAGTGTCAGACCATATCTACACTAGAAAATTGTTCTGCAATAAGTCTTTGTGTTACAGTAAATGCATTGTATTTATAGCGTAATTGCACATTCACACTGCGCTCCTTATAATGCAAAGGAGTGTCCACACTGTTCTTTGCATTTCCACAAGAAAGAGCATTGAATTGTAGGCATCTATCCCACCATGTCATTCATCAGCTTTCAGTGCTAGGAACCTTGGGTAGAAGGAGAGGAGCACTGTGGGTAAATTTACAAGTTCCCCGAGATGCTGTGTTTCCTTGTCATCATTCACTGTAGCTGCTAGCAACTCGTGCCCTTTTTCAGCATTGCCCCAGAAGAGCAGGAAGAAATTCAAAAATTCCCAGGACTCACAGGAGGGAGGGGCTAGTCGCATCAGAGCAGCGGAAGACCAGAGTGGTCAGGCTTGGAATTCTGGGATGCTCCGGAGGCCACTTATTACGGAAGAAAATTCTGTCAGCATTCCCATATACTTTATAACGCAAGAGCTGTTCAGCAATAGGCGTTATGACTCTTGCACAGGTGGTATTATTGTTCTGGTATAACAGGGCACTTGTAACACAACAAGGAGCATTCAGGTGTGTATGATGGGCTTGTTTTTCAGCAATAAAACAGCTTATTCTGCAGTAACTCTCTAATGTGTACAAGCATCAGTGTCTGCAGAACCTATTTCTTCACATGCTGGTTGTTTACTCCTCAGTCATTGTGGTGTTCATTTATGGTGTACATCTGTCTTGCACAGTCTAACAGTACACATTGTAGCAGTCTGTCAGCTCTATTTTATGACTGGTTGGTCTCCAGCAAGGGTTCAAGCTTATCCTTTTTCCTTCAACAGGGCAACTCCTGTGCATTTGAGGCAATGTAGGTCTCTTATCTTAATATCACAATGTGGTACAACCTTTCTACCCAGCTACCTTTGCCGTTTTCCCTCCATGCTCTAGTTTTTTGTATTTTCTAATTTCTATGGAATTATTTGGCATTCAGTGGCTCTAGTAATATCCACTGATATTAAATTAACCAAACATGCTTTTCAGTATCCAACTCATCTTAACTTCTCATTTTATGCTTGTGTTAATAATTTCCTTGTGTTTTTCTGCTAATCCCTATTTATCATAAAATAAGTAGCTTCATTTATCCTACCTTTTCTGGCCCGTTTCCTTTCCTCTGACTCTAGAGAGTAAGCTTTTCTGCCTTCCCCACAGTTAACTTGCTCTTCAGGTCTCCTCAGTTGTAAACATTCCTGGACATGTGCCAGATATTCTCAGTATCCAAATGAAACCGCTTCTAGCAACAGAACTTGATAGCAATGAAAAGCCAAACTGCTGCTGTTTAGTCCTCAGAGGAGACTGCTAGGTCTGTCTGTCCATCCCCTGTAAGATAAAGTCAAGAATACAATCCCTTTCCAAAAAAAAAAAGGCAAATTGCTCAGAGCAGCGGTGACTATATTTATTCCTGCCTCAGGTAGCACATCTTTATATTCTTCCATTTAAAATGTTTGATGCCCATGCACTATATCTCTGTAAAACATTCCCTCTTTTCATGACTTCATGTAAATTGTATCAAAGCAACTCTCTCTCTTGAGTTTGAGAAGATTAGTTTATGGAAGTTTTAATAATGTCATGAAGAGCCATTTTGGCCGCTTGGTGTAAAAACACTCATTTATTGCACGCTATAATAGGCAGATATATATAATCTGTTGCTGTTGGCGTGTCTGTATGCTCTATTGCTGACATATCTTTGCTTTTGAAGTAAAATATTTCCTCTATCCTTATTCTCTGAATACATTGCATTCTAGGGTTCATTCAAGAAGATTACCTGAGAGAGTTGCTGACAACAATGGGAGACAGGTTTACAGATGAAGAAGTAGATGAGCTGTACAGAGAGGCGCCAATTGACAAAAAGGGGAATTTCAATTACATTGAATTCACACGCATCCTTAAACACGGAGCAAAAGACAAAGATGATTGAACAAAACTCTAGACATCTGCAGATAACTTCATGTTTTCACTCATGTTTATTTCTCAGGGGGATTTTTTTGTTTTTAACCTGTTGCATGCAGTTTCGCTTCACAGATTTTGCCTTTCTCCATGTATTTATGGATTTCACACCATTATGGTATACTTGCACCTCTATAATCAGACTGGAAATGAGGGGTTTTATTATAGTGAAAAGGATTTGGGAATAAAGATTAGTGAATGTGAAGGCCCAGGGGGCAAAAATCCATGGAATTTTACATTTTTATAATAAATTGCTATATAAATAAATACCTTATTAAATCTTTTCTTGTAAAGAGGCTTTTCTAATCATGTGGAAGCATTTTCCTAAATTGATACATCACTGACTTTTTGACACTTTGATTCTGAATTAAAATATTAAGCTGTGGGTTTACAGCTTGTACAGCAATAATCTAGAAGTCTTAACTGAGACATTACTGTTCTGGCACTTAAGTTGAGCAGTGTTAGTACATTGTATATAACACGGTAAGGAAGCTCCTTTAATTAAAACTCTGGTACAGAGCAAAGGAATGGTTGTAGTGATGGAAGTCGGATTTGCTTGGTGTTAGGAGAAAACATCCTGGACATGTGCCCAATATCAGCTCTACAGTATTTAATATTCTGGTGACTTACCGGTAGTTTTTTATGGAATATACTACACTTTTCCAAAGACAAGAATACCCATTTCAGGCTCCTTACAAAGTCTGCGGGAATGAGTCTCCTGACTAATCTTAGACTTGTGGTGGTACTAGATTTCTTTTTAGTTGATGAAAATGTTTTCTCCTTTTCCTCTCCTCTTGCCATCATCTCTCAAAACTACATGTTTTGGCTTCGGGGCTGGAAAGAAAGTGTAAACCTAAGCTAACCGTTCTTTGTTTTTTTCTAAATATTATTTATGCCTTTTTGGGGCAACTGGGAACATAATGAATTTTGCTTTCCGAATAAAAGTTGTCTATTTGGAAAAAGCTTCTGCCCAGTTGGGGGGTTTGAGCCTTTAAAAAAATAAAAGCTACAGTTGTGGCAAAAATGGCATGGATTTGATTCATTTATGGTGCTGTAGTTGATCCTAGGACTTTGTAAATTTTTTAAGTACGAGGGGTACATTTCTGCCCACAAAATTCTATTAAAAGTTGCTAAAATTTCAATAGACAATTATATTGACCTTGATTTTTTTTTAAAAAAAAATTCTTAAAAAACAGACAAATAAAACTGTATGCCCAACTTCTTTGTCCAAAGCCACTTAAAAAAATTGACCTACCTTGGTGCTCATGCAAGTTTTATTCTTGTCTCTTGTGCCACAACGTAGGATATATCATCATTTTATCCATTATTCTGCACATGGTGTGTTGGACTGTACTGCCTTGGGCTTTAGCTGTGGCTGTAGTTTGTTGCTACAACCCAGCCTTTGTATAGAGGGCTGGATTATAGTGTTCCAATGCTACTGTGTTAGGACAAACCAACTTAAGGGAAGATCCAGATATGAATTTTGTAACGTGTACATACCTTATTAGATTATGTACCTTTTTGTTATAGAATGCGTGGTAGTGGTAGCAGATTCAACAAAATAGCCCCACTTTTCTCTCTTCAGGATCCTGGATTCTTGAGGTTCAGTTTTACAGTCTAGGATAGCTATGAGTATGAAGGGCCTGCTTTATTTACCAAATGGTTATACTTTTGGAAGTGAGATTACAGAGTTGACCAGCTGAGATTGTTTTGCTGGTTCCAAAAACGCAGCTTTAAGGGGCTGGATTTCTGGGAAAAAATCCATAACATGGAAATAATTAGTTTTATTTAGAGGAAGTTTGTGGGTCATTCACTGGTATTCTCACTGAATGGTCTTGAGTTCCAAAACTTGATAAAGAGCTTTATAATGCAAATGAATTCATTTTGAGCAAAAAATGTGAATGTAACAGGCCTGATAATGTTCTTCCTATAAAACATTCATTCTAGGATGTATTGTCTGGATATCTTTTGCACTGGATACATTAATATTTTAAGAGTGAGTAGTGAAGAAATCATGTACAGTGAGTGCTCTTAAGAATTTTTTGCTCATTTTACAATGTGGTTCTGTTGACATTTCCCATAGGAAGCATCTCTTAAACTGGTCAGCTTTCAAACCAGTCGAAGTAGTTTAAAGTGCAACTGCTGGATGGTATTTGCCAAAAGAGAGAGAGTGCCAGACTGATGTGCTTACCATGCTGGAAAATATTACATTGGCCTTGTCTTTCAGGCTTATTTGATATTTCCCTTCTTACTTGTAGGCTTCATAACTATGGCCACTGATGTAGAAAGGCTGCTTATGTGTGGTGGGATTTTTACTACCATGTTATCTTGGTCAGTGTTTCAGAACTCCCTGACATAATTTAGGAAGGTAGCAGGCTCGTCCCTGGTATGAAGGTTGAAAAAGAGTGGTCTAGAATCTAGATCAACTCTGAGCAGGGTAGACTGCTACAGTGATAATAAGTGGTGGCCAACCTGAACTAATGCTCCTCTTCATTCTAATTCATAGCACAGCAGAGCTGCAACAGAAAGATAATGTCCCCAAAACCTTATTGTATATGCAGATAAAGGTGCATACAGTGGGGACTCCTGTTTTTAAAGATGTCTTGGCAGCATGGTTGTGCTCTAGATGAGGATTTGTTTCTTTTCTGTTGTGTAAAGAGAAATTAACTTAAATCAAAACATTAATACATCTTCTGCTTGAAATTCAAACCACCCTATTAGTGATTTTACATAAAGTCAGCTACAGCATCATTGACCCAGCCAAAATTTTCTTGACAGTTTCACTTTTCATTAATCCTACTATATGAATGGTAAGCCTGCGGGGAAATATTGTTGAATGTTATATTAGGAAATAAATGCTGTTTTAAGTGCAATTCTTACAGGATGCAAAACTCAACACTTGTCGCTATTGAATGTAATTTCAGCAGCCTCTTAAGTGTCCCAGAACTGTGCCCTTTTTAAGAGAAAGAAAGCTGTTCATTTTGTTAGTTATCCTTTGAAAAATATTCTTACAACCTGTATTTGGAAGTCATGCAAGACAGCTGCTTCTGCTCCACCTGTCTCCAGAAGTGCAAATTCAAGGGTAAATCGAACAGGAGCAGGAAAGGAATTAAAAACCTGCACCATAAAAATGTCGGGGGGGGGGCTTTCCAGGAAAAAATTAAATTCTAGAAAGTCAGGCTCAAAGAAATAGTGAATGAGACATATACCAATATCCAGAAGAAGGATTCTAGAAAAATAGGGAGAAAATTAATTTTCATTTTAAAAAAAAAAAAAAAGAAATTTGGCTATTTTAGTCAGGGCAGGGAATCATCTGACTCTTTACCATTGATTCATTACAGAAGGTTAACACTTACTACCCATCCTCCAGCCTTTGATAGTTCCAGCTCTCTCCCCACCACCCCTTTGCATTTAAAACAGAAAAGTGTTTCTTACTTTGAACTACATTTAAAACTGTCATTAGGTGGCACTATCATTCCTGGTACGTTATACTAATTTAGCTGTGGTGTGAATGGCTGTACAGTATTTAGTGCTGCATAGAGAAAGAGATGCTCTCTGCCCCAAAGAATTTCCAATTACAGCAATACTAATAGGTTCCTTGACGTTCACTGAAAGTTCCCTTCAAATTTCATCTTCAAGGGGAAGAAGGTGTTACATAAAATAATGGCATGGTTTATTTGTATGCTATTGTGCAATGTATATATTCATTTTTTATGTTTGCTCAGGGCTAGATTTTCAAAATTTAAGGTAATTCCTGACCCGTAAGGATGAAACCTGCACCATATAGGAGGAGTATGATATCTCACAGCTTGCATCTTCTGCTGAAGCCGATGGCCCTTGTCTGAGACAGCATACTGAACTTGAGGAATAATGGGTGTATATATAATATAGGATGGCAAGGCCTATATTCCATATTTCTTTTCTTGAATATAAAAGGCAGTGTTTTTTTCTGTAAAAGAAAAGGAATCGGTAATTGGCCAGGGACCTGGGGCTGCTGGTGGCAGGAGCTGGGGCCACGTCGCTGTGAAAAAAAGGTGCCAGTACTCAGTACCTCTGAGTACCATCACAAAAAAAGCCCTGATTAAATGTCTCTCATTAAAGCTATTTATTGGTGGGACTGCAGGTTTGTCATGAACACTGTGACTTGTTTTATCAAGGCTGGGATTTCATGGGGGGATGGAGGAGGCTTCTGAATCACAGCCCAGGTTGGAACAGACATCTGGCAGCTTTGGGGCCAGGAAGAGGGGGGGGAGTTGGCCCTTTTTGCATGCTATAGAGAGCAAAGAGGCTCGTGTGGGGCTAGGCCCACTCCATGGACTATGAACCTCTGCTAAAGGGGGAGTGTAGTGTAGCCTCAGTATGCAACACCACTCTCGGCCACCCCATGGTCCCTGCTCAGTGGCACTCCCGTGACTTTAAACTATTTCCCCTAAATGCCATGACTTCTATTAGAATGACCAGGACTTCTCTGCAATTTGATAAAATGTGTCAGGCCAGATCCGCAGCCCACCTTATTACACTTTCCTTGGCAGTTCTGTTTTACGTAACCTGAAATGGTCCAGGTTTCTCTGTTTATCTGTTCTGATAATAGGTGCTGGAGAGAGTTATAAAATGAACTTTTAAGTACTAAGCTAATGTTCGTGGTGTCCGTTGCTATATAGGAGACCTTGTTTAAAGCCTAATCTACACTTAAAAAAACACATTAGCAGGTTATGTGGTCTGAAAACACCACCCACCTTGGGGGCAGAGCTATTGCGTCAAAACCCCAACTGTAGAAACAGCCTTGTGAGCAGAAGAGGGCTTCTGTTACTGTTACCACAGCTGATGTTCAGGGTCATGGGGTTCCTATACCAACAGAAAAACAGCCTGTGCTCTGTCTACAGGAGACGTTAATGCTGCCAAAGCTACATGGTATAGCGGGGTCTGCAACCTGTGACTCCAGAACCACATGCAACTCTTTGGCTGCCCCCTTGTGGCTCTTGGCTCCAGGGCCCCCATCACGGGACCCTGTGGAGGGATTGCTCCTGGTTCTGCGCATCTCCCACCACCAGGGCACTCTGTGGCAGGCGCCCTGGCCCAGCTCCCCGCACTGGAGGCTACGCCCATTGCGGCTCTCAAAACACTTGGTTATTGAAGGAATTTTTTTAAATGGCTCTTCTTATCTTTTGGGTTGCTGACTCCTGGTAGACACAGCCTCACTCTGTTGGTGTTGTCTCTTGCACATCAGGCTGGCAGGGGTTCCACTGAGTGCCTCCCATCACTCAGTCAGCCAAGGCTCTCTAGAGCATTGTTAGTCAACAGTATTGAGTTGCTCTGAAACAAAGCTTAGCCTAGATTCCCAGGCAGAGGGGACAGTAGTTGCTAGCTGTAGCTAGAACATAGGTATATCATGCAAAGGAGGTATGACAGAGGGATCAACAAACCTTCAACAGGGTTTGTAAGGCTACAGTGACTGGGTGGTGGACAGCTGCAAACGTTATAGGTACTCATGGTCAAAGACAGCTGCAGCCAGGAGCCTTCTCTCAAGGTACCTGCTGGTCAACATGACTTTTGAAACTCTTGCAAAAAGCTAGAGTGAGATGTTAGAACAAACATTGCACATTAGCAGTGCTTCCCTTAGAGTGATACCTGCGCCGACTCATGACCTAGTCCTCATTCCGCTTCACAACCCAGGAAAGGGACACCCAAAAGGCAAGCTTAAGAAAACCAGTTTCATGTAAAAAAGCTTAAATTGACTTACAGTAAAATAACATTAGTAAATACAATATGGAAAAAATGATTGAATTGTATAAACTTCAGTGAACAGTTGTCTGTGCTGTTTCTTCCTGCTGTTCCCTAATTTAGGTTGGAAGATAGAGGGCTCCCATTGTTACTTACAGCACAATGTATCTGTCGGGGAATAAATACATTTTTTAAAACCCAGTGTTAATAAGGAAGATGTTGCCAAATTTCTGTTGGTTAAATAAGAGTAGTAGCATGAATCCTAAGATGTATTTTTCTATAATGGCTAACACAGTCATTAAAAAAATAAATAAATCAGTGTTGGTGGCTTCGTTAGCTGCCAGAAAACATCTTCCATCCCTTTAAGGCCTTTCCAATGTTAGAACTTCTAAGTGTGATTTTTGTTACTTAAGCAGGTACAGCTAACAGTTTTTCTGCTGTTCATGCATAATTATGTTTGTATCAACATCCTTTCAAAAAAAATCTTGGTGCCTCTTAATGATGCATTGTCACTTATTTGCTTGAAGATATCAAATTGGTGTGGGCCTTATTTAATTAACGTTCAGTGTAGAAAAATTAAATTGCTTAGGATTATTGCAAAAGCTCTCTGAACAATACGTCTACTGTCTTGCAGTTTTCATTGCTTTTCTGCTCCTGGTATTTTGTATGTAATCACTCAGAAACCATGAGACATTTTTTAAATACAGAGAGCCTTTCCCAGTACATTACACAAGATAGTCATACTGTGTCAAAGTGTGCAGAGTTACTGGAGCCCTATTATAATAGAATGAGAGAGACATTCATAACTAAGGAAAAGACACATTATTCTGGGTTTAGTCAACAATGGTTTGAACTCCTGAACTGGGTTATTTCTTTTGGGGGGGAGGAGGGGGGAATGAGAGGACACACTTGTCTTATTAGTGTTTATATTGTGACTAATCTGCACATAGCTCCTGTTATTACCCTGAATAAAGATGGGTTCAGCGCAAAGGCAGTTCGCCTGTGCCACGCTACTATCAGAACCGCAAACTGTAGGCTTCTCAGGGCAGTGCTTCTTCTGGTTCCTAACGGTGTCTAGCCCAAAGGGTGTTTGATTTTAATCGGGCCTTCTAGACAGTGCTGTATCAGAAATAATAAGTAATACTTCAGTAGCAGTACTAAAGGCCGCTGTACGTGAAAAGCTTTAGCCACTCTCTCAAATCTGTCCTGACACTGTTCTCAGTCCTGGGTTTGTCCAGACTGGGATGTAAAGGTGTGGCATTATAATGACATAATGCTTTTCCACACAGGATGACTATTCCAAATACATTGGGGTGTGAGCTTAAAGCGCAGTAGCTATTCCTCACTCACTTTAGTTATGAATAGCTATTGAGGCATAGGAATAGCTAATTAGTACCTATTCTGTACTAAGGCTGGGTCTCCGGCTGTATCTAACTACAGCGGTAGAGCTCTGGCACTAATGTTGTTCTGCTGTAGAGCCTGTAGTGTAGACATTTCCTACTGTGACAAAGGGGTTTCCCTTCAAAGTCGATAATCCCTTCCCCAACCAGCGGTAGCTAGGTTGAGGAAAGAATTCTCCCCTCAATCTAACTGTATTTACACCTGGAGTTAGGTCAACTTAACTACGGTGCTCAGGGGTGTGATTTTTTCACACACACCCCCTGAGCCCCATAGCTATGCTGGCCTAACTTTTAAGTGTAGACCAGGCCTAGACTATGGCACGACACCAGCACAGCTCTACTAACATAATCCCATAGTACAGATTTATATTCCCATTTATTAGTAATCTCCCAATTTGGGTACAAGCCTTCTGAGTTGCATGGTAGCTCCTGCAAGCCTAGTGAGGTGGCAGCGTGATCTCTGGCAAACAGCTGCAAGTTTTCCCCGCCCTGCTGCACAGAAGAGGGTACGGCCCCGTGCATGTGTATGAAAAGGCATTCGAATGTGGAGTTATGATGGACATGAAGAATACATTACATTTTGGTAGGACAGGTAAGAATCAGCTAGATCCCCATGTCCCACTGCCATCTGTCCTGGGGGAAGAGTTACGCTTGTGTTGTGCTTGCTCTTCATTTCCTGGTTTTGTAGAGCTCATGATGTTGAAGTCCCATGTTCTGGGAGGGTATGGGAGCCCTACAGGTAGCACGGTGCACCATCCACCTTCGTGTTCTTGTTTGTGGTTGAATCAGGGACCATCTGTGAATTTATTTAATATCAGTATTTTAAAATTACAATAATCCATATGAAATATGGCATGTCAGGTACCAATAGAAAGTTTATAATCTGCTAAGAATGATTATATTGTGTATCTGCAGGGGCACAGATAGATAAAATGAACTGAATTTGTCTTTAAAGTTTCTGTTACTCAATATGGTGTATCTGCTCTTTAATATCGTAACTAAAGTAACTTTAATAGATATTCAACAGAGTCCTGTGGCACTTTTAAAGACTAACAGATTTATTTATCGCATGAGCTTTCGTGGGAGAAAATCCCACTTTGT
>ML685766.1:18670670-18735481 GCA_007922175.1 Pelusios castaneus
GAGAGATAAAAGTTAATTATTTATTCTTTGTATTGCCATAGTAATGGTATTGAAATGAGAACAAAGATTATCAGCAGCTTCTGAAATCAAGGAACAACAGAAATTAGGCTGCAGGTGATCAAGGGAGCAAATGAGGCTAGGGTGTCTAAGATCAGTTCCTAAGGGGTAGCCATGTTAGTCTATTGCAGAAAAACAACAGAGTCCTGTGGCACTTTTAAAGACTTAACAGATTTGTTTATCGCATGAGCTTTCGTGGGAGAAAATCCCACTTCGTCAGATGCTTTAAAGATCAGATAAGGGGATCAGTGTTTTTGAGAGGGCAGCGAGATAGATATTAATTTTCTGAGTGGTGAGGCAATGGAGAGAGTGCTCAAACATAACCTAGGAGTGAAGGTGGTGAGATTAGTCGTACAGGGAACACAGCAGGGAACAATTCATGATGAAATTAAGAGCATGGCCTCAAATAATTTGGACGGGGTGAGAGAGAGTACAGATTGAGCAAGACTAAAGAAACCAAGAATGGAGACGTGATCATATCATAATGAGTTTCAATTAGCTGATTTGGTTCATTGAGAGATTTGCCAAACAGTTAAGAGAATTGAACTATTTTTACTTTGGTGTTTTACAGACAGTTCAGCTGTTTAGGATTTAAAATTTGACAGCCTTTATTAGGGCAGATTTGGCGACGGGTTGGAAATCAGATGCTTTAATAGCTAAAGAACAAAGGCATGCATGAATTATTGGTGTCACCCATTTCCACATACAGCATTAATAAAACTGACATACACGGAAAAAATTAAAAATAAATTTAATATTGAACCAAAGCCATATTAAATTGTCAGGTACTGTTTTTCTTTTTTCTCCCTTAGCTTTGCTAATTAGCAAAGTCTTTGTGTATGTAAGTGTAATAACAGCTCTTTCCTTTCTTTTCTGATCACCCCTTTCTTTCTCCTCTCCCCATGTCATTTACAGCCACATCCTGCCCCTTACTTATGGAGTAATCCCTTATTCTGCAAGTAGTCCCACTGATTTGAATTCAAATGGTATAACTCACAGAACAAAGGACCTGAAGAAGGAAGGCAGAATCTGGATCTAAATTGGGGATTCCCAACTTTTTTTGCTAGGATTCCCTTTGAAAATATTTCAGGCTGTGACAAAAAAGTTACAACCCTTTCCACCCCACCCTGTCCCATGCCACCCGGACTTCTGCTGGGGGCACTGCTGCCTTCAGAGCTGGGTACCCAGCCATCAGCCGCCACTCTCTGGCCACTGAGCTGTCAGGGCCTCAGTCTGTCAGCCCTGCACATGGCTCACCACCATGGCTCTGGCATGCACAGAGACTGACAGACTGGTCCACAACCCTCCCAGAACAACTTCTCAACACTCTGTAGGGTTGTGACCTCCAATATGAGAGCCCCTGACTTAAGTGATATATTAATTTGGTGCTCATGACAAATAGCTTCCTGGTGGTAGGTTAATTACATGAATAAGGAAGGAGAAGTTAGATAGTTTGGATTAAATTGTGGTGTCCTGAAAGGGCTTGCTGGAGGCTGGTACTCCTACCCTTTCAGCACAGCTGTGCAGGAGGCAAGCTGGGAGGAGGAGGGCTAATACTGCCACTGATCCTGAAAATGCTAAAGAGGGATTGAGGATATGAACCTAGAGAACCAGCTAATTCCAGAAGGGCCACCATGGGAGAAACATTCTGTGTTTTAGCTAGAGTGATGCTACTATTCAACACACACACACACTATTAACAGGTGCTGAAGGATTCCAACACACACACACACACACACTATTAACAGGTGCTGAAGGAGTCCATGGACTTCAATGGCAGGGGGAAGGGTACACTTTACCGGGGCCTGGAGGCTCTGGGGGGGGCCCAGCCCAGGATGCAACCCCCATTACCGTGTGTGTGGGGGGGGCCCACGTAACAAGTTTGTACTGGGCCTGAAAAAGTTATGTTTGGGCACTGCTCTATGGTGCTCTTATCTGAGCCACATTTAGTGCTACTCAGTATAAGAGTTGCAGGACAGGTTCATAACGAATAAGTCCTGACATTCCTGAGAGATAAACAAGTAGGTAAATATTGTATTATCCCCATTTTACAGGTGGGGAAACATCAGATAGAAAGCCACAGAACAATTCCATGAGAATTTGTGATTAGAATTCAGGAGTTCCTGGCTCCATGTCCTATGCAGAGATCGTTAGTAAATGGCACACTGTTTCAGATTAGAAGGGAGAGTGGTTGATTTATCCAGAATATCTTTGAAGAGAGCAGTGGAAGGACAGGCTATATGATTAATGTGGTTTTGATCATACATTACAGCTTGAAAGTTTGCCTGAATGGAACAGTAAGCATTTAATAATTTCTGTATATAAACTCTCTAAAATTTAAAATAACCTTGTGTTCTTAGACAAAGATTAAAATAACATTTCAATTTTAGTCTATTCATCTCCCAAACCTCCTCTCTTTTCTAAAACTTCTCAGTTGAATATTAAGACACTGATGTGTGAAAAGAAACTTCATCAATCACTCAGATCACCTACTTCTGTTTATTCACACTATTAAGCCAATATCTTTTCCTTTTGTCATTACAGCCATCCCTTTAGCAACAGACTGCCATATGTAATGTCATAAAGGAACTTTCTAAGATTAAACTGATGAAAAAAAAGTGAGGCAGAGAAACTGAGATGGGAGAAGTTAATTTTACATGCTACAGTCCTATTATTACACTATGTCTTGTGACAACTCATGGGTAGCGAATGCTATACCCGTACGGTTAACTTATAGACATTCATTATAACTCCTGCTTTCATGCAACTTTCTCAGAAAAAAATCTCCATTTAGACGGAAACATTCTGTGTTTGGCCTTGGGAAATATTTTTTTCTTTTGGGCTCTTTTTACATAAAACTATTTACTTACAGACAGGGGTGTAGTCATGGGTGGGCCTGGGCCCACCCACTTGGAGATGAGGCCCGCCCACCACAGCACCCTGCTGTGGCGCAAACTTTGCCACTGCAACTGTGGGGCTGGCTAGCAGCTGGCAGCCCTGGCCATGAGCAAAGCACCAAAGTTCACACTACTGCCATGCACTGTGGTGGGTGGGCCTCATCCTGCCACTTCTTCCCCTTCCACAGGTCCACTTGCTAAGTAACAAGTGGAGCCGGAACGCTAACACTCTGACTCCACTTGTTACATAGCAGCTGGAGCATCTCAGGCAGCTCCTGGTCATATGACCAGAAGCTGTCCTTGGCCGGGCCCACCCTGCAGATTCAGGGGCCCAGCCAGAAAACAGGGGCTAGCTATGCCCTTGCTTACAGATCTTAGCTTAAAAAAAATACCTATGAACTTTGGTGTGCACATGACAAAATTTGTGCTAAGTGTAGAATTATGAAATTATCTATCTGGATTATCGAGTACTGTAAACCAAATAGGCCTGAACAAAAAAGTAGATCCAAACTCTGGATCTGGATTTAGATCCAGCTTCTCGGCTTGAACGCTCCCTCTTAGAGGGGCTTCATCTGAACACCTCAGAAATTTGGAAAAACTCAGATGTGGCGTTTGAAAGCTACTCCAAATTCAAGTGTTCAGATACAAGATTTTGGTTCTGATCATTAGAGAGATATGTGGACAGATTTTCACCAATGCTGGATCTGAACATCCATGCCTCATGATGGGGGAGTACATAGTTGATTTAAAGCCACTTTTGTGTACCCCACCCTCCTTCGAGTTATACCAATCACTCTGTGACCACAGGCCGGAAACCTTAAGTTTGGATCCAGTTTGGAGTTCAGATCAGAGGTTTCAAATCTGGGATTTTGGTTCAGGGCTCTCTCTCTCTCTCAAATTGTATGGTTTGAAAGTTACTTAGGTACTTTTGTGCTATGTGGCATTTCATACAGATACATGGTGCTTTCACCTGTAATGAAGCATGGAAGTGGAATCAATAGTAAAATAAATATTTAAGGCACCTGATCCAGGATCAGGATCCACTAACACGGAACATTTTATTCATGCAGAGTCTAAACAAAGGTCATCACTACCAGATCTGATTCAGGTTTGAGGCCTTAGTTTCTTTCCCCCTCTCCTCTGACCTTTTAAAAAAAGGCTAATAGAAAATAAAATACAAAAAAAGTAATTGAGGGGAATCAACTACCACCACATACAAGGAGACAAAGCCAAAAAGGTAGGATCAGCTGCGGGGCCTAAGAACGCTGACCAAACCCAGAAGGAATGAGATCAGACTTCAGGGGGAATGCATTGAAGATTTTGTTGTTTTTCAAAGACCTGTATCTCTAGTATGCTTTCAAAAGTAAAGTGTCCCTAACGCAGAAATTCCTTCATTAAGCCTAATTCCAAAGGGGTAGCCGTGTTAGTCTATTGTAGAAAGACAGCAGAGTCTTGTGGCACTTTAAATCTGTTAGTCTTTAAAAGTGCCACAAGACTCTGTTGTCCTTCATTAAGCCTGTTTTCCTTGCTTGCCTGCCACATTACCCCCACAAGAAAAAGAGCTCCCAAAGGCAGGTGGACTCTCTGGGGGAAGATGTCAAAGCATCTGAGGGCTTGGGAGAGAGGTAGCACTGATTCCAGGCTCTCAGGCAGGCTGATTCCATGCTCCCATTGCCCAAGAAGGCTGTCAGATATAGGGTCTGCCCCTGGGGTGTGAGCCTGATGCCATGTCTACACTAGAAAATCGTTCCACAATAAGTCTTTGCACTATAATAAACGCATTGTATTTATAGCAACTACGCGTTCACACTGCACTCCTTATAACGCAAAGGAGAGTCCACATTGTTCTTTGCATTTCCACAAGAGAGAGCATTGAATTGTGGGTACCTATCCCACCATGCCACTTGTCAGCTTCCAGCACTAGGAACTCTGGGTAGAAGGAGAGGAGTGTTGAGCACTGCAAGGAAATTTACAAGATCCCTGGGCGCACTGTGTTTCCTTCTCGTCATTCTCCGTAGCTACTAGCAACTTGCATCTTTTTCAACATTGCCCCAGGAGAACAGGAAAAGATTCAAAAGTTCTCAGGACTCACAGGACAGAGGAGCTAGTAGCGTCAGAGCAGCGGAATCCAAGCGGAAGACCAGAATGGTCAGGCTTGGAATTCTGGGACATTTGCAGAGGCCACTTATTGCAGAAGAAAATTCTGTCAGTGTTCATGCATACTTTATAGTGCAAGAGCTGTTCCACAATAGGCATTATGACTCTCACACAGGTGGTAGTATTGTCCTGGTATAAGAGGGCACTTGTAATGCAACAAGAAGCATTCAGGTGTGTACGATGGGCTTGTTTTTCCGCAATAAGATGGCTTATTCCGCAATAACTCTCTAGTGTATACAAGGCCTAAAGTCATGTATTCACAACAGTTTTATCGCATGGTAACGCTCCTTACCGCGTGATAACTGCGACAGAGTACACACGTAAATCCGGGTTGTTGCGCAGCAACAGGCCTCTTGCTGCGCAACATGTAAACCACCGGGACGAGGGTGGTAGCGGTTACCATGAAACAGCTGTTCTGTGTTACCGTGTGTGTACGCTCACTGCACAATAAATTGGCCACCGGATATAGCCCAGTATTCAAATCCCATCCTTTCTGGTCTTCCGCCTGCACTCTGTAGGCCTGATGTAACTGTCCCCGCCCTGCTGCAAGTCCCGGGATTTTTAAATTGTTCCCCTGTTGTCACTTCCTGTTCTGTCGGCGTGGAGTGCAGCTGTTTTCTACACAAGCAATGGTGGCTCAACGTGGCAGACGTGCTCCCGGCTGGACCACAGCCGAGGTGCTGGACCTGATCAGCATCTACAGAGAGGCACAGCTACGCGGCAGCAGGTGGAATTTTGACACCTATGGCCAGATTTCTTGGGCCATGGCAGAGAGAGGGTATGATAGACACTCTGCAGTGCAGATCAAAGGTGAAGGAGTCCAGGATAAGCTACCACAGAGCCAGGGAGGCAAACTGGCGCTCAGGGTCGACACCGGTTACATGCAGATATTACAAGGAGGTGAAAGTCATCCTCAGCGGGGATCCCATAACCACTCTGAAGAGTCCTGTGGACACATTGGCACCCCATAAGCCAATGAATGCCAGAGCAGAGCAGGACAAGGACGTGATTGATGAGGAAGTGGAGATGGAGGATGACGTGGAGGCTGAAAGGGTTGTAGTGGGGAGTCAGAAGCTGTTTCTCCCCAGCTTCTCCACAGTTAGGGCAGCCCTCATGTTGGTGTCCTTGCGTCACAGGGCAGGGGCCAGCTCCGTGCACAGTTCCATAAAGGTGGCATTACGCATTTGAAAGTTCTGTACTCACTGCTCATCATCCCACAGCTGCATAACAATGAGACCCCACCACTCGGTGCTCATCTCTCGTGACCAGAACCGGCAGTGCACTGAGTGCAGATGGTCTGTGAATGAGCTGAGCAATGCGGTGCTGCTGTTCTGCATGGCATCCAGCAGCCCTGGGTCCTCCGATTCCTGGTCTGATTCGGAGCTCAATGCGTACTGTGAGACCAGCTGAGATGTATTCTTAATGCTGAAGGCGACAGTGGAGATTAGAGCTGGATTCATGTTGTTGCAATTGGGAGTACTGGCAAGGAATCATAGAATCATAGGGCTGGAAGAGACCTCACGAGGTCATCTAGTCCAACCCCCTGCTAAAAAGCAGGACCACTCCCACTAATGCAGCACTGCACTGTTGAAAATGGGCGCGAGTTGCTATTAGCAACAAGGAAGATGGCAGGGGAACACAATGCACCATGGGAAACAGAGTTTACCCAGGATGCTCAGCCCTCCTCTCCTACCCATGATTCAGAGGGCTGCATCAAGGCAAATGGAACTGGGATAGGTGGAATTCAGTGCGCTGCACTGCGAAATTGGCAAGACACTCCATTCCGTTTCAAGGAGCGCCATATGTACGCGCTCATGCGCAATAAAAATCACGTGATTTTTAGAGCGCAACTGCCTTGTCGCACGACAATCCTGCTGTGTGTACATAGCCTGAGAGACCCAGAACTAGGAATAGTTACTAGTCATAGTTCAAGATCTGGGTGGTGGAGCTTAGTCTCATGTTGGTTCAAAGTTGATTCACAACAGACCATTGTCTTCTCAGAGATAGGGTGAGGCAGAGTGAAATAGTGTGCAATTATTGTGCTGAGCATATTTAGCATTGTTATTTCCTATTTCATTCTGCTCACCTCTTCTGTTGTCTCCAACAGCAGAAAGCAACATTTGTGCCAAAAAGTCAAACACACTCCCATCTAGAACAATTGAGAGGTCAAGAACATTTCACATGCACAGACATTCCAACTCAACATTTTAGCAAGGTCATCACAGATCACTGTTGTTACGTTTGAATAACTATTTCTATTCTAGCTCCCTGCTTTCAGTCATGCATAATTTTCTTAGATATTCAGTTTTTGTGACTGAAATTTTCCATGTTTGGCCTGTGCCTGAAAGAGAGATTTTATTTTTGCATAAGATTGGACCAAACACAATTCCTCCATTTCTGAGGACAAGGAGCAGGAGAATGTCATTTCCCATTTAAAAACATTTTTGCAATATCTTTTGGAACTGTTTTACAGCCAAAATGGATGAACGTACATATTTCAAATTTGGTATCATAGGATTCCACACCAAGGAAAAGTGCTTCCAAGAGGGCCTGTGAGAATTAGTTTTCATGTAACCAAGTGATGAACTTACAAACGCTGGTTGGAGACTTTAAAGATCCTAAATAGGTTTTCTGCTCCTGTGTTATGTATCAGAATTATCAGGTGTAGGGCAGTCACTGTATTGGATTATATTATAAATATATATATTTTTTAAAATGTCAAGGAGCACCTAGAGCAAAAAGCTGGGTGCTGCTTTTCATGAATTAGTGTCAACATCAAAACTCAATAAACATGATATCCAGCTCTATTTTCCCACAGAGGAGACAGGATACTTGTAAATGCTTTAGGGCAGGGGTTGGTAACCTTTGCCGGCCCCTCCTCCTCAACCCTCAGCTGGTTCCGGCAGCCCCCTCTGCTGAAAAAAAGCGGCGACCGCCTGCAAATATGGTGGCCACCATGGCTGGAGTGTTGGGTTAGGAGGAGCTTCCTAGGCATGCTGCTGAAAGGAGCCGCTTGCAGAAAGAAGTCGCCTGGAGCAGCTTTTCTCGGGGGTATGCCTAGGGATGGGGGTCCCTAGACACGCCGCGGGAAGAAGCTTCCTGGAATGGCTCCTTTGGGTATTGGCACACCATGGAGAGAAGCCGCTCTGTGTGATTTCTTCCCGCGGCATACCTGGGGCATGGGCATGGAAGGGAACCCCCACACCCCAGCCACTCCTGCAAGAAGCCACCTGGAGTAGCTTTCGGTGGCAGGAACGGCAATTTTGGTGGTGCTGCAGAGAGTGCTGTGTGCTGCTCCAAATGCGCCTGAGTGCCACTGTTGGCACACGTGCTGGGGGTTGCCTACTCCTGCCTACTTTGCATTTCTTGTTTCATTCACATGTGCTTTAGGATACATGTTTCTAACCCTTTTGTCCCTATTCAGCAATTTACAGTACTTTTGAAAGAGAAAAAGGACCTACATGATTAGTGCCTTTTAAAACCTAATAATGGAGAACAAGGGAAATGACTTCTATGTGACTACGACATTTTGAGCCAACTCCTACCCCTTTCTTTTATGGCCTCCTTTAATCACACCCAATATAACATGCTACAGTATTCAGGCTGCAAGCCTTCAGTCAGCTTACTGTAATAATCAAAGTTATGGCACAACAGCAACTTCTCAGATGAATTTTGAAATGGAACCACAGAACAAGGGCTAATTAACCTATTTAGGATTTCAGCTAAGAGGGAGGAAATGTGGACACTTTACGACTGAGTCAGCCATTTTATCAGCCAGCAATCCAGCTCTTCTTTCTCTGAAAAGCCAGTTTTCTCCCTATGGGCTGGCTTCTCTTCACAAGCAAGGGGCAAGTCTGCTCCATTCCTCCCTAACTAGCTGATTACTCCCTCTGCTGAGCCAAATTGCATTCTCCACTGGTCAGCCCATTTCTTGTTGGCTAAATAGTGAGAGCTTCTAGTGACTTATTTTATTGACTTTGAATGACTGACAAGATTAGATTTTATTTTTTTTAAAAGTGTATGAAAAGTTGTCTATGGCTGGGACTTTATGTTGGATTCTAAAAACCCCAGTCATATCAGAAACTGCAGTCACTCTATCTTTTGGTTTGCACAATTCTAAACAATATTGCAAATTAAAGATTTCTAAGAGGGATTTAGAGTGGAAGAACTAGAGCTTAAAACCACTCGCTTGCAGGTATCCTGGCAATACAGCTGAGGATCTTGAATGATACCTAAAAAATGATAACTTGTAGGCAAAATGTGCATCTCCCCAGAAGTCCCTGATCCGTATATAAAGACAAACCTGAAACCAGATCCCAGACCACTCTGCTCCCTGTCTCCCAAAAGGTAGGCTAATGGTCTAATGATGGATTACAATTATGGAACTCCCTGAAGTGGAATGGCTCATAAAGGTGAGCATATGGGGACTCTACGTAGCAAGCAGCGTGTGAACGTATTGTGGTCTCAACCAGAGTAAGACTATGAAATTGGAGAGGAGTTAGTTTTCTGGTCATTTTAAAAAATATACAACTGCAACATTATATTGCAGTTAAAGGACTGTTTGAAGCGGCAAAGTCAAGTGCTCAAAAGTTAAGAAATGCCAAAATTAGAGTTATTCATTCAGCTTTAATTCAGCCCTTTTAGACATATGCTTTATGTTAAAATCTCTAAGTGTTCACATCCTATTTTTTCCTGCAGAACTCCATCTTCTTTCAGTGAATTAGTAAATGTTCCATGTATCTTTTTTGTCCTCCGCATTTAGTATGTCACTCCAGGCATTATTTAACACCAAACCGTCCAAATGCTGCACCTAATGCAAATGTATTCATTTTCCCATGAACATTTCCAAGGTGTTCCCACTATAGTATCTTGGTGTTTCAGAGACATTAATTTATTTTCACAACCTCCCTGAGAGAGTAGGAGGGTATTATTATCCTTCAGTTATAGCTGGGGAATTGCAGCACTGTCAAAAATATCCACTAATTATGGGTGCCCAACTTGAGACATGTAGGGGTTCATTTTTGAAAATACTATTTCTTAGCACTTAATATGTCCAAAGGACAGCTCCTGATCAACTTCTGTTGCAGCAGTGAGTGCCAAGTTCTCCTGCTAATCACACCCCAGCTGTCTCTGACTAGGCACCCACAAAATAAGGAACACACAATTAATGACTACCAGTGAATATTTTTCCTTAAGTTACTTGCCTAGCATTGCACAGGAACTCTGTGGCAGAGACAGGAATGGAATCTTATTCTTCCAGGTGGCATTCAAATATTTTAACCATGAGATTCTCCTTACTCTCCCTGCAACACTCTGCCTCCTTCACTACACACCATCCAACTTTTACAACAAATGATCTAAGGGTCCTACAGATAATAACTTCCTTTACTACACAACCCTGATTCATCAGCAGGGTAGGTCCAGCCTGAAACAAAGAGTGATCCCATGGGAAAAATAGCATGTGATCATATAACCAAAGGAGGCTGAATTAAGGTTACACAGGAAATTACGGTAGCACTCCTACTGCCCTAGAACAGGACTACGGGAGAGAAGCTATCATAGCCACTACCACCACCCCGACACACGATTCTATGTGGGAGCCACTCCTGAGGTAGCACTCGTAGGTGGGGAGGAGGGTCTGTATGGTGGTGGCACCTCCCCTGCCCTCTGCTAGGAAGATAGGAAGCCACCCAGGAAGCTGTGCTTAGCACAGTGGTGTCAGTAAGGATCGATCCTTACAGAAGGCCTTGTCTCACCAACCAGCCAAGCCAAGGCTCTGTTTATCAGTGGGTTGCACAGGTCTGGTGGAAACATGAATGGGAAATGCTGGAGGGTGGGGGGGGTTGCTACAATTCCCTGGTGAAAGATTAGGGATGCAAAAGCTTAACTATTTAAATAGTAATAAGTGGGCTGCTCTAACTCATGGGGAGGTGCAGAGCCCAGCACAGTTCCTCCCATAAGTGCAGAGCATTGGTGGCTCCCCCCCATCTTCTTGTTCAGAACCAAGGTGTTGAGGATTGCCAGGATCCTGAAATGCCCTGTCTCACAAAAGACACTTGCTTGGACAGAACCAGGGCCAGCCCAAGGGTTTTTGCTGCCCGAGGCGAACTATGATTTTGGCACCCCCCTCTCCTATATGTTATAAGAGATAACATGTAAAAAAATCTCTTCCATCTAATTTGGTGCCCCTGAAAGCCTGGCACTTTAGGTGACTGCCTCGTTCACCTATATGGTTGGGCCCGCCCTGGACAGAACTCGTGCTTCAGTGGATAAGGGAAGTACTAACAGACAGCAGGACCTCCCGAAAGGGCTCATATTACAGCTCTGAAAAGACACTTCGAGAAACGTGCAATTCATTCTGTCTAATTGGGCAATTAAAGGCAACTTCAAAGTTTCCCCACTTAATTCAATCACTGGCAAGCACTAAAATATCCAGTCCTGAAAACAAATGATACTGCATCAAACCAACTCTGCAAGGCATTTTTCACTGCTCTTTGAAGTGCAGTGCTATTTCAGTTCATCTGCAGGCTCCTACACTGCCAAGGCCTCAGTCTTCTCTCAGGCCATGTACACACGATCACTTTATCGCGCATTAAGAATCATTACCGCACGATAACAGCAACAGCGTACACACGTGCAATAGGGCTCTTGCACGTCAACAGCCCAGTTGTAGCGCAATACAAAAACCACCTCCACGAGGGTGGTAGCAGTTAACGCGGAACAGCTGTTGCGCCTTTCGACTCGTGTGTACGCTTACCGCGCAATGATTGGCCTCCGGAAGTGTCCCAGCATTCCAAAGTCATCCTCTCTGGTCTTCCCCCCACCTGCTCTGTGGCCGTGATGAAACAGTCCCCGCCCTGTTTCGATTCCCGGGATTTTCGAATTTCTCATCTGTTTCACCTCCTGTTCTCTTCCTCATGGAGTGGAGTGCAGCTCCGATCTTACCTAGCAATGGCGGCCCTTCGTGGAAGACGAGCACCCATTTGGAGCACGGCAGAGGTGCTGGACCTGATCAGCATCTGGGGAGAGTCTGCTGTGCAGGCGCAGCTACGCAGCAGCAGGCGAAATTTCGATACATATGCCATAATTTCTCGGGCCATGTCCGAGAGAGGTCATGAGAGAGACACTGTGCAGTGCAGATCAAAGGTGAAGGAGCTAAGAATAACCTATCACCGAGCGAAGGAGGCAAACCGCCGTTTGGGATCAGCGCCTGCTACATGCAGGTACTACAAGGAGATAGAAGCCATCCTCAGTGGGGTTAGATGGGATAGCGTATGTGTCTACACTCCCATATAAGGATAGTCTGCCTCGCCAGCTGCAAAGCACAGCACTGGGAACTATGGCAGGACACAAGGCAGCAGCATATGGTCCCGGCAGGCATCCGGTGGCATGTAGGATATGTATTCTAGCTGGCAGGGGCACTCTGAGGAGAGAGATATCGGGTTCCATCTGTGTGCCCTGTGCATAATGTTAGCCCCCAGTAAGCTTTCTATTAGGACGTACCTTGTCTGCTTCAACAAAGCATAGGATGTTGACTGCCTTGTACCTTTCAGTGGAATGTGCTACTGGAAGGTTACATTGGTTATCTAAGCTATGTGTTAACAATAGCTTTAGTATTCTTTTTTTAATTAGATTCAACCTTCACAAGGCCGGTGTCTACCCCAGCTGACCGCATGAGAAACATTCGGCAGCGTGCTAGAAGAAACAGGGAGGATATATTTCAGGAGCTGATGAAAACAACAGAGACATCCGTGAGGGAGAATCGAGCCTGAAGAGAGGAATCCCAACGGAGGAGGCAGAAACATAGGGATGAACTGATAAGCGTCATGAAGGAGCAAACAGAACTGCTCAAGAGCATGATTGCTCTGCAGACCCAGGCGATTAATGTACAGACTCCACTCCATACAGTTCAGCCGTCTCTGCCTCCCACACCCCGTAGTCCTTCAAAGCATTTATTTGAAGGCCACCCATCCCCCTGGTATACTGCAACATCCAGTCCCTCACAGAGCTACTTTTTAGAGACCCGCAGCTACACCCACCTGTAACCCCTCCAAACCCCCCCAACCACCACCACCCCTTATATCTTTTAATAAAAACAGTAACAGAAAATTTGAAGAGTGGCTTTATTTGTACACAGGGAAAAGATCATAAGGTGCACTTGATGCGTCCTTGAAGTGAACTACGGGAAGGCATCACTGAAATGCTCCCTGAGTGCCTCCCTTATGCAAGCAGCTCCTCGTTGGGCCCCCCTAATACTCCTAGTGGCTGGCTGTTCATATGCTTCCTCGAGGCACTGTGCCTCCATAGCCCACCCCGGGGAAAACTTTTCTCCCCTATTTTCACAAATGTTATGAAGGACACAGCACGCCGCAATTACAGTAGGGATGTTGTCCTCGTCCAAGTCCAGCCTCCCATACAAACATCGCCAGCGCCCTTTTAAACGGCCAAAGGCACACTCCACAGTCATTCTGCAGTGGCTCAATCGGTAATTGAACCGCTCCTTGCTGCGATCCAGGTTCCCGGTGGATGGCTTCATAAGCCATGGCATCAGTGGGTATGCTGGGTCTCCAAGGATGACTATGGGCATCTCCATATCCCCCACAGTAATTTTTTGATCAGGGAAGAAGGTACTCCCTTGCCGCTTCCGGTATAGTCCAGTGTTTCTGAAAATGCGGGCATCATGCACCTTTCCCGACCACCCAGCATTGATGTCCGTAAAATGCCCCTTGTGATCCACGAGTGCTTGCAGCACCATGGAGAAGTAGCCCTTCCTGTTTATGTACTCGGTCGCGAGATGGTCTGGAGCTAAAATCGGGATATGTGTGCCATCTATGGCTCCCCCGCAGTTAGGGAATCCCATGGCAGCAAAGCCGTCCACAATCTCACGAACATTGCCCAACGTCACCGTCCTCCGTAGCAGAACGCGATTGATGGCTTGGCACACTTGTGAGAGGGCTAATCCAACGGTGGACCTCCCGACTCCAAACTGGTTTGCAACCGACCGGTAGCAGTCAGGAGTCGCCATCTTCCAGACAGCAATCGCAACACGCTTCTCCACGGTTAGAGCTGACCTCATGTTGGTGTCTTTACGTCGCAGGGCAGAGGCCAAATCTGAACACAGTTCCAGAAAGGTTGCTTTCCACATTCGAAAGTTCTGTACCCACTGTTCGTCATCCCACAGCTGCATAACAATGCGATCCCACCACTTGGTGTTCGTCTTTCGCGACCAGAAATGGTGTTGCACCGTGTGCAGATGATCGGTGAAGGAGCTGAGCAACGTGGTGCTGTTGCTCTGCATGGCATCGATCAGCCTCTGCTCCTCAGCGTCCTCATCTGATTTGGAGCTCATTGCATACTGAGCAACCAGCCGAGATGTATTTAGAATGCTGAAGGCGACAGTGGACATTAGAGCAGGATCCATGCTGTCGCAGTTGTGATTGCTCGCAAGTAGTGTGTCACTGCACTGTTGAAAATAGGCACGAGTTGCTATTGGCAACGAGGAAGACGCAAGGGGAACACAGTGCACCACGGGAAAATGAGAGTTTACCCATGGCGCTTTGCATTCGTTTCCTTCATCCCAGGATTGCAAGCGCAGATTGAGGGAAAATTGAACTGTGGGATAGGTGCCCAGAATTTATTGCGCTACACCACGATATTGCAAAGAATTCTGTTGCGTTGCAAGGAGTGACGTGTGTATGCGCTCTCCCGCAATAAAGGTCACGTGTTTTTTATACCACGATTGCCATGTTGCGCTTTAATCTGATCGTGTGTACATAGCCTCACTTGTGCCAGGGCAAATCAGAAACAACTGCATAAAATGGGTGTAAATTAGAATCCAATACCTTGTTCCTAGTTCCTTAAGGTACTGCATCAGCATCGTTTTTCAGCATAGCAGGCAGCAGACACAGCACTTTTGCTAATTACTGTTCTCAGTTTGATTTCCAGCCCTTCCAAAAGTCCACATTTCATTCTTGTCAATAAAGGTTCTCTCAACCATTTAAAAGAAGTAAGGTTCCTGGGCAAAATTCTCAATTGTTGCAAATTGGTACAGCAGCATCCAAGCCAATGGAGCTATGCAGATTTACGCCATCTCAGAATCAGGCTCTATACCCTAAGATGGTAACACTGGTCTTATAGGTCAGTAGGGGTGCGTCTACACTTGTAAATTAAGTCGACTTAAGCTTGCTTAAGTCGACTTAATTTACTCTGCGTCTACACTACACTTTCCTTAAGTTGACTTAAGCAGCTGCTTAAGTCGACTTAAGGAAAAATTAAGTCGACTTTGTAAAACCTCATTTTAAGTCGACTTTGGTGGCTAAGTCAACTTTAGAAAGTCGACTTAGCCAGTGTAGATGTGGAGCAGCCCTAAGTCGACTTTAAGTCGACTTAGTGGGCTCCAGGGCTTCCCCACTGCCCTCCCTGCCAGGGTGGCTGGCACAGGGAGACTGGCGTGCCCCCCCAAAGGTACCAAGGTACAATGGGGCAAAGGCTGAGCCCCCTGGCACTTGGCAATGGGTGCCCCCCCTGCCACTGTGGACCTGTCCCAGCTCCATCTAGCCCCTACAAGACAACCTAGGCATCCAGTGTGGATGCTCTAGGTCAATTTTGTAGGGTCCCCTCTAAGTCGACTTAAAATTTAAGTGTGGACATGCTAAGTCAACTAAATTAACAAGTGTAGACATAGCCTATGTGCCTTTGAAAGTAATATGTTAATTACATTGATTGCTCTTTGGAGCAGAGGAGGAGGAGGGATTCTACTGAGAGATATTGGCAGAGCTTCACTGTAATTAAGCTCCTGAAGGGTCAGCCAGTGGTTCCCAACCTGTGGTCCATGGACCATGAGTGGTCCATGAGAGTACTGCAAGTGGTCTGTGGTGGGACGGGGGGAGATAATGTAATAATAATATAATCCTGTGTACCTCTTATGTATCATATTCTATGTTACATTATTATTCACAAAGTAATTTGCTTCACAAACATCCTTGAGTAATATAGCATTTTCTGCATTTAAATAATAGTGTTTTTGCGTGACATCAATGTGAACTGACGCTTTTTGCACATTTGGCAATTAGAACGTGATCTGCAAATGCTTTCAATGACAATGTAGTGGTACACATAAAGGAAAAGGTTGAGAACTGCTGGTCTTAGCCATGCCACTGATGGGTGTAAAAGTGAGAGATACTCTAGTGGTAAAAACCTAGTCAACTGAATTTGTTTCACTGCCTCTTGGGCAGCGAGTGCAAATCTTTACCATTCTGAGATTTAGTAGTGTTTTGTTCCCACTTGTGCACTGGTGTATCCACCACCACCACAGGGGGCAGGAAACAATGTAGACAGGTTTCAAGAAGGGTAGCCTTCTTAGTCTGTTTTAGGAAAACAAAGAAGGTGTTCTTTGGCACTTTTAAAGACTAATAAATTTATTTATCACATTAGTTTTCACCTATGAAAGCTTATACTATACATAAATTTGTTAGTCTTTACATTATAAACAAGGAATCTGGTGGTATTTTTCAACAGGAATCTTTTTGGATCAGGAGCAGGGGCGGATTACTGCGCAGGCCAACGGGGCCCGTGCCCAGGGGTCCACCAGAATGTGGCGGTCTTCCACCCTGCCGGCACTGGGGAGGGGAGCAGAGTGGGCTGGCCCAGAGGCTGGGCTCTGAGCTCCCACCCCGCCCCTGGACCAGCCAGTCAGCCCCAGGCCTGGCTGGTTGGCCCCCGCAGATGGTGGGGACGACTTGAGCATGCAGTATGACCTCCAGTGTGGCCTTTGGACCTCACTGGAAGCCACATTGCACGCGCCAGTCGGCTCCGCCACCCCTGGGGGCCAACCAGCCAGGCCACTGCCAGCCTCTGACCACAGCCTCTTCCCCCTGCTGGCTGGAGGGGTGAGGGGAGGTGTCAGATCTGCCTCTGCTCAAAAGGATTCTGTGTACAGCACTGGTACAGATTTTACCTAATGCTAACTAATTGTTCTCAGGAAATGGGCAGGCATGCAGGAGCCTCTGTCTTCCTGGCAGTAGTTCAGATTGTTAGAAATTCTTTTAAACAGTGACAGTTGCAGAGAAATTCAAGAGTTTCTTTCTGCCCAAAACAGATCCTAGCAATGTCCCTGAAGTATATATAGGCTGGTCCACATTTTCATTAAAAATAAATCCCCTATTGCCTGTAATAATCCTGGCGACAGGCTTTCAAGACCTGAATTAAGGTTTCCTTAGAACAAAAGTGCAAGCTTTCAGGATCTAAAGCAGAAGCTGAGGTAACCACTTCAGATGCTTTAAGGGGTATATGTGCCTTCTGACCTGAACCAGACTTCAAAGCCAATGAAAGCCAAGTGGAGATAAAAAGGAAAATGAAAAAGATTTCTGCCATCATTTAACACTGAAATATCAGCAGTGGGGAAGATGGTCCATGCTTAGTATGGACCAGACTTTCAATTACATGTGAAGCATGTTGATATTTTAAAAGATAAGCTATAAAATCCAATATTTTAAAATCATTCTATCATTCTTTTCATGCCATGATACTGCAATGAAACTCTATTGTTCCCGACGACAAAGATATTTTATAAAAAAATAATATTTGAAGGGAAGGAAGGTTAAATGTGTTTTACTATAAGATAGCCTATATTCTGTTTGTTCCTTGCCTAGGCCTTAATCCTACCAACACTTATGTATATTAGTAACTTTATACATGACATGTTATTTTGCAAGAATGAATAACGGCCTTGATTCCCACCAGTGAGGGAGGAAAGACATTCCAATTCCCATTGATAGGGAGAAAGACACATTTCAAGGCTGACAGTACCAACCTTACGTCAATTAGGCAGTATCTGGGAATTGCTATACACATGCAGGGTTGTTTAAAGGTCAGGGCTACAAGGCAACCTTCCCCATCTACCTACCTAGACCGTCACAAAATCTTCCATCATCACTACAATGGGGACTAGCGCTAAATTGCCCTTATTAAGTTGACTTAAAGCCAGCGTGGACGGCTATGTCTACTGTTAAGTCACCTTAACAAGGTCAACTTAAGTCAACTTAAAGTGTAGCCACTCTGGTAAGTCGACTTAACAAGGTTGGCTTTAAGTCGACTTAACAAGGTTGGCTTTAAGTCGACTTGCAACCTTGTTAAGACGACTTAACAGAGTTGACTTAACTTTACAAGTGTAGACATAGCGTTACAGACTAATGTTTGTAATGAGAAAGCCAGTTCAAGTCCCTATTAAAACCCAAATTGATGGTGTCAAATTCACATACGAGTTCTAACTCTACGGTTTCTCTTTCAAGCTTTGATTTGGAATTAGCCTGTTTAAGAATTGTGACAGACACATCCTTCGTGGAATGACCAGGGAAACTGAAGTGATCCCCTATTGGTTTGTGAATGTTGCCATTTCTGATGTCAGATTTGTGTCCATTTATTCTTTTGTGTAGAGACAGTCCAGTTTGTCCGATGTATAAGGCGGAGGGGCATTGTTGGCACATGATGGCATAATATCACATTGGTAGATAAGCAGGTGAATGAGCCCCTGATGGAGTAGCTGGTTTGATTAGGTCCTGTGCTGGTGCCATTAGTGTTGCTCATGTGGGCAGAGTTGGCAGAAGGGTTTGTTGCAGGGCTATGTGCCTGCCTTAGCATTTCTGTTATATGATCTGTAGTTGCTGGTGAGTATCTGGTTATAGTTGGGGGGCTGTCTGTAACTGAGGAGAGGTCTGCTTCCGAAGCTTGGAAGAGTGAGGGATCATCTTGTGGGATGGGCTGTAGATCCTTGATGATGTGCTGCAGAGGTTTGAGTTGGGGGTTGTAGATGATGACCAGTGGCATTTTGCAGTTTTCTTTCTTGAGTTTCTCCTGTAGTGGTTGACTTCTGGGTGCCCGTCTGGCTCTATTGATCTGTTTCTTTACTTCCCCAGGTGGGTACTATAGTTTTAAGAATGCTTGATAAAGATCCTAGAGGTGTCTGTCTCTATCTGAGGGATTAGAGCAAATATGTTTGTCTCTTAGGCTCTACACTTACCAAAGTTAGTTTGAATTACTTAATTGGAATTAACTAATTCGAACTAATTTTAGCTAGTTCAAATTAGCTTAATTCGAACTAGCATGGCCCCACTAGAATGCTAGTTGCATTAAGGTCAATTTGCCAGTTAGTTTGAACTAATATGGCCACATTGATGAATTAGGGGTTAGTTTGAAGTAAAATGAGGTTTTACTAATTCGAACTAACTTTTCCTTAATTCGACTTAAGGAACTGCTTAAATCTAATTAAGGAAACTCAAGTGTAGGCACAGAGTAAATTAAGTTGACTTAAACCTGCTTAAATCGACTTAATTTACAAGTGTAGATGCACCCTTAGGGCTTGGCTGTAGACAAAGGATCTGGTGGTGTGTTTTGGATTAAAGCTCGAGGGATATAGGTAACTGTAGTGGTCACTAGGGTTTCCAGTATAGGGTGGTGTTTGTGTGTTCAGGAAGTGAATCTCCTGTGTGGAGTGGTCCAAGCTAAGGTTGATTGTGGGGTGGAAATTGTTGAAATCTCTGTGGAAATCTTCAAGGGCATCCTTTCCATGGGTCCAGACGATGATGTCATCAATGTAGCTTAAGTAGAGGAATGGTATTGGGGACAAGAGTGGAGGAAACATTGCAATGACTTAAAGAGTGAACTATTTTCATACCTAAAAGTGGTCCTGGTCATGTCTGAGGCACGTTAGATGGGAAAACATTCATAGGAAAATATTTCTCCATTATTTGCCAAGTGCTAGTGGCTGGTGATGACCTTACAGCCAGGGAAATAGGCATGGAAAGATTTAGTGACAAGGTGAATTACTGACAGTGGCATGAACAGAATTCCCAATCTCATGTCTAACTATTAGATCATGCTTCCCATGTGCTTACACACAATGTGTTAAAAGGTTTTATTCTGAAAATTACTGCCAACACAACTATTCCAAGTAATATTGAAAATACCAAATAAAAAACTAAAATCAAGTTGATAGCAATTGAATCCCAGACACTAGTATATAATCTATCAGAGGATTATATCATACACATGCAGTAGGATGTACTCTTTTCAAACTATAGCACTATGATCATAGGGATCATTAAAAAACCTCTTAAGATATAATAGGTCTCAGTAACAAGAATTTGACAGCTTGAGGCTCAGAGATGGGGAGCTGCTCTGTTTAGGGCAGAATGCAACAAGGGGGATGTCATGGTGGGTGTCTGCTACAGACCGCCAGACCAGAAGGAGGAGGTGGATGAGGTGTTCTGTGGACAACTAACAAAAGTTTCCAGATCATGGCAGGCCCTGGTTCTTATGGGTGACTTCAATTATCCTGACATCTGGTGTGAAGGTAATACAGCAGTGCACTGGCAATCCAGAAAGTTTTTGGAGAATATTGAGGACAACTTCCTAGTACAAATGCTGGAGGAACCAACTAGGGGCCTTGCACCTCTAAACCTATTGCTCGCAAACAGAGAAGAATTGATTGGGGAAGTAGAAGTAAATGGCAACCTGGGCAGCAGCGACCATGAGATGGTAGAGTTCAGGATCCTGATCAATGGAAGGAAGGAAAGAAGCAGAACACACACCCTGGACTTCAGAAAAGCAGATTTTGGCTCCCTTAGGGAGCTGATGGGCAGGATCCCTTGGGAGGCTGATCTGAAGAGGAAAGGTGTCCAAGACAGCTGGCTGTATTTTAAAGAAACCCTGTTAAAGGCACAGGAAGATAACATTCTGATGTACAGAAAAAACAGCAAATGTGGACAGCGACCAGCGTGGCTTAGCCGGGAACTCTGCAGGGAGCTGAAACATAAAAGAGAAGCTTACAAGAAATGGAAGCTTGGACAGATGACAAGGGAGACGTATAAAGATATTGCTCGGGACTGAAGGGATAAAATCAGAAAGGCCAAAGGACAATTGGAGTTGCAGCTAGCAAGAGATGTGAAGGATAACAGAAAGGGGTTCTATAAGTATATCAGCAACAAGAAAAGGATCAGGGGTGGTGTAGGTCCCTTACTGAATGGGGCAGGCATCCTCGTGATGGATGATGTGGAAAAGGCTGAAGTACTCAATGCTTTTTTTACTTCAGTCTTCACAGGGAGGGCCAGCTCCCAGGCTACTACACGGGGTAACGCGGAATGGAGAGGAGAGCGGCCCTTGGTGATGGAAGGTCAGGTTAGGGAACACTTAAATAAATTGGATGTGCACAAGTCCATGGGGCCGGATGAACTGCATTCGAGGGTGCTGAGGGAGTTGGCTGAAGTGATTGCAGAGCTGCTGGCCATTATCTTTGAGAACTCGTGGCGAACGGGGGAGGTCCCAGAGGATTGGAAAAAGGCAAATATAGTACCTATCTTCAAGAAAGGGAAAAAGGAGGATCCGGGGAACTACAGACTGGTCAGCCTCACCTCAATCCCTGGGAAAATCATGGAGCAGGTCCTCCTGAAACACTTGAAGGAAACACTTGAAAGGAAAATAGAGTGATCAGGAACAGGCAACATGGATTCACCAGGGGCAAATCGTGCCTGACCAACCTGATTTCCTTCTATGATGAGATGACTGGATTTATGGATGCGGGAAGAGCCGTTGATGTGATATACCTTGACTTTAGCAAGGCTTTTGATACGGTTTCCCACAGCATTCTTGTCGGCAAGTTAAGGAAGTATGGGTTGGACGAGCGGACTGTAAGGTGGATCGAAAACTGGCTAGATCAACAGGCTCAGCGGGTAGGAATCAATGGCTCGATGTCTGGTTGGCAACTGGTAACAAGTGGAGTGCCCCAGGGGTCAGTCCCGGGGCCGGTTCTATTCAACATCTTCATTAATGATCTTGGTGATGGAATAGAATGCGTGCTTAGTAAGTTCACAGATGACACCAAGTTGGGGGAATGGTAGATACTCTGGTGGGCAGGGACAGGATCCAGGGAGACTTGGACAAATTGGAACACTGGGCCGAAAAAAAACGCATGAGGTTCAACAAAGACAAGTGCAAAGTCCTGCACTTAGGACGAAAAAATCCCATGCACTGCTACAGGCTGGGGACTGATCGGCTAAGTAGCAGTGCTGTAGAAAAGGACCTGGGGGTGATGGTGGATGGGAAGATGAATATGAGCCAACAGTGTGCCCTTGTTGCCAAAAAGGCCAATGGCATATTAGGCTGCATCAGTAGGAGTATTGCCAGCAGATCGAGGGATGTGATAATTCCCCTCTATCCAACACGGGTCAGGCTGCATCTGGAATACTGTGTCCAGTTTTGGGCTCCCCACTACAGAAAGGATGTGGACAAATTAGAAAGAGTCCAGCAGAGGGCAACAAAAATGATTAGGGGGCTGGGGCACATGACTTATGAGGAGAGACTGAAGGAACTAGGCTTATTTAGTCTACAGAAGAGAAGACTGAGGACATTTGATAGCAACCTTCAACTACTTGAAGGGTTGCTCCAAAGAGGAGGGAGCTAGGCTGTTCTCGATGGTAACAGAGGACAGAACAAGGAGCAATGGTTTCAAATTACAGCTGGGGAGGTCAAAGTTGGATATTAGGAAAAACTTTCTCACTAGGAGGGTGGTGAAGCGTTGGAATGGGCTACCTAGGGAGGTGGTAGAATCTCCATCTTTGGAGGTTTTTAAGGCCTGGTTAGACAAAACCCTGGCTGGGGTGATTTAGTGGGAGTGGTCCTGCTTTTTAGCAGGGGGTTGGACTAGATGACCTCGTGAGGTCCCTCCCAATCCTATTGTTCTATGATTCTAAGTCTTGACCATTAAGAATCTGGAAACCACTTCACAGAATCAAGGAAAGAGATCTAGAATAACCCCTTGATTTTTTTGTAGCAGCATAAGAAACTGGATGTCTTAATTAACTTGCAAAGATTAACTTTTATTTACTTTAAAGGAAGCCAATATTCTTCTACTCCTCAGCATTCGTGTGGGGTGGAGGGGGGGGGGGGGTGCGGATTTCCTGCATGCCAAGCACTAAAACAATACACTGACATATAGCTTTAGGAGCTCCTAAACTGCTGGCAACAAGGGGGTTAGAAATAAGCTCTCCCTTATATGCTAGAGATAGTTACTAAATATATTTATAACAAACTTTATATTCTTTGATCTCTGTGTGAATAGAGGCTCTTTACACAGGGAGTTCACTATTCCCAAAGCTGACATCATTAGTAATGGGAGACTGAAATACACGGCTTGTCATCTGTTTTCTATCATCTTTGTTTTGTAAACTTCACTTCCTGGTCTGTCGTAATTTAAAAGTGAATGCAGGCATTATCGATTTCTTCAAACAAGTTCTCCCACATTTTGACAAGGGGAAGATCAAAACAAGCTGACATACAATTCCTAACAGTGTTATACAAAAATCAAAAGCCTGTTATTTCACTGCCAAAAAAAGGCTTATTTCTTTTGGGAGGGAAAATGAGTCAACTTCAGACATGGTGTTAATAAATTAACGTCATCTGCATTACAGCTGTAAAATTCCTGCAGTTAGTCTTTACACAAATCTGCCTTAACAGAAAAACAATGCAACTGACGCTTGTGCACACACGGCCCACCAGCTCTATAAAAGACCTACATTACAACATGGCTGTCTCCTGACATGGTTAAAAAAGCATTCTGCTTTGCAGCAACCTGACAGCATTCTAACAACGTTGCAGAATTGCCCAGGACAAGCTTAGGTCCCATCTGCACTGCAAAACAGAACGATGTTTTTTACCACGACATCAAAGGATAATGCTTGTAACTGCGTCCTGTGTTGGCAGTTTGTAAATTGGAGGTGAGGCTATGTACACACGATCAGATTAAAGCGCAAGATGGCAATCGCGCTATAAAAAACACATGACCTTTATTGCGGGACAGCGCGTACACACATCGCTCCTTGTAACGCAACAGAATTCTTTGCAATATCGCGGTGTAGCGCAATGATTTCTGGGCACCTATCCCACAGTTCAATTTTCCCCTCAATCTGCACTTGCAATCATGTGATGAAGGAAAGGAACGCAAAACGCCATGGGTAAACTCTCAGTTTCCCGTGGTGCACTGTGTTCCCCTTGCGTCTTCCTCGTTGCCAATAGCAACTCGTGCCTATTTTCAACAGGGCAGTGATGCACTACTTGCGAGCAATCACAACAGCGACAGCATGGATCCTGCTCTGATCTCCACTGTCGCCTTCAGCATTCTAAATACATCTCGGCTGGTTGCTCAGTACGCAATGAGCTCCGAGTCAGACAAGGACGCTGAGGAGCAGGGGCTGATCGATGCCATGCAGAGCAACAGCACCACATTGCTCAGCTCCTTCACCGATCATCTGCACACGGTGCAACGCCGTTTCTGGTCGCGAGAGACGAGCACCAAGTGGTGGGATTGCATTGTTATGCAGCTGTGGGATGACGAGCAGTGGGTACAGAACTTTCAAATGCGGAAAGCAACCTTTCTGGAACTGTGTTCAGAGTTGGCCTCTGCCCTGCGACGTAAAGACACCAACATGAGGTCAGCCCTAACCGTGGAGAAGCGTGTTGCGATTGCTGTCTGGAAGATGGCGACTCCTGACTGCTACCGGTTGGTTGCAAACCAGTTTGGAGTCAGGAGGTCCACCGTCAGATTAGCCCTCTCACAAATGTGCCAAGCCATCAATCGCGTTCTGCTACGGAGGACGGTGACGTTGGGCAATGTTCGTGAGATTGTGGACGGCTTTGCTGCCATGGGATTCCCTAACTGTGGGGGAGCCATAGATGGCACACATATCCCTATTTTGGCTCCAGACCATCTCGCGACCGAGTACATCAACAGGAAGGGCTACTTCTCCATGGTGCTGCAAGCACTCGTGGATCACAAGGGGCGTTTTACGGACATCAATGCTGGGTGGTCGGGAAAGGTGCATGATGCCCGCATTTTCAGGTACACTGGTCTGTACCGGAAGCTGCAAGGGGGTACCTTCTTCCCTGATCAAAAAATTACTGTGGGGGATGTGGAGATGCCCATAGTCATCCTCAGAGACCCAGCATACCCACTGATGCCATGGCTCATGAAGCCGTACACCGGTAACCTAGATCGCAGGAAGGAGCGGTTCAATTACAGATTGAGCCGCTGCAGAATGACTGTGGAGTGTGCCTTTGGTCGTTTAAAAGGGCGCTGGCGCTGTTTGTATGGGAGGCTGGACTTGGACAAGGACAACATCCCTGCTGTGATTGCGTCGTGCTGTGTCCTTCATAACATTTGTGAAAGTAGGGGAGAAAAGTTTTCCCCGGGGTGGACTATGGAGGCACAGCGCCTTGAGGAAGCATACGAACAGCCAGCCACTAGAAGTATTAGGGGGGCCCAAGGAGAAGCTGCTCGCATAAGGGAGGCACTCAGGGACCATTTCAATGATGCCCTCCCCTACTTAACTTCCAGGATGCATCAGGTGCACCTTATGAGATTTTCAATGTGTACCAATAAAGCCACTCTTCAAATTATTTGTCACTGTTTTTATTAAAACCTAAAGGGGGGGGTTAAAGGTGGGTGTAGCTGTGGGTCTCTAAAAAGTAGCTCTGGGGGGGACTGGATGTTGCAGTGTACCAGGGGGACGGGTGGCCTTCAAAGAAATTCTTTGAAGGACTACGGGGTGTGGGAGGCAGACACGGCTGAACTGTATGGAGTGGAGTCCGTACATTAATCGCCTAGGTCTGCAAAGCAATCATGCTCTTGAGCAGTTCTGTTTGCTCCTTCATGACGCTTATCAGTTCGTCCCTGTGTTTCTGCCTCCTCTGTTGGGATTCCTCTCTCTAGGCTTGATTCTCCCTCGCGGATTCCTGTGCTGTTTTCAAAAGGTCCTGAAACATATCCTCCCTGTTTCTTCGAGCACGCCGCCGAATGTTTCTCATGCGGTCAGCTGGGGTAGACACCGGCCTTGTGAAGGTCGAATCTAAAAATAATAATAATAATAAAGCTGTTGTTAACACATAGCCTAGATAACCAATGTAACCTTCCAGTAGCGCATTCCACTGGAAGGTACAGGGCAGTCAACAACCTATGCTTCGCTGAAGCGGACAAGGTACGTCCTAATAGAAAGCTTACTGGGGGCTAACATTCTGCACAGGGCACACAGATGGAACCCGATATCTCTCTCCTCAGAGTGCCCCTGCCAGCTAGAATACATATCCTGCATGTCACCGGTTGCAAGCCAGGACTGTATGCTCCTGCACTGTGTGCTGCCATGGTTCCCAGGGCTGTGCTTTGCAGCTGGCGAGGCAGAGTATCCTTATATGGGAGCGTAGACACAAAACGCTCTCCCATCTAACCTGAGTAGTAGGCTCTGGAGGTACATCGAGGAAATCTTTACTGACCTAAATACAGATGATTTTTTTGACAATCACTGCTTGTGTTGAAGCACTTCTAATGAATGCAGAGTAAAGAGCATGCACAGCGGGGACTGAGACAGCACCCCAGACAATGATATTTTAGCAGGAGCCATAGCTGCACGAAAGGGAAACTTACCGGAACCCCCCTCTGCCGCCTCAGAGCACACGCTGCAATTCATGTCTTGGGTGGACGTCTCAGCGGGGGTGCAGAAGAGCTCCTGGCTACACGCTGTTGTGCTTTCCTCCAGGTCATCCTCCATCTCCTCCTCCTCATCGATCACGTCCTCATCCTGCTCGGGTCTGGCATTCACTGGATGAGGGGGGGCCAATCTGTCCACGGGACTCTTTGCAGTGGTTGTGGGGTCCCCACTGAGGATGGCTTTGATCTCCTTATAGTACCTGCATGTAGCAGGCGCTGTTCCTGAACGGCGGTTTGCCTCCTTCGCTCGGTGATAGGTTATTCTTAGCTCCTTCACCTTTGATCTGCACTGCACAGTGTCTCTATCATAACCTCTCTCTGACATGGCCCGAGAAATTATGCCAAATATATCATAATTTCGCCTGCTGCCTCGTAGCTGCGCCTGCACAGTGGACTCTCTCCAGATGCTGATCAGGTCCAGCACCTCTGCCATACTCCAAAGGGGTGCGCGTTTTCCACGACGGGCTGCCATTGCTACTGATGATCGGAGCTGCACTCCACTTCATGAGGAAGAGAACAGGAAGTGAAACAGATGAGAAATTCGAAAATCCCGGGAATCTGATCAGGGCGGGGACTGTTTCGTCACGGCCACAGAGTGGGTGGGGGAAGACAAGAGAGGATGACTTTGGAATGCTGGGACACTTCCGGAGGCCAATCATTGCGCGGTAAGCGTACACACGAGTGGAAAGGCGCAACAGCTGTTCTGCGTTAACTGCTATCACCCTCATCGAGGTGGTTTTTGTATTGCGCTACAACAAGGCAGTTAACGTGCAACAGCCCTATTGCACGTGTGTACGCCGTTGTTGGTATTGCGCGGTAATGACTGTTAATGCGCGATAAAATGATCGTGTGTACAAGGCCTGAGTCTCTACAGGCTGACAGGAAGCACAGTCTTCCATCATCATGTATTCTCGGACATCCTCTTTTTCCCTTCCCCAGTACAACTCAGAATTTTCTTCTCCCATATATCAGCTATCTTTTAAATCTCTTTTCTACCCTGACAAAACAGGTTACATTTTATCAATCTGCGGCCCAAATCCATCCAAAGTAGGAGCAAAGGGGTGGCCATATTAGTCTAGGTCAGCAAAACAAACAAGGAGTCCTGTGGCACTTTTAAAGACGAACACATTTATTTATCTCATGAAAGCTTATATGATAAATAAATGTGTTCTTTAAAATTGTCACAGGACTCCTTGTTTGTTTTCCAAATTATAGAGACATTTAACGAAAATAGCAAGCTATTGCAGTAGCATAGGAATCTTGCCCTGCTGAAACCAATGGTAATTTTGCCATTAACTTTAACTGGGCTGGATTTCATCCAGGATTTTAATACCACTTCTGATACTGCAGCCTGGGGCAAGTAACCAGGCTGGTCTGTAGCAGTGGTTTCACTCCTAATAGGGTTATAATACTATATGAAATAGTAATAAAAAGTTTTGTCTGCTCTAGACTAGCACTGAAACCATTTTCAATACATATTCAGGAGCACCTCAATTCTAAAATCAGCCTGGTTCATCTTCCTAGTATAAACCCTCCTATATAAACAACTGACACCCAGAGCTCCGTAGTTCTCCAGCAGAGGTCAGTGCAACACACATTACACCCGGAAGTTCATTCCGTCATTATCCAAATTTTGAGTATTTTTTTAAGAAATAAAATATTATTTCAATATGCATTCAAAATAATATCTCCTGAAAATCTACCTGGCTACTTTAATATTATTACAATAAGACCAGGATGAAACAATAGACTCAAGAGGCTGTTTTGTATTACAAAATATTTCACACACACACACACACACACACACACACACACACACACACACACACACCTGCTGTACTTGCAACAAAGATATTTTTTCTGTTAATTCAAGAACTTCTACCTAAATACCTCCTGCAATTCTTATTCATGTGAGTAATCAGCCTCAGTCATGCAAGTAGTCCTTCTGAGTTTTACCTTAATGAACAGAGATTATATTTGAACTAGACTGACACAGCTACCCCTTTGGAATTTATATTGGGGTGGGTAGGGCTTGCCAAAGCAGGAACTAGTGTCCTAATCCTGCAAAGTTTAACATACATGCTTAACTTTATAGGCTGGGAGTGGTCCCAGTGTATTCATCAAAATTACTCACAGTGTATAAAAGTAAGCATTTGCTTAATTCTTTGTGGGATTAAGGTCTAATAATTGACTAGCATCACTGAATTATGTGAATGTTTATTTACAACAAACTTGCCAGAAGGCATACATTTCCCATCATTACAAAACCTATTGCCATGCTGACATCTCAAAATACCCTGCAAAGATCAACAAAAGTAATTCTTTCTGTGAGTTTATTTTGAAATTTAGGTATTTACTTGTGAACATAGAATGTAAAGTACATTGACCAACAGCCCAGTAGCTGTACCAACACATCACCGTTGCAACTGATTATACACTGTTCAAATTGTTTAAACTATTGAAACTGATTATATACCTGCACTCTGTGTACAAGTTACTCCAGCCTTACCTTAGTAGAATTTACTGTATTGTGTACTTGGCTATCAAGCCTATACAGTCTTCAGAAAACACCCACATACTTGCACTGTGATGGTCAGATTCATCCTGTGCTGTTTCATAGCATTTTAAGGTGGTATTAATACAACACCAGAAGAAAAGAAGCCTCTCACCTTACCTGTATGTTAACTATCTTTATTAGGGATCTCACTTTATTTATTATCTTGTAAATACTTTAACATCTTTGTTCAACTCAAATACATTTGTCAGAATGTTAATCGTTGCCATTTAGAACTATTCTAAAACTGTCTATTCCACTTTGTCTCATGAATGTAAAGTATACTCCTTCTAAATGGCAAATTTACTTTGACATTCCTGTTTGGTAACTTAACATTTACAAACACACAATTCAGTGCCCGGCAATGAATGCACTGTCTTTTATGTAAATCTTATCTGGGATCAGATTCAGAACCAAAGAGGAGTGACGAGATGTTCAACAGAATTCTTTGTGGAAGACTTGATTGCTAAGGATGCAGTTTATCACTCAACATGCTTTTCTTCCAACTTGAGTAAAACAAATCTTAAAGCAAAGCCATCTAGTTACACTGCAACAATGCTATCATCCTATGCTATTGCATGTATCAGCTGATTGAAGAGACAGACAGTGATCTCATGTACAAGAAGATATGCTTTTCTCTTGTACAAGCTGCTACAAAGTTATTAAGCTCTACTTCCCAGAAGTAGAAATTACAAGGTATGACAGTAGCAAATGACAGGCAAGATTAGAAAAACACTGTGGTTCTGCAATTTCATTCCATGCATAGCATGGACAAGGCAAGTCTACTAGTGTTTTACACAGGGCAATAACATCAGCTGATGCTATCTAAACTGCTAGTAATCTGAAGCAGGAATTTAAGTCATCCAAATGTTTCACGGATGTGCTTCTGGTGAATGAACCTGATGAATACCTTTCAAACAAACAAGCTGTTTCATATAATGCCACTTCGACTCCTAAGTCTGAAATAGCCAAAAGGAAAGCGTTGGAGTATTATCCAATGCCAGGTGATTGCAGTGTACAGATGTCAGCTACTTTTGTGACCCAGTTGCTACAAGAGTTTCTTCTTTGGTTGATAAAGACGCATCTAGTTCAGCCAGCAATGAGTATCATCCTTCAGAAGACATTCAAAGAAGGTGCCTCTCATTTGCAGAGTGCATGGTATGTAACAATTCCAAAACTATCAAACACGAGCCTTGTTGGATATCTGCACCATGATTTGGGGTTTCACCATTTAACTGACATGTTACAGCCACCCGTAACTGATTCTGCATCAGTTATGATGAGCTCACCTTTAGCACTGCAAAAATTAGAGTACAAAGTGTGTTCACTCCAGATGAAATTCTACCACTTCATGAAATCTCATCCATGAAGGAGATGATAATATAGACATCAACATACAGACCACTGATGAAAACAATAGATGCCTTGGGGGAAATTTATGAAAAGTAATTTCTTTACTAAAGTTTTAAGTCAGATGTGTGAAATTAAAGTTTAACAGTGAATTATACATTTAACCTCAGCTAGAGTAATAAATGGCACTAAAGGTTTCACTTTGAGGAATTAATTAAAAATTAAATATAATTGGTCATGGAATTGAGGAAATATGGAACCTAGGGGCCTATATTAGTGACAATTTTTGTCCACTACTGACATGTGTCTCAGTCATTTTGTGTTGTGTGTGTAACTAGTTGGCTGTTTAAATCCACTTTGTATTGTAGTGGAACACCGGTGCCTTTATCAACACTACCGCTATAACTGGAATTCTTGTTGACAGTCTCAGCGTAGCTCAAGAACTCATAGGCAAGCAATAGATACCACCAAATTGGCCAATGGTAATGTACCCTCTTTACATACATGCATGTTATACATCATTTGAAAGCTTATATCTATAAGTTTATATATTTAAGAGGTGTGATGTGATGCTGGCAAGTGGTGATGTTACCACAGAAATGAGCATACACAATCAGCATGTTAAAATGACCACTTTGAAATATTTTCATTAAAGGGTTAAAATGCTCTTATAAATTTGTACAGATATAATTGAAATGTGATAGCACAGGTGACACGTCTAGTAAATACCATTACCCTTGTTTTGTTAATCTGTATTGAAAGTGTGTGGATAGCCACAGTCTTCATTGCCTTGGCATGCACACCGTTCTGTGCAGAGAAATTGTTCTGAGTACAAGCTCAGTTGATTTTTTTCTGAAATACTTTTTCAGGATGATTCTCTTTCTGGATGTGTTCTACGTTTTTCGAATACTGCTCATTGCATAAGATGCTCTGATTGCCCAAGTAAAGTGACTTTCCCACAATTCAGTGATATTTCTTGTAATGCTGAACTATCTGCAGACTGTCTATGAAATACCACTTTAGCTACTGAATGGAAGGCTTTTAATCTCCATGATAGTATTTATTTACATGTTCACAACTGATTGATAAATAATTTAGACTTTCTCAAAGTCCTTTCACAAGGTCCCATACAAGAGGTTTAGTCATGAGGGTGGGAAGGCAAAATATTTTCATAGATGGAGATCTAGCTAAACACAGAAAGTAAAAAGTAGGATTAAATGGTCAATTTTCATCACAGTTGCTTATTAGTTCTTCTCTTCTTTAACACATTAATGATCTGGAAGAAGAGCAAGTAGTGAGGTACCAAAATTTGCAGATGATGCAAAGTTAATTAGGATTATTCAGAAGAACAGGAAATAACTGTGAGGCACTTCAGAGGGACCTGAACAAGCTAGATGAACACCCTGGCAAATGAAAATCAGTGTTGAAAAATGCAAAGTAGAACACATAGGAAAACTTTTAAACTACTCATACACTTTGCAGTTAAAAAAAAAAAAAGTACATCAGAAGCAGGAACCCTGCCACACAATCAGAAAGGCTACTGGATGAGCATGGTGCTAAAGGAACACTCAAGAGAGATTAAGGCCTTGGCAGAGAAGTTAAATTAATTCTTCACATTGGTCTTTATTGCAGAGCATGCAAGGAAGATTTCCACACCTGAGCCATTCTTTTTAGGTGACATATGTGAGGAACTGTCCCAGGTTGGTCAGGCACACAGATGAACACGATGTGTTGGAGAAGAGTCAACACAGCTCTCGTAAAGGAAAATCATTCCTCACCCATCTATGAGAATTCTTGGCGCGGGGGTAGGGGTGGGGGTGGGGGGTGTCAACAAAACATGTGGAAAAGAGTGATATAGTGTTGTTGGACTTTGAGAAAGTCTTTGACAAGCTCCCTCAGCAAAGGCTCTTAGGCAAAGTAAGTAGCCATGGGATAAGAAGGAAGGATCATTCCTAAATCAGGAACAGTTAAAAGACAGGAAGCAAATGCTATGAGTATATGTTCAGTTTTCAGAATGAAGGAAGGTAAATATCCCAAAAACACATATAAAGTGATGGGATCTAAATTAGCAGTTATTTTCTGGCACTGATCAACATGGCTCCCCCTCATATCAGAAATGGAAAGCTGGTGCTGTGCAACTTATTTCCATTCCTTTCATCAGTCATGCTTCCCAGCAGAGTTCCTGGGCAGTGCCACTGACTCTTGCGACGCCACTGAGGAGCAGTAAATCTGTCAGTAGTTCTTTGCTTGGTGTCCCCTTCTGGTTATCTGATTTTTACCCTATGAGTTTTGCTCCCATCCCTGTTTTCTCATTTATTGTCTCCCACATTTACTTGTGGCTTGGGTTCACTGGGCTCTCTCAGTTGAAGACCTTTAGTTATGGGCAGGCTTGTGCCCACTGTCTTTTGGAACCACAGTTAAGTGGTGGTACACATCTTCCATGTCTTCCCTGGCTGCCCCCCAACCAAGCCAGCTGCATGACATTCAACTGGTCCACCCCTTAATTGCACCCAGAGAACGCACTCATGCATCTCACCAGCCATTTCTTCACCCTTATGTTCCTTTTCAACAAGAAATGGTAGGACCTGCATTGCCACTTAAGCTGGTGGCGTCTGCATTCAATTCTGGTCTCTTGGCCCACCAGCGCCACTAGGTAGTGGCTCCTTCACAGAGCTGCGAGCACAGATGTGTACCTGGGGCAGTCCATGAATTCCTTTGACACTTGTCACTTCTGCCTGGTGACTATACACAGAGGGTACATCAGATTGCAGCCCCTCTTCCGGTCCTTCCAGAACCTCTTACTGCAGTTCTGGCTGCACTTCTCCCCACATCTCCACAAAGTCTTGGGACCTCCTTGTCAACCTCCTCCTGGTTCTGGCCAAGATGGCCATCCAGCATTCCAGGAGGAGGAAGTTAGACAAAAGAGTGCTCTGTTTTTGTGGAGCCTATTTCCAATTCCCTCATTTGGTCATGACTACACGTAGAGTTCCTTTGGGCTGCATCAATTGAATACTTAGATACCTTTGAGGGGCAGTGGGCCCTGCTTAGTTCTCTGCTCCATGTTCCCCCTTGGCTTCCCTGATTTTCAGCCTCTGACCTCAATCTCATTCTTGTTTTCTCCCCCAAAATCACTGGTGGATCCACCCATTTAGCTGAGGGGGAAGGACTTTGTTGCGGAGGGCAACAAAAATGATTAGGGGGCTGGGGCACATGACTTATGAGGAGAGACTGAAGGAACTAGGTTTATTTAGTCTACAGAAGAGAAGACTGAGGGGAGATTTGATAGCAACCTTCAACTACTTGAAGGGGTGCTCCAAAGAGGAGGGAGCTAGGCTGTTCTTGAGGGTAACAGAGGACAGAACAAGGAGCAATGATTTCAAATTACAGCTGGGGAGGTCAAGGTTGGATATTAGGAAAAACTTTCTCACTAGGAGGGTGGTGAAGCATTGGAAAGGGTTACCTAGGGACGTGGTAGACTCTCCATCTTTGGAGATTTTTAAGGCCCGGTTAGACAAAAACCTGGCTGGGGTGATTTAGTGGGAGTGGTCCTGCTTTTTAGCAGGGGGTTGGACTAGATGACCTCGTGAGGTCCCATCCATCCCTATTATTCTATGATTCTATGACTTTAGACTTGGATGGACCTAGAGCACTTCCACGTCTTCTAACTTATACAACAAAGGAAGCAGGGGTATCTGAGTAACCGCAATAGGCAAACAACCTGAATTTTGTCCTGAGAACGGTGCACTAGCAAGGTAATTAAAGGTTTCAGCATCAGTGAAATTTTTTATTTTGTTTTTTCCCTTTTCTTGGAGACCATGTCTACAAAGGCTTATGGACACACATAGCATTACTCACACGAGTTGTTCCACAAAAACCAATTTTATTCACTTACTTATGACTAACTTAAGAAATTTTTGTGAGACAAGCCTATTGATGCTGATACAGCCCCATAAGATAAACGGACACTGAATATCACACATCCTTACCATTATATAGGAGAAAGGGGAAAATGGTGAAAAAACATATATCATCATACATACCAATCACTCGTGTCTGGGATCCGTAGTCAGTGGTCAAATTCACAATGGATCCATACGCTGACAAAAGGGTGTATGGCACTCAGTATAAATTAAAGTGATCCTCATTCACCTCCTGGCAGATTCCAGTTCAGGACAAATACATCACCTTCCTTCTTCAGGCACATTGGGATTAGCTGGTATAGGACCAGCGAGTGTCTCTGGATCAACTTTATTGAATTTGCTGTAGACTTTTTAAGCACAATATATCACTTGCTAAGCTGTCCCTCTGGCAAGTTCTTAGCTGCATACATTCCAGTGATATTAGAAGTTATGTTCTTAGCACTCAGATCTGAAATGGTGACCACCCACAGGGAGGTCAGTGCAGGATGAAGGTCTTTATTTATCTTACCAAATGGCTCTACTTATATTTTAAATACTCAACATGTACAAGTTAAGATTCAACTGCCAACTTGTTAGCAACTCCAAGGATAATAAGCTAGTGAGTGACAACTGGTCTGACTGTGATGTAGCATCTTCTAAAATTTACCCAAGGATGAGAGGGCTCCTTCACCAGTCTTTTGTTAGCCTACCTTAATTATATTTTAGGATTATCTGGGAAAAGATCCCTGCTTGTGAACTCATATCTCATAGCCAAGAACAGGAAAACTTCAAACAAACAATCCCGGGAGTGATCCATCACCAGTGTCTCAGAAGCAGTTATTTCAATTCAAGCTAAAAATACCCACCCTGGACCAGGTCTCTTGCATTCTAGTTTTTGTGGGGAGAAAGGGAACAAGTGAGGCATAAACTCTTATAAAGCTTGTTTAACATTATCTACACCACCCCTATCTGAATCACAGAATTAGTTTGTTACTATTTAAAAACAAAAAATACCCATTTTCATAGGAAGAGTTTAAAGTCTATATAGCTAGGAAGGGGTGATTTTCCCTTTCTCCCAAGAGAGAGTTACTCAATCTATCAAGTGACAGCAGAAGAGCTTGGATAGCAATTTTGGTTTTACAAGGAAAGAGTGACCCACGCTGTTGTTGCTTTCAGAGTTGCACAACAGACCTCATTCCCATCCCAACCTATACTTCAGTCTGCATCGCTTTGTCTCCTCCCCTGCTCTCAGCACACTGGCCCAAGCCTCTGTGAGTCACTGTGTCTGACAACAGCTAGGCCTTCCTCACTCACTCACACTAAGTTGCTCAGTTTCTTTCATGCAGACACACCGGATATGAGCAACCAATCCCCGAGCCAAACAGCCCTTAGTTACATGAAAGAGAACTACTACTAAAAAGGCAGCAGCAAACACTAGTGCCTTGTTAACTTGAACTCCAAAGCCACCCTCCCAACTCCTCCACATAGGTCCGTCATTCAGAATGTCACAGCTGTTTTATCTTCAGCCAGGGCGGGGTAATTACACGATAGAAAAACTGCTACAAGGTGTTTGAAGAGATTTTTAAAACCATACGATTGCTAGCTTCCCTTTCTGTATCAAATGCAAATAGACTTTTGTGCATAGTCATAGGCTGCTGGATCCGGAGTAAAGGCATGATTCCTGGTGCGTTCCTGTTCCCCTGTGTAAACCATAATCAGTAACAGTTAAAAGACAGGACGCAAATGCTATGAGTACATGTTCAATTTGTGGGAAAGTCATTTTACTTGGGCAACCGAGTATCTTTTACAACCTCCTAAACCATGAAAAAGGCTTCTTCTTTAATGGAAACCCTACTTACTATATGGCTTTGATAGTGCAGAGTGGCTTGCTACCCCTGCTAAAGTTCAGGCAGAGATAAATCCTTTTAATTCCTCCTCTCACACGTGCTTTAGTTACACATTTTGTCAATACTTTTATTTGTCCTGATCAAACAAAATCAACTTTGGAACCATTGAAGAGAAAGCGCAAGGGACCCCGGGAAAGCACTCTTTGTTATTTACGAGCTGGAGCCAGCTCCCATTTCAGTCAATGATAAGAGCTCGGGGGGAGTTGGATCGAGCCCTGCAGGAACAAGACGTAGCTCGATCATTCTCAGCATATCTGATTTCAGAGCAAAATAAACTGTTGCTGAACCACGTGTTTGCCTAAGAAGGATGAGTCAAACTGTTTTTTTAAAAAGCCACGAGTGAGCACGTCGCACTGAAAGCACAGCAAAGCCCACCAAGAGTGAAGGCGAAAAAAAAGTCCCTTCTTAAAACCGACTTTAAAATAACCCCAGCATGAGAGAATGCTCGTTCACACGAGGGGACCCAATGCACCGGAGTTAATGGGGACTGGTCTGTTCTTCTAAAACACGGGGTGGTTGGGTGGAAAATAAACGACCCAAGCCCACCAATCCAGCTTGGCACTGGGTCTGGCTTGTTTACCGGATGAGAGCCCCTGGACGTCGCCCCATTTGATTTCCAGTAAAGGCAGCCACAGCTGCTGGCTGGGAAGAGGCAGCGAAGCGGGGCTGAGTGAATCAGAGCAGGCTGCGCTCCCAGGGACTGAGTGAGAAGTTTGCAAGCATGTGGGAATGACAGAGTCTCTGGCTCCGGCGTGCCAGGAATTTCGAAACTGCCCTACAATCCCATCGGCCTCACAACACGGCAGCTCCCACGATAACAACCCCCGAGCAGGAGAAAGGCGCTGCCTTGGGCGTCTTTTTTAATGGGGGGGAGGGGCTGGGGAGGAAGAGCCGGGTTTATTTCATGCCATGCTAATCTTTTAAACGCTCTTTTCTTGCTCTGCATGCTTTTCTTTCTTCTCCAGTCTCTCCCCCCTCGGGAGTGGGTGGCTCATCCGGCAGCAACAGGAGGAGGCTAAGTCAGGGGGCAGCTGTCAAAAAACACCCAAATCCCCCCTTCCTCCCCCTGCCGGTTTAATGATCAAACGCCTGGCTGGGAAGAAAGGCAGGAAGCAGACGGCAGAGTGCTCCCCCTGCCCTGCCCTGCCCCATCACGCTCTGTGTTGTGTTGTGTGTGAGTAAGGCTGTCCCTCTCCCTCCGCAGCCGGAGAGGAGGAGGCGAAGCGCCGATTGCTCTCTCACTTACTCATTGCTGAACAGGGGGGAGGGAGGCAGGACAGCACCTTTCCCCCTGCTGTCTCGCCTCACGTTAGCAAGCTGGGGCCCAGCAGCACCGGCCCGCAGGGAAACCCAGAACAAAGGAAGAAGAGGAGGGAAAGCACCAAAGCCGGAGCCAGCATCCCAGGCAGAAGGAAGCTGTCAGCTCGCAGGGAGGCAGACGCAGCCCCCTCGGGTAGCAGGCACCGCTAGAGGGTGGGGAGCGCCACTGCCCGCCTGCAAGTTGCAGAGGCGAGCTTGTTTGGCGAGAAAAAGGGCAACTTGTTCGTGCGTGTGACTAGCCGGGTGCAGGCGGGACCACGATGAGAACGAAAAAAGGTAGGGCCGGGGGTGCGGGCGAGGGGAAAGTGGAGAGCATGTTGCTTTCGCCATGTGGAGATGAAAGGCGTGTTTGGGGCTTAATTGCAGGTCGATTGGGCGCACTGCAGAAAGTGGAAGCCGTGCTCGTCCCCGACCCCCTTCTTTCCTGGCTCGTGGGAGCTTTCCCCTCTTTGTTGGGCTCGTGGTGGTCATGTTTCACTTCCAGACAAAACATGAGGGCTTGTGCTGGACGCTGCTTTCTCTCCAACCATGCTGCTTGGCTCCCTGTCAGAAACCTGGCCAACTGCCTGCTTTGTGCCCTGGCAAAGTTTTCTGTTCGCCTCTTTCTTTTTAAACAGCCTTTTTCTTCTCTGTTTCCTCCTCTCTCTCCCCACTCTTCATATCGCCCGTCAGGTCGCCAAGGACGGGACGGGAACTGTTTTCACAGCTTTAAAGAGCAAATCCCAGCCCCACATGCTGAGCAACGCAGTCTGGACTGCGGGGTGGCGGGCGCTCTTTGTTTGCGAGTTCGCCTGGGGAAAGGGGGCAGAAGTGGGGACTGCAAGAGAATTTAAAGTGAGATTTATTTTTTTTTTTTAAAGAAAAGTTCTGCAGATTGATTTCCTGCCTTTTGATCAAAGATTTAAAAAAAAAATATTTCGAAAGTAAAATGATTTTAAAACTTACCCACCACGTGGCGGGGAAGCCTCAGAAAGACTTTTGAAAAACTTCATTGTATTACGTACGCTTGGATTGACTTTCTAGGCAAGGGATTGTCTCTGTTTTCAACTGTTATACTATTGAAGCCCTTGAAAAGTAAAACGTGGCTACAAAGAATTGGAGGAACCCATTTGAAAATGTCACTGTTTAAGAAAAACAACAACAAACATTTCGGACGTTTGTTTCCTTTTGAATCTCCCCTCGCAGTTCTAAGTGGTTTATCAGTAATGTAGAATGACTTTTGGTATTTAAAGATCTTTTAAATATCCAAGATACTGAGGGTTCAAAAAAAGTACTGCGCATGTTCTCTACTCTAGAGCAGTGTTGTTTTTTCCATGTTCTTGTGGTTCACTATCGAAATCTACTTAATTCTTAATGTTCCTGGAGGCATGGGGCATGTATTTATATATGCCTGTTAAGCGCCTTCTGAAATCTTGGTGTATAATGTGCTCTAATATATCGTTTGTAGTGCTCATACGTAATCTTAGACTGTAGTGATTTAATGAAAACACACAAAGGAAATTAAACCACAAACCTAAAGTGTACACAAAAGTGAAGGTCTTGTTTGCACTCACAAAAAAGCAGGGAATTCCGAGTTCAAACCGAAACTTTGTATTTACTTAACCCACCCTCTCCTTCCAAATGTTTCAGTGTTCTTAGTGATTTTAGATAACGTGTTGCATACCAAACCCAGCCCTCTGTGCCTAGAGACCGTTACAGCCTTGGCTCCAGATATTCGTAGATTTGTTCAGATTTGTAAGGTTCCTGAAAGTATACGGTTTTCCTAAATTATTGAGACGAGGTATTTTTAGAACATTCCTGTGCTCCCTATTTGCACAGTAGGGGTGATGAGTTGGTTTCCTGTCTGCGGCTGCTTCCATTGTTCTGACTCCTCTCCCAGGGGGCAGCTACTGGTTGTCCAAATACCAAACTTAACACAACTTCCCACTGTTATTTTCATCGCCCCCAAAATAAATGTGTGTGAAAAATGCTGACGAGAGTACCATGTCTGCCTGTCTATTTCTCTCTGTGTGTAATCAGCCCCGTGACCTGGGAGTTCTGCACAGAAACAATGAAAAGTTGCAGCATGTTGGGAAGGCGGGGACCATTGGTTTAGTTTATTTGGTAGAAACTCGAAGGTGAAAGAGAAGCTGACATGTGTGGAAACTCTTCAAAGATCTCAGGACAATAGATTTTTTTTTTTTAAATTAAAGGTTGGGCTTGCAGTTTACATTTGTGGCCTTTGTATTTTGATACTAAGAGTTTCAGAGCATGACCTTATTCCACGTTTGTTTTTGTAGTCTAAACCCTCCTGTTTTAAAATGCTTTTTTCTTTAGTTAGCCAAGTTTACCTGCTTTGTGGAACCAGTAAAGCTCTGTTAGAGCAACACACAGTTAAGAAAACTGGTTCCTCCACTTGTAAAAGCACATTTAAAGGAAAAGGAAAACTTAATTCTTTACTGTGGAAATTCCCTTACATATCCTCATAGCTTCTCTGTGTTATGAATAATATTAATCTGATTATTAAAAAAAAAAGTTGCCAAACTTCTAATTTAAGCTTCTTTCCAAATTGATATATCCCATGTTAAATCCCTGAAGCCTCTTCTAGGTATGGCAAGAGAGTTTGAAATGTAACTCTTAGGCCAATCACACAGCAGTTCTTCCCCTTGCTTGTTACTATTGTATGTAGTCCAGCTCTGCAAAGATATCTCTGTGTTGAGGTTTGTGTGCATGAAGTACCACTGAAGTCAATTGCAGGGAGATTGGGAAAACAAAACAGAGTCCTGTGTCACTTTTCACTAACAGATTTATTTATTGCATGAGCTTTCTACCACTTCATCAGACTCTTTTAACATAGATTGGGGGCCTTGTGATACCCATTCAGAGAAATTCACAGAAACAAAGGTTGAGTTAATTATCTATAAATTGATCTAATCTATTCCTTCTGCCAAAGGGGGGGTTCCAACTGATTCAAACAATTGACTTCTACCAGTTCTCTTGTGAATCTCTGTCACAATACAACAGGACATTCTGATATACATACTACATTTTCATTATCTTAAATTCATTCCTTTTCTCTCATTTGTAGCCTTCACTCCATCTCAAATAATTCTTCCTCTTTCTTAGTACTGATAGCCTTTTTCCCCATACCAACTTGTTATTTTCCAGAACTATACACCAAAGTTTTTCCCTCTGATCAGATTTATCCCTCCAGGCTTTAAAGCCAGGAAGCTTTATCTGAATTCTTTCCAGTTCTTTCATATATTCCAGGTTTTCAGAATTTTATGCTGTGTTCAAGGCATGATCTCCTTTGCAGTGAACAAGAAAGGGACCCTTGAACTCCTTGGCCTGTGATGTGATGTAACAGCAGAATGTTAAATTCGCTGCATGCTGCCAGACTAGAATCTGGGAGCAGGTAAATCAATCTACATTATATAAAAGAGGGGACCTAATCCTACAACCCGTAGTAGTCCTCCCTGAAACCTGTGTGACAATTTGTAATGATAAGGACTGTTTATCTGAGTAAAGCTTGTAGAATTAGAGCCAGGTGTCACTTATTGTATCTTGGTTCTTATTGACATACAAACTTGATGCCCATTCAGTTTAAGTAGTGCAAAGCATCAAGCCAACTTGATAAAGTCTGGTTTAAATAGAAATGAGTGTACACATAGTTTTTTATACCAGTTTAACTGAATCAGTTTAAAAGTCACACCTTAAAATAAAACAGCAGTATTCTGCATGTAAACAAGCTCTTATTCTAGGGTGTAATTAATAGAACATAGTCCAGACATGGAGCCTAGGTGGGAAGCCTTTCCACTGTGACCTGCTAAGAGCAGAGGAAATCAGGAGTGAATAGTCTGATTACTAACAAGAAGGGAAAAAAAGCTGGGCTACAATCAGCAGGAATGTTCTAATGAAAACAGAGGCTTGACAGCAACAATGTGGCTTCTCCTCTAGTACAGTGTCAGCTGGGCTAGTTTGAGATTTAGAGCCTTAACTTCCTGTTGCTGCAGCTTCTGCAGATAGGTTGGAGATGTTTGTTAAAAGTTCAGAGGTCTAATGCTTACTTATTTAAATGAGCTCATTTCAATGAGGAGTTGCAATGGTGTTTGTTCCTGCTTAACCAAAACCTGTTTTGTGTCATAAAGTTGAGGGAACATGTCACACTAAGTAAGCAGATCAAAGGGCAGACTCCAGTGTTGTTCATTTCTTTATTTCAGTTAAGAAACTTAGAGTTGTTTGAAGGGCATGATCTCAGAAAGATTTGTATTATCAACAAATATTTTTGATGGCTGTTTCTGGATAATTCTTTCACATTTTAAAGGGTGGGGGCCAAAGAACAATTCCAAATGGAAGTCTTTGTTACCAAAGCAAAACTCTCATCATGCTATTTTACGCTTTGCATGGAATGTTTACCAACTATTGAGAGTTTAATCCCAAATGAATTTTATAAAACTGCACTTATGAATGTAAATTTACTCCTGTGAGTAGCCATGCTGACTACTCCTTGGTTTCTGCTTTGCACTTATGTGGTGTGTTTAGCTCCTTGGTTTCTGCTCTTCACCATTGCCTCTTTGTCTCCCAAGGTCACTATTTTGATATGTGTCTGTAGCCTAACCCACTTTTGCTATCTTTAAAAAGTTAGTGCCACAACACTTCTAATCTGCTACAAGCAGAACCAGGAGTGTTTGGAGCATTAGGTGAATTCATAGATTCCAAGGGGACTGCTGTGATCATCTTTGGTATAACACAGGCCATAGAACTTTCCCAAAAAATGATTCCTAGAATAGATCCTTTAGAAAAACAGCCAGCCTTGATTTTAAAAAATGGCCAGGGATGAAGAATTCACCACAACCCTTGGTAACTTATTCCATTGGTTAATACTCATTTCCAATCTGAATTTATCTAGAAGTCTATGAACTAGCTTTAGCTAGTCAAAAATGTAATTTACAGTTAATGAACTGCTATGTAGAACCATTATAATTCACTTTTCAAGCATAACAATAGTTTAACAATGGTTTTTTCCACCACTTTGAAATACCACCTGCATGGACTAAGGACCAAAGCAGATATATAATTCAGAATTTACCATGAGTTGGTTATTTAAATTGAATGTTATTGCTTCTGTTCTCTGACTGGATAACTTATGTAACTAATCATCATAGGGCAAATTGCATATTTAACTGTAACATTCAGAATGTTGGTTAGTAACAAAAATCATCCAGTCAGGGAACAGAAACAATACTACATAAGTTACTTCAGTAACCACCACAGATTAAATTGTTAATAAAAAGAAAAGTCACTGAATAAATCTGAATAATTGCAAATGACAAATTCAAGAATATCAGTTTGTTCCTGAAAAGGCAACATTTTTCAAATGCTCGTCTCTTGTCACATCACATTTCATAAATATCTGTGAAACTCACTTATTTCTCTCTTTTGGATCTGACATCAATTCCTATTAAATTTTTCCCAGTGAACATAAATGTAGAGTTTCATAGCTGTATCCTTTCACACACATGATTTCCATTTCAATAGGACTAAGTTTTTCTAGTGTAAGTAGTATTATCTTTGAAATCTGGGCAGCTGCCCATATGAAGTCTTTCTGTCTGGTGTTTAACTTTGCTTGTTTCTTTTTCTTTTTAAATAAAATGGAAGTTCAAACTAACTTGAAAGAGATTTAGGCCCTCATTTTCCTTTTGTTATTTCCAAGAAATACTTTTGAAAGCAAACTTACTGTGAATCAAAAAAGCTTCTGAACTGTGCTAATTGAATCTAGTGGTATCTGTGATTTAGATTTATATTTGGTTTGTAAGATTCCTAAAATTTCTGGTGGGAAATTAAAGCCAAAGGAAAGTTTTCTTTGTGGATTTCAATGCTATTTATTTTGTTTCCTCTGTCACACTGTACATGTTACTAAAGGAGTAGAATTGTGCTGTTCAGCCACAGAATATAAAGAATTTGATTAATATACTATAATTCCAAATTACTAGTAATATGGCTTACTGAATTAAGTATAAAAGACAAAGACTAAATGAAATAGTGAAATAAATTCCTTCTCTAATGGAGAAAGATGTGCAGTAAAACTGTAAATGTAGAGTCTTTACAGTAAATATGCCAAAATCTGAATAAATACACTACTTAAGGTGTGAGAGAAAACCGTGAAGTTCAAATCCTAAGTAATCAGGGCAAAGTTGAAGTGTTGTATGTTCTTCCCAAAAATAAATGATGCAGTTCTGTACTCCTAGTGGCCACTATATAGGCACTTGCCGTTACCACTTTTTTCCTTCAGAAGAACCAGTCCCAACTTGCTTTCCATTCTTTTCCTCTGCCATTCATTTTTATAAATAATTCTCAAAAGGCGCTGTTAATGTTTTAAACCTATAAAGCTATCCTTAATCAGAAGGAGAAGCACCAGCATGTTAAAGCGTGACAAGATGTAGTTAGTTGGGTGTATGTTTTGAAATTCTTCTCTGTTGGCTTTTTGCCTAGTCGTGAAACAGCCTTGAAGAAAAAAGACTGTTGGAGGCATACCACATTGCACTCTTTGTGGGCCAATATTTGGCATGGTATTGGAATCATTTGGAAGTTATCTGCTGCATGTGACCAAATAAAAGGTTGCTACGGGAACCAATAAAAGAGGGTGTATGGAGAAATATCCCCCTAGGATAGGTGGTGGCAGTACTTTTCAGTTGACAGGGAAGCTATAGCATGTGAAGCTGTAGCTACAGTACATATCCCTTAAACACGAGACCTGCTTTGACTTGTAGTAAAAGCAGCCAACACAATACAAAAGCATCTAAAGTGGCAAGAATGTGTCAATTTATTAAGGCTTCCTAAATTGAAAACTAATAATGATGTAATTAAAAAATAGAGAAGTGTTTGAAGTGAAAAAATGCTGCAAATAGAAGTTGATTGAATTGAAGTGACTCTTCTCACCTTTTTATTACTGTAGGTGTAGCTGCAGTATCTGGCAGTGAGACGGAGGATGATGACACCATGGAAGTTCCACTGGATCTTTCCTCTTCCTCCGGCTCAGGCAAACGGAGGAGACGTGGTAACCTGCCTAAGGAATCGGTGCAGATTCTTCGGGACTGGCTATATGAACACCGATACAATGCCTATCCATCAGAGCAAGAAAAAGCACTATTGTCCCGACAAACACACCTTTCCACACTACAGGTATTTTTTAAAAGTTCCAATTAAAATCAAAATAAGCCATGTTTTCTCTTCTAAAGCTGATCACTCTCGTCGTGTCTCTCAAAAATGTTCCTACTGCAGATGTCATTTTCTTTATATGTTTTTATTGTTTATGTTGTGGCATCACTCAAAGGCACTGGTTAGGGTTAGGACCCTGTTGTTTTAGCTAGTGTCCAAACTCAGAGTAGCTTACAAGAGGATGCCCCTGATACTGTAAAATCTTAAGCGCTTGCTTAATTTTACACATTGCAACTCAACTGACTTCAATGGGTTTAAAAAGTAAGCATGTGCTTTGTAGGATTAGGGTCTAAAAGACAACTTGGCATATAAGCAAAGTGGTCAGAGTGAAAGGCACATCTATTAGCAGTACAATTTTCTGTACACTCTTAAAATGGTGACTTTAGTCTGATCCAACAAACACTTGAGTATATGTAACTTTTATTTATATGAGCGCTCATGATTCATAAACTCAGTAGGACAATTCGCATGGGTAAAGCTGTTCATGTGCATGAGTGTTTGCAGGATGAAGCCCTTGGCTGGAAATGTGAATCAGAAGGTTTGTGTTCTGTTCCAGCCTTTGCTATTGAAATGTGTGCGACTCTGGGGATGTCACTTAGCTTTCTATGCCTCTCTTTCCTCCAGTATAATGGGGTATAACAGTACTTCTCTACCTCACAGGGAGGGTGGGAGACTTGGTGCATGAATGTTTGTGCATTTTCAAATGTTTGGGCTGGAAGGCCATGGGAATGTAATGTATTACTATAGTGATTAGATTTAATTACAGTTCTTATCTATAAAGATAAAAGATTTAAATGTGAATGTTGCAATTAGCTATTAAGTAAAATTTCTTTAATATAACATCATGAGGAAAGACTTTATAGGAAATACTAAAAAAAAAAAAAAAAGACGTTAAGTCATTTGTTATTGTCCAGGAAACTGGTTTGGTATTTAAACAAGGACAAATTTCAGTGAGGTAATTCATGTTATGTCTGTTGACACAGTCAGTTGAGCAGGGAAAATCAGTAACTGTTTGTGGGAGGAGTGGCTCTTTTCATAAAGAAAAGATTTTTCTGTTGTTAATTAACCTAAATGCAGAGAACAATAGGTAATGGTTAAGATACATTCAGAGTTAAAAGCTAAACCTTTCACTTTAGGCTGACAGTCTTTTTTTTGCTGGGAGAAAAGAGCTGGGGGTGAAAGAAGGGGAAAGGTTTGCACCAGGTGTGTCAGAACTTGTTGATCAGTCTCTTTTGTTGTAGCGTTAAGGAAATTGCTTGGAGGGATTCATTAATCTAACTGAAAGACTCTAATGGCCATGTAGTGCGGAAGTGAATGAAGCTAGATACTAAGATATCATTATGTTCCCAGGTCTGCAACTGGTTTATCAATGCACGCCGCAGGCTTTTACCTGACATGCTGAGGAAGGATGGCAAGGACCCAAATCAATTCACTATCTCACGAAGAGGGACCAAGATTTCTGAAGGCAGTCCGGTGGAGTCCTCCACAGGCACAAAAAACTACATTCCACTATTAGAAGAAAATTCATTTCTTTCTGGTACCACAGGACTGAGCAAGGCGGTATCTTCTAAACCTTCTTCCCCAGGATCAGTTTTGGCTCGACCTTCAGTGATTTGCCATACCACTGTAACTGCATTGAAAGATGCCCCTTTCTTTTTGTGCCAGCCAGCTGATGTAGGTCCCACCACAGACCTGCAGCAGGCATCAGCTAGCAGATTTACAGACAACTATCTTGTGTACCACGAGGATGCTTCTAAACTGGGACCTGGCGCAAATGCACAGAGTGGCCTTTTCAACACTCCTCCTCCTACCCCACCAGACCTCAACCAAGATTTTAGTGGATTTCAGCTTCTGGTAGATGTTGCACTCAAAAGGGCAGCAGAGATGGAGTTGCAGGCAAAACTTACGGCCTAAATCCCCTTTTTATTTTCAAGCAGGAATTTAACAAATATGTGGTTGTTGCTGCCCACACGATAGCAAAAGACTAACTGCATTTTTTATTATTATTATTGTTATTAATCTTATTTGCACAAGGGATTGCTGAATGAAGCTTCCTGTCACTGAGATGGTCTTCAGTGGAATATGGTCATTCCAAGAATAATAGACTTAAAGCTACTGTAGAAACAAACGGTGGTTTTTGTTTGTTTGTTTATTTTTATGTTTCTTGGTAGGTTTTCATAATGTGAGATGGTTCCCAAGATCATGTGATTTTTTTTTTTTTTTCGTTTCTTTCAGACTGTGCAATATTTAGAAATGATGTGTAGTCTTCTTATCATTCCCATGTGGAACAGAATATACCGACAAGCTGTCTAAAATAAATTTTCAATTTTTTTAAACAATATGAACCTGGATGATTTTGCTTTTTTCTATGATGTAATAAAATATTTTCTTTAAAAATGGATGCATAAAGAGTGTTTTGTTGAACAAGAGTTTCACAGAGGACATCAAGGTGTGCTTCAAATATACTGAAATAGAAAGAAGCCATCATGAGAGTGAAAAGTCTTGACTTCTCTCTATGTAGATCAGAGACCTGCACTAGCAAATTACAAAGTTGCTGTAAACAAGATGTTTAAAAGGACGAGGTGGACCAGAGCTGCCTGACAGTGTCCTCTTGTTCTCAGCTTTTCAAAACAGCTAAAAGGAGTTAAGTGCCCAATTCCCATTGACTTTCAGTAAGATTTGGGCATCTCTTTCCCTTTGAAAACCTTAAAAATTCCAGACTCATTCCTTAAATATTATTCCAAAGGGGTAGCCGTGTTAGTCTATTGTAGAAAAACAACAGAGTGCTGTGGCACTTTTAAAGACTAACAGATTTATTTATCGCATGAGCTTTCATGGGAGAAAATCCCACTTCATCAGACGCTTTGAAGATCTTCAAAGCTCATGTGATAAATAAATCTGTTAGTCTTTAAAAGTGCCACAGGACTCTGTTGTTTTTCTTAAATATTATTGAGTTGATGGACAGGACAGCTCTGTGGAAAACATTCTCTTGCAGGTGAACTGAAAAGGGTTAACTAGATGCATTTGTACTCTTTATTGGTCTTTTGTGATGTACAAAAATGGCCTCAGAATTGTCTTTCTGCATCTTTTCTTACACTAGTAATATCAGGGCTTGATTTACCTATTTTGTTTTTCTGATGGATTGGAATGGGATAGACCCCACAATAAATTGCAATCTGACCTGCAGTTTTCCTAGCCTGGAAATGAAATGAGGGATAACATTTTAAAGAATGTCCAAGTGCCATGCATTTGGACTCCTAAAGGCCAGATTTTTTCAAAAGAGTGCAGGCATTTTTTTTGCTTAGGTGCACAGTGAAATTTACTAGAACTCCTAAGTGAGTTTGAAACTTAGGACCTTTTGTAAATCACATCAGGTAACCAAATATCTTTAAAAATATATCCTAAATCACTTTTGAAAATGAGACTTAAACTTCTAAGACACTTACATCTTTGTTTTAAGTAAAATCATTTTTTCTTTTGGTGCTTTGCAGTGGATTTCAATCCTTTGGAGATAGCAGACATGGCTGTATCTTTCTGAGTATTCTTTAGCTGGAAGTCTGGAATTCTAAAGGGTTAAACTTCATTGTTGCTCTAACTTTGTTTATTCTGTCCATCTCTTGCTCTCCATTTACTTCCATTAGGGGTCAGTGTGCTGCACTTTCTAAGAACAAATTCAGTGGTCATATAACCCCTTATGATTGAAAATATGAAACCCCAAAGTCATCTCAGATGTTGTATGTTTAAAAAATACTATGTTTGAAGAATAATATTAGTATTTTGTAGTTAGGTAACACTTGTAATGTTTTTTGATCATAGGCAGCCATAACTGTATGAACCAGGTAGAATGTACCTTTGTTTTCATAGAACATTTCGGGTTCAGAAACTTTCCAAGCTGTTGCTATTTCTCTGCCTGTTTAGACAGAGCCCTGTCTCCTCTGTAATTTTTATTGGAATACCTTTGCAAAATGTCTAATTAGTTTTATAACTATCTGTAAAATATATATCTTAAGGATACTTCATAAGTGTGAAGTTGACTCTCTGAAGGAAAAATTTGGTCATAGATTCTTTGGCCAGAATGATGATCATCTTCTAGTCCGACTTCCTGTATAACGTCCCTGAAATAATTCCTAGTGCATATTTTTTTTAGAAAAACATTCAGTCTTGAATCATTAGCCTCTGTTTATCAGAGGATGGAGACGGATGGCAGGAGAGTGATCACTTGATCATTGCCTGTTAGGTTCACTCCCTCTGGGGCACCTGGGCACTGGCCACTGTCGGTAGACAGATACTGGGCTAGATGGACCTCTGGTCTGACCCAGTACGGCCTTTCTTATGTTCTTATGTTCTTGATTTTTAAAATGGTCGGTGACGGAGAATCCACCGTATGACCGTTGGTAAATTATTCAATGGTTATTATGCTCACTCTTAAAAAAATTAAAATTATGCCTTTATTTCTAGTATGAATTTGTCTATTTTCAGCACCTAGCCATTGGATCGTTTTATGTTTTTCTCTGCTAGATCAAAGAGTCATTGGTAAATAATTGTTCCCCATGTAGGTATTTATTAACTGTAATCAAGTCACCACTTCACCTTCGATTTGTTCAGCTACATAGACTCAAGGACCTTAGTCTGTCTCTATAAGGCATGTTGTCTAATCCTTTAACCATTCTTGTGGCGCTTCTCTGAACCCTCTCCAGTTTATCAACATCCTTCTTGAATCGTGGGTGCCAGAACTGGCACCGTATTCCGGTACTGATTGCTCTAGTGCCAAATACAGAGGTAAAATATCCTCTAATTCCAGAACATAAGAATGGGCAGGCATACTGGGTAAGACCAATGGTCCATCTAACAAAGTATTCTGCCTTACAAAAGTGGCCAATGCCAGGTGCTTCAGAGGGAATGAACAGAACAGGTAATCATCAAGTGATCCATCTCATTGCCCATTTCCAGCTTCTGACAAACAGCAATCCCTGCCCTGTGACTAATAGCCATTGATGGATCTATCTTCCATGAACTTACCTAGTTTTTTTTTTTTTAACATCATTATAATTTTGGGCTTCGTGACATCCTCTGGCAAGGAGTTTCATAGGTTGACTGTGCATCGTGTGAAGAAATTTCCTTTTGTTCATTTTAAATCTGTGGCTTATAAACTTCATTTTGTGACCCCTTGTTCTTTGTGTAGGAAGTGTAAATTGTAAATAGCACCTCCTTGTTTACTTTTCCATACCAGTCATGATTTTATAAACCTATCAGATCCACCCGTAGTCATCTCTTTCCAAGATGAAAAGTCCCAGTCTTAGTCTTATTAGCCTTGTCTCATATGTAAGCTTTTCCATAACCCTAATCATTTTTGTTGCCCTTTCCTGTTCCTTTTCCTATTCTGATACATCTTTTTTGAGATAGGGCAACCAGATCTGCATGCAGTATTCAAGATATGGGCACACAATAGATTTATAAAAAGATATTTCCTGTTTTTATCTATCCATCTCCTAATGATTTTTAACATTCTGTTTGGCTTTTTTTGACTGTTGTGGCATATTGAATGGATATTTTCAGAGAACTATCCACAGTGATTTCAAGTTATTTATTGTTGATGACAAGTTCAAGAGGGGTAGCCGTGTTAGCCTATTTCAGCAGAAAAAACAAGGAGTTCTGTGGCACTTGGCTAGTCTCTAAAAGTGCTGCAGAACTCATTTTTTTTATCTGTAGTTGGGATTATGTTTTTCAGTGTGCATTTTTTTTGCATTTATCAACATTGAATTTCATCTGCCATTTTGTTGCTCGATCACTAAGTTTTGTAAGATCCCTTTGTAACTCTTCACAGTCTACTTTGGACTTAATCATTGTACCTTCTGCAAATTTTGCCACTTCACTATTTACCCCTTCTCCAGGTAATTTATAATTATGTTGAACAGTAATGGTCCCAGTATAGACCTCTGGGGGACACTACTATTTACCTCTCCTTTCTGAAAACTGACCATTTATTCCTACCCTTTGTTTCCTGTCTTTTAACCAGTCACTAATCCAGAAGAGGACCTTCCTTTTTATCCCATGACATCTTACTTTGCGTAAGTGCTTCTGATGAGGGACTTGATCAAATGCTTTCTGAAAATCTAAGTACACTGTAGCCACTGGACCACCTTTGTCCACATGATCGTTCATCCCCCTCAAAGAATTCTAGTAGATTGGTGAGGCATGACTACCCTTTACAAAAACCATGTTGACTCTTCCGCTAAGAATGATGTTCATCTATGTGTCTGATAATTCAATTCTTTATTACAGTTTCAGTAAATTTACCCAGTACTGAAATTAGGTTTACCAGCCTGTAATTGCCAGGATCAACGCTGGAGCCTTTTTTCAAAAATCTGCTGATTTAAATTATAGATTACATACCACAGTTAGTAGTTTTGCAATTTCACATTTAAGTTCCTTCAGAACTCTTGGATTAATACCATCTGGTCCTACTTGAGATTCCACTGAGAATGCGTCCTAGAATTGCATTAGTTCTTTTAGCTATAGCGTCATGTTGGGAGCTCATGTTCATCCGTAAAGGAGGAATTGTTTTTCGTTCTCTGGTATGGGTATTGTTTTAAATGGTGCTAGAGGCTAATTCCTTTGATCTTTGCACTGAAGTTTCACATAACACTTTCTTGTCAATATACAAAACTGAGTTGGAGTTTGCTGCTAACTATCCTGACTCCCATGCCCCAAGCATTGGATTAAGGAGAAAATAATTGCAAGCAAAAAATGATACTTTTTTTTTTTTTTTTTTTGAAATATGTAAACAAGCATTCATTTACATACCTTTCCCCTGGGTTACAGTTTACTACTGGCTGCTCCTAGGGTGTTATGAGTTGGAGGAGGGGTGAAAAATGGAGGAAACAAGGCCATAAAAAGGAGGTCTTTTTGGAGATCTTTTTTTCCATTCCCTACCCTTTAAAATGGAAAGTTTAGTCAGCAGATTGAAAAATATTAAGAGATTCTCCTGCTGACTTCTGCAGTTCCACTAGAATAACAACAAGCATAAAGGTACAGATGGATGAGTGAGAAAGCTGCTGTAATTGCTAAAATAGTCTTAGCTGGGAAATAATTATGGGCAGAAGGCCTGTTTTCCATTTACCCCTATGCCATCATAGGAAGTGGCAACAGGGTAATTGAGAATCAGTCTCATAACCTTTGATGAATGGTACAGGTATCACTTTAGAGATTTGTTGAATTTACAATGTATTTTATTTGAGACCAAACATTTTATTTATGTTGAAGTAGTTAGAAGCCCTAGTCAAGAGTCGAATCCCTTTGTATTTAACCATACAGTAAAAACACTCCCTGCCCTGAAGAGTTTATTAAATTTGGAGGTTAAAAATGTGACACATTGAGGGTCCATCGAAGTAATCTCAGAAGGAAGTTTTATTTGCTGTTTGCTGTAAATTCACCCTGAACAGCTCTGGGAAGATTTCTCAACAGGTTGGAATAATGGCAATGCAGGTGAGGTACTAGCCAGCAAAAGGACCAAGATGATTTCAGAACAAAACCTTAGAGGGAAATTTGGGGTATCCAATGGAGCTAGAGTTTAAAACTGAACAGGAGCCCAAGTAGCTAATGAGTAAGCCTTGTGAGAAGTGTGTCAGCCTTGTGAGAACAAAAGGAGGGTTTATTTCTGGAAACTCCATTAATGGCAAATGTTTAAAAAGAAAAAATGAGACCCAGAAGCAGCTTTGATGTTTTGCTGCTGGAATAACTGCTGATAAGGTCAATTAAGACAAAACTGTCAAGTACTGGCTTCTGCCTACATTCAAGAGGCACAACCAGAATGACATTTACCACCATTAGCAGAATCCAGGTAGGAAGGAATGGACATGACATAGTCGTTTACTACATGTGAATAGAGGGCAATAACATCGGTCTGTTGGAACCTGAAAGGGATAATAGACCTATGCCAATAAAAACAGCTAATTCACAAATTGATCAAAAGCCAAGAAAACTGTTGCTGAATATTTAGTGTCCAGCCTGAGAGACTGGATACAGTTTCTGCCTTTTGTGTGGAAATGATGAAACGAGGCCAGGAATCTTCAAAGTCAGGTTCTGGTACCACAGTTGCCACTGATCTACTAGGCTTAGTTCAGGGCACAGGCCAGGGCCCTTGAAAACATAGCAGCCAGCTTCATGTGCTGACGGGAGACAGGCGCCTACTGGGTCTGTCATCTTGGTGCTAGAAGCCATTCTCAACTGCCTTTCACCATTCTTCCCTTTTTCTAACAAGGTGTAATGAGGATGGAGCAAGGGACTGGTTTAACTCACTTCAGGAAATCAGAGCAGCTTGTTTACAGCTGGCACCGACTCAGCTTTTGGAGTGGTGCCTGTGTGCCAGCAGAGAATGAATTGAACTGGGATGGAAGAGCTAGGAGTGAAGGTGGAGTGGGCACTATACTTGGTGGAAAGAAATTTGAAGAAGGGAAGCAGAACTTGGGATCCCGTGGGAGCACAAGTGGGTAGGGGAGGGGAACACAAGTGGCCTGGAGAAAGAGGGAAAGCATACCCAAAATCTCTAATGAAATGACGTGATATACTGCTTAGGTTGGTATACTGAGTATTATACCTATTGTGTGTACAGGATTTACAATTCATTGCAACACTTTGTGTATATTATTCAGATTATTGGTCTGCATGTTTCAGTCTTCTCTGCTGGCTTTCTGCAAGTACGTAAGTGTATTTAGAAATTATCATACAATTCTTTTCAGATCTATTTCAAATTTTTCTCCTACTGCCATTCTAATTTACCAGTTAAATCCACTATGTATTACATTCATTAACTTTTCCCCCTGGTTTTTGCTAGATATCAATCCCATAAACATAGCAAGTGTACCCTGTGCAGAATTTTACTTGTTTTAGGTCTGCTGTTTACCAAGTATCTAACTTCTTATGCCTTCATCCCGTTTCACTGGTTTAGCTGGATCTTTTCTGGTAGCTCCAGTATTTAGAAAATGAAAGATTATCCATTCTCTAGTGCAATGTCACTTAATACTGGCCCCATTTTAGACATCATAAAAATTACATGCATGCATGTTGTATATGGTCCACTATCCACTTGAATAGTCTGTTCCACGTCATGATTAGGATTCCCTCAGAATTGTGCAAAGTATTGACGTCAAGTATTATACAAAATACCACTGCTTATGTTGCAAATTTGAAATTCAGCCCAGTTGTATCCAAAAACTTGCTAAGACTTGAAGTAGCCTCATCTGAAATTCATGATTTCCTGGTATTTCTGTTTGAAATTAGATGTCAATGAGCCATTTTGCTTGACTTACGCTTTGAGCTTGGGGGTTCGTTTGCCAAGGTTGCTGATTTGCCACCTACAAGCTTTCAAAAGTCGGAAGCCAATTTTCCTCCCCTCCTCCCAAAGTCATGAGATTGACTTAAGAGTCATTAAATCTTTGTTTAAAAAGATACTGGATCCTGCCTTTCTCACTTGCCTTTTTTTTTCTGAGCCTTTAGTTTAGACTAGAGTGTCGCTGGATGACATGTTCAAACTCTTCTCCACCTCCATAAGGACTAACGGCTTACTTTGGTTTTCAGAAATACACTGAGTGTCTCACAATCACATGACTTCAGGAACAAGGCCTTCCAGGAAACCTTCCCTGCCTTACCACCAAACATTACAAGATTTACCACCAAATCATGAGAGTTTGAAGCACTGGGGTTCAAACCAATGAGGATCCAAACTGAAGCTGGATTTTGTGCAAACCCTGTAAAGTAAGGCATGATTAGGTATACAGCAGCCTGCCGTGGTGAGCCTTGATTATAGGCTAGCACAGTATGGGTCAGATTTATTGATGTTGGTGTAACTCGGACCTGTCTCACCAATTAATCCCATGCTTTAAGGATGGGCAGGGTTGCTGCCACCCTCCTTTAGTGTTTCCACCCAGAAAGAAACATCTCCCGACACAGAGCCTGCAAACACTCTTAGCTTTACACCCATACCATGGGACTACTCACCTGTGTATAGTTTGTATCTGATTCCATAGGAGAACCATAGTGATTGGTGTCTGAGAGGATGGGTTAAATTAGGGCATCAACTGGCTGTTCTAGCCAGGCACCCTTCCCACTCTCCAGTTCTCTTTGAGGCTTCCTCTGCCCTTTGGCCTGTCCCCTCCCAAAAGGCTGATGCTTACTTTTTGGTCATGGCAACCTCCTCACTATTGCCTGAAGGTTTTCCAGAAGTGGGGCCTGCTCCCTGGGTTTACACCAGTGAAGTCCGGTATGAACATGGTCTGAATCTAGCCATGTGTAGATCTAATCTAGGCTATGTCACATATGAGTTAAAGGCAGATCAGAGTAAAACCCCCTGTTTGTGTGTGGCATGCACAGCCATTTGTGCACCCATACAGGGGCGGGGGGAGAGCATGAGATGGTTTTTGTAGAGGTTTCACTACATGTTTCTGTTAGGAAGCAGGAGGGGAGTAGCAGAACAGGCAGTGTTGCCATCAAAGTCCTCCTATTAGCAAATGGCTACCTGTACAGAAGCCTGTGTCCAGGCTATAGTTTTCCCTTCCTGTCCCCTCCTCCAGTCTATTAGAGTCATACTGCTTGCTCCACGGGGAGATGTCCTTAGAACGTCTCCTCAAGTGGCATTTTGCAGCCTAGCGAGTCTTGCAGGAACTTTTGAGAACATTTTTATTTGCATTACATTAGCATCCCTTGTGCTGGGTGTTTTACACATCTATTCTACTAAGGGGTCCCCAAGCCCTCTTTGTGGCCTGTATGTGCTACCACAATACACATAGTAATAACAAAAATGAAGTTGCTCTCCCTTCCCTAGACTCCTTGTTTGTTTCCCTGAAGTGCTTACAGTCCTAGGTTTAACAGTTTGGATGGAGGGGGAGAAGGGAGAATGGTGAATACCCATCAAGCTTGAGCCCACCTTTCCTCCACAAGTGGATCCTTGGGTCTGCGGTGTCCTGGGTGGGTCTGCAGACAAAAGGGGAACTGGGCCCTGATGCATACGTATCTTGGCAGCAGGATCACCCACAGAATGAGGAAAGTGTTACTCAGAGTCTAATTAGTCTTTGCTTCATGTGTCGTATGGACCTTAAAATTTGTTCATCATGTTGCGGCCAACTTCATTTATAGCATGCACTTTAATTTACAGATGCAAAACAGTTTCCTGGTTTGGTTGTTGAACGAACCTTTCCTGCATTGGGTATGGGCCTTCAATTTCAGGAGGGGAGGGAAATCTTTATGGTAATATCCACCAACTTCTGAATTTCAACCATGACATTGCGTTACTTAGTATTATAAATAAAGCTCATGGCGGAATTTCATTTATTGCTAGGAGAAATGTGTTGTAGTTGTTACATTCCAGGTTGCTTTGTAAATTTATCTGAGGCTATGTAAACACGATCACTTTATTGCTCGGTAGGGCTCCTTACCACGCAATAAAGCAAATAGTGTACACACGATCAATTTCTCTGTTGCGCAGCAACATCCTCTTGCTGCGCAACAGTTAAACCACTCAAAACGAGAGTGGTAGCATTATCGCGGAACAGCTGTTTTGCAGTAATGCTCGTGTGTACTCATTTTGCGCAATAGACAGCCTCCAGAAATGTCCCAGAGTGCCAATCGAGGCCACTCTGGGACATTGGAGCTGTCAAATATGTCAATTTCAATATGTCAAAATATGCTCTAGCACAGCAGTGAAATTGAGTATTTTTGGGAGCTGCCCGGTTTGGCAGCTCCCCTGGACTGAGCTAGGGGGCTTCTGCCGCCACCCATACCCCGAGCTGCCGGCACCCGAAGCCCGGGAGCTGAGCTGGGGGGCTGACTCGAATCCTCGCCAGTTCAGGCCAGCCCCCAGCTCAGCCTTGGGGCTTTGGATGACAGCGGGGGCTGGCAACGCAGCCCCCGCTGCCACCGGAAGCCCTGCAGCTGGGCTAGGGGGCTGGCTGTGAGCAGTGCATGGTGGGACAGGTGCCCACCATGCACTGCTCTTCTTTCGCAAAGGAGCATTCACACGGTGAATGCTCCTTTGCGAAAGAAGCAGCACGTGTGTACATGAGAAAGCGCTATATTTATAGCGCTTTCCTTGTCCCGCAATAACTTATTGTGGGACAAGTTTCTCGTGTGTACATAGCCTGAGTGTTCTTGAAATTGTTCTGGATTCTAGACACACATTCACTGTCAAGATGGCAATTGTGTAGTTCCTTTGAGAAAGCATTCAGCTATTTTGCCAGTCCCTGTTTTTTCACTTCCCTTTCTAGCCCACAGTGTTCTGATTGTTTGACCTTGTGTTACATATCTCTTATGTTTCCTTTTGTATGTCTGATAGACTCATTTAGTTGAATGCTTCCCCATTGTCCCTCTTGCTCGTCTGTTTTATTTTAGCATGCTTATGTACTATTACATGTAGTCTATTTAACAAGTTGAACAATTTATTTTGACTGTATTTGTATTGTTTTGAAAGTCATCTAAGTCTTGCTTCTTCACTAACAAAAAACCAGGAACCCCCTGTTTTGCTAGGAAACAAAGCTATGAACATAGGGTATGAGAGGAGATTTGCTGTTCTTACACATGTATTTGTGGCTTTGTCTAACTTCTGCTTTGGTGCTACAACAAGGAACAATTTAAAAGAGGCATAATTAAGAAGAGCTAGACCTGATAAACATGCCCTCACAAACTGCTAACTTATTTTGATCAGGCTGCAGTTTAAAAGCTGGTTTGTGGCATCTTTATTTTCAATTAAAAAAAAATTCTTCATCTGGACTGCTGAACTACATGCCAAATTTTTCCTCAGTTTTGAATTGTAGCAGACATCTATTAACACACACAATAAGGTATGCAGTAGAAAGTCCAGTGCCAAGCTTGACTAAAAAAAATAATTTAGATAATCAGGTTAACACAACTGATCTCAGCAGATAGGTGCTGCTGAAAATCCTGCTTAATTTACATTTTCAGTCCGCTGAGGTGTTTTGAGCAATGTGCTGCATCATTTTAACAAGGGGCTCCCTCAAAAAGGTTCCACCTCAGTTATATGCCCAATATTTGCTGGCTGACCTACTCCAGTGCTGTCTGAAATATCTATCCTTTTATCCTAGCTCAGTCCTCACACTCTCCCTCCTGCTAGAGCTCTCCATGCTTTCACTAACTCCTCCAGCCGAGTACCTCTTGACTCACAGTGCTTCTCTTTCATGAGTAGCTCCTCCCCAGAGAGAATGAACTCTTCCTTGATAACTGTTCCTCCCAAAAGCAGCAGCTGAGTGGCAGTAGCTGGCTCATCTGGCTTTGTGGTGGTTATTTGGTCAGACAGAAAGTGCATCCCTTTGGTAGTGGCTTGGGTGGTCAGTCAGGGAGGTTCTTAACGTGGGTTGGTCTCCTTTGACTCTGAAGATCTCCTTCAGGTGAAAGTGGGAAAGGAAGATTTAACTTCTCCCCTCACTCCACCCATCTCCACCTCGAGAGAGGACTTAGGGCTCTTTGGACACTGAACTGGGGTTCAGTGAGCATTCTGACTGTAGCTGCAGTAGCTACAGGACTTCCTATTCAATGTTACAACATCTTGCTCCATGTGCTATTGGAGTGACTGGTGTGGAGAATGCCACCCACCCACCTCAACAGATGGGAAACTTGAAGGGTGGGGCTGCTGGTGATTGGGACAGCTCCAGTTAAACAGGGAAGGAGAACACACTGAGGAGATGCTGGGTGTCCCTCCACTTATGGTGTCCAGCCACTAACTGGCTAGTTTGGGGAGGAAGGGAGCTGACTGATCCCTTGCCAGCACTTCTAATTAATTTATACCTTAGCCTGCCACAGGGAGCATGTCTCTTTTTCTTCTGCTCCAGCAGTCCCAGACTCCCCCTCCTGTGCTGGTAGCCTTGAAGCTGTGTTTTGCAGATGCTGGGGGTCTGACCAATTGCCTGTTTTGGGGTCAGAAAAGAATTTTTCTTCTTATAGGGCCAAATTGGCAGAAGACAGGGGAGTTTTTTGCCTTCCTTGCAGCATCCTCGGACAAGCAGTGAAGTTAACTCGGATAGCACTTGGCATAGATGACTTATGCTTGCTGAAACTGGGAAGGCAGACTGGGATTGTGGGGGAGGATGTGGCTACCCCACGTATCTCCTTTGGGGAAAGTTCCAGCCCCACTTTCCTGAGCCAGCACAGCCAATTCTGCAGGCCCCTGGAGTCCTGGGGCCAGAGGAGTGGAGAGCCAATGCCTCTGGGCCTGGCTGGCCTGGGAGATTCTCAGCACCAGTGTCTCCCCAGAACTTACAGATACCGCTGCAGGGGAGGGTTGTGGCATGGCCAGTGCTCCTATCTCAGGCTGAGCAAAGGCAAGCGACTGCCCTCAATGGTTTCCCTGCCTGCCTGCCCTGCACCCAGCTTGGGGACTACCACACTCTCCTCACCCCACCAGTTTCCCTCGGGGGCCTTGTCCTTACGCTGCTATGCCACCCCCTCGCATATTTCCGCCTCACTCAGCCCCTGTCTCTGTCAGCCAGGCCCAGGTTGGGAATGGGAGAGAGTTGTGTCTCATGCCAGCTGAGGTTGGCTGCTCCAGTTCGCTGCCTCAGTGCAGCGCGGCAGCTTCTAGAGAGAGCTCAACTGGGGCAATAGCAGCAGCCTGCCCCTTCACTTCCCACCTGGGGAAGGGGACAAGGGCAGGGGACAAACATGCCAGGGGGGTGGGGGTGGAATACAGTGGGGGAAAGATGGAGCCTCTCTCTCTCTCTCCTACCTTCCTTTGGCAGGCTGAGCAACAATCAGGGGGGATGGAGGGCACATGATTCCACATCCTCCCAGCTCCCCTGACATTAGTTCACTGCAACTTGTGTCTGGTTCCCAGTGCAACTCCCCTTCTCCCCCACCTGTGTTACATTTAGTAAAGTTGCAGTTTGTCACTGAAAATCTGTCCCTAAGTTTGTTCTCATTTGCTGCCCCTTTTACACGTATCTAGACTAGAGGCAGTGGTGAGGGAATCCAAGAAGCAAGTTCCTCTTGCAGCAGCTGCCACAGTCAGAAAAGGCCGGCACTCTTAACAAGCAAAGTCAACCCAATTTTGGGTGGGCTGCAAAACAAAGTTGTCCTATCGTAATGATTCCCTCTTTCTGTTTAGCATAGCATGGGCTGGGCTAAGGATTTCGGGAAGAGCTAGGGAGACGATTCTTTTGGTTGCTTATTTAAATAAACACATGTATGGAAGGAGTGGGGTGGATTTTATCCCCTCTTGCTGCACAGTCCTTTAAGTCTTAGCAGTCAGTTTGCATCAATTGTCAAAGCTAGTTTGAGCATGAAACGAGCTAGAAACTTGTTCATGTAGTTATTTAAAGGCAAGCTAAGATTCTTCGCTACTGGGAGAAAAGGATGGCTCTGTTAACAAGGGCTTTTCATCACTCGATATGTTAGCGTTTGCCAGGTCACTGATTCCATGAGCTATTTTCTTGGGGCATAAAGCAACACTCGTGTAACTCAGACTGGTTTTGTTAAACAGAGTTCTCTTGCACATCCTTTGCGAAGCTCACTTTATTCCCAGCACTGCACCCCACCACCCTGTGTGAGCTGACAAAGACTGGAAGAGGTGCCTTTCAAAACTCATTTAGCACTGCTTCTTAAGTGGGCAACGGGGTAGCTGTTGAGTGTCAAGCACTTGGAGGCACCTGCTTCACCTGGGAACAAATTACCTCTGTAGCCCTTCCAGTTGGCCTGGGAAATGAGACTGTTCATAAACTGCTACAGTGTCACAGAGCCAGCACTGTTGTGCTGCGGTGTATGGGAGGGATTTCAGCACTGGGAGAGATTTTCCTTTCGCTGTAGTTAATCCACTGAGGACAGATGAATTCTTCTGTTGTTGCAGTGCTGTGTGTACTAAGGGTTAGGTCAGCTGAACTATGGTGCTCTGGGGATGTGGCTTTTTCACACCTTTGAGCAACATAGCTCAGTAAATCTAACTTGTTAGTGTAGACCTGGACTGAGACGGGCAATGTCTGTGCTAAGATAGGGTAGTCACACATGCATTCCTGGACCACCGGGCATTCCAATACTTCTGGGAACAGTGTAGGCTGTCCCAACAGGGGTGCCCTCACAGACACGCAATGCATGCAAGGTCACACCACATTGGGGAACATCATTTATAAGAGGTCATCACTTTTCCTGATCTATGTCTTCTTCCACTTCCAAAGAATGGTTCCCCTCTACTGCGCACTTGGCAAGTCAACATAGGTGGTCTTAGCGGGTGGGCAGGTGGGGCGTTTGCCCAGGGCCCTGTAGGCGGAGGGGGCCTTGTGTCTGTTCTAAATCTCTAGGAGGGTTATGGGGGAGTGTATCCTTGACTTTTGCCTGGGGCCCCAGAATCCCTAAGACCTCCCCTGCAGGTCAATATACAGGCACTGCACTCCTGTAGCCCATTAGCCACTGCTGCCATCAGTTACTGCCTCCAAACACCCTCCTGGGCCTACTTCTTCATTCCACCACACCATTCACCCTTTGGCCAGGCTTCCCCAAACCACTGCCCCTTCCTATTTCCATTCAGCGTTCCTTCGCCACCCAGCATTTTCAGATATCCCATTGGCCCAGATGCCTTCTTTGGCAACCGGGAAATTCTTCTTGGCCAACTTCAGTGCTATTATTTGTCAATCAAGGCTATTACCCACCGTCACTGGCTAACACTGGGGTGGAAGCTGAGTGGGTAATAGGTGGTAGCTCAGTCAATGGAAGCTGGAGAGCTAGTCCACACTTAAACCTTACAGCGCCCCCAGCTGGGGCAATACAGTAGTGCAACTGTAAAAGTGTTGGTGTGGCTGTGTTATAAATGAGTGCCAGTTGCTATATGGGTGGGAGAGCATCGTCTGCCAATATAGCACTGTCCAAAAAAATATTATTCTGGCAAAATGTATGTTGTTCAGGCGGATTTTTTTTTTTATACCCTTGCGTGCAGTGGCGTACCAGGGGAGGCCATGTCTCCAGGTGCCAGCCTGGTGGGAGGGTTCAGCTTGGGCCCAAGTAGGCATCCCTATTCCTTTGCTGCACCCTCCCCAAAAGCAGTGCCCTCTAGCCATATGTGTCTCCCCTCAAGCAGTGTGCCTCCTCCGCCATCTGTCCCCGCCACAGAAGCACACCGTCCTGGCCGTCTCTCCCAACAGCGTGCCCCACCAATGGTCTGTCATCCCCCCAACCCCAACCCCCCAGCAGCATACCCTCTCCTAGCACTTTTCCCCTGCCAAACAGTGTGCCCCCCCACCAGCTGTGTGTCTCCCCATACCACCAGCAGCCTACTCCTGGTCTCTTCCCCCACCCCACAAGAATGCACTAAGTCCCACCCAGCCAGTGGGTCGACCCACTGGGGAGGAAAGTGCACTAAGTCCAGCCAGCAGGTCAACCCCCGGGGAACATAGAATGCACTAAGTCCTAAGTCCCTCCCCCCACAGCAGCACAGCCTCCCTCCCCCGAAGGTGTGGGGCAAATTAAAGCATTGCCCCAGATCCTGGAGACCCCCACTGCTTGAGCAACAAAACTTTTGCTACCATTAAATGCTGGTGTAAACCAGACATTAGCCACGTCTGGTTATGTCAGCTTCCCTACAGTGCTCAAGGCTAGGCTTTTTTTAACCTTGTTTTTAAGAGTAGACCAGGCCTATGTCTTCCCTTGAACTTTGTTGACATAGCACCCTCGTAGCAGTGCACTTTGGGAATCAAATGTGGGTCATGTCTCCTTTCTCCACCAGTGCGCCCAACGTAACGTAGCCCTTGGTGCAGTGCTTGGATTTTTTGCCATTCTTAGGGAACCTTGTTGTGTCTCATCCAAGATGTGGAAAATAATGCCGGGTTTAGCACGCCTGATTCCTTAGACCTTGTTTCCACTAGCACGTGTGCTGGCAGACCTTTTACCACTCAGAAAAAACACATCTCTTCCCCTGCCCCGAGTGACGTAAGTTCTTCGAGCAGCCGCTCACACACATTCTAATGTAGGTGTATACATGCCGCAGTGCACGGCTTCCAGGAAAGCTTTTGCTGTTTAGCCTATCCCTGAAGGGCCAGTGGCCGCTGCCCCCTGGAGGCCCGTGCTTGGGCCACAGTATAATAGGAGGCACTAACCCTGCCCCTACCGCCCCCCCTTCTGTTCCTTCTTTCAGCCTGAGTGACGGGCCTGGAACTGAGCCACTCATGCACATCGCCTCCTCCCATGTGTTTCTTTGTTTCACTAGTTTTTAGCGTTAGTGTTAGTTATTACAAGTTTGTTAGTGGCATTTGTTTAGAGACTCCGTTTATACCCGGGGCTGCACGCTGCAAATGGCCGCAGCCGTGCTGGGATTCAAACCATGTGCCTCCTGTGGAAAGAAGAAGAGAAGAGGGAAGGGAAGAGAAGAAATACTGCTCCTCGAGGCTCTGAGCTGAAGCAATCCTCCTGTGGAAACTGGCCAGCAAGCACACTTTCCACATCGTGGCAGCCCATCTGCCAGGAGTGACCAGGCAGACAAGCTCAGCAGACACTTCCTGCCTCAGCACGAGTGGTCTCTCCACCTAGAGGTATTGACCTCCCTGTTCTGGAGATGGGGGCACCTTCACGTGGACCTGTTTGCAAGCCAGGGAAAGTGCTGCTGCACAGTGTTCTGCTCCCTGAAGGGCAGGGCGAAAGGGTCGATCGCGGCTGCCTTCCTAACCAATTGGTCGGGGCTTCTCATGTACGCCTTTCCACTGACACCACTAATACTCTGGATTCTCTTGAAGATCAAGAGGGACAGCGCGAACACAATCTTAAGCAGTCTTAAGTCGAATTAAATTAAGCCACGGCCACACTAGGCTTTCATTAAGTTGACTTAAGAAAGTCCTTAAGTCGACTTAATGCAAGCTTAAGTCGACTTTGTTACTACCACTCATTAAGTCGACTTAACCCTTAAGTCGACTCCTTAAGTCGACTTAAGTACGGTGTGGACGTGGAGTAACCCTTAGTCCACTTTGTTAAGTCGACCTAACCACCCTTAAGTTGACTTAATAAAGTCAACTTAAAGCTAAGTCAACTTAGTCTACTTTGTTAAGAAGACTTTAAATTGACCTTATTAAAGTCAACTTAAGAAAGTCAACTTACCTTTTCTAGTGTAGACATATCCGTACTTACTTACGCCAGCAAAATTTATGTTGCTCGGGGTGGGGGGGGTGGGGGGTATTGCAAACCCCTGAGTGACACAAGTTTTGCTGGCATAATTACACAGGCCTTATAAACATTTTAAAAAGGCATAGTTAATAGTGTTAAACCTACAAATTAACTTGGAGGGGACTTACCTTAGAGATTCAGTCCTTTAAAATACAGTCAGTAGTTACTGCATCAATAAATGCTATTCGGGGTGGGTAAAATGTCATTGAAGCTGATGGCTGTAGCTGCAGTCCTTCATTTAGGACAGCTGTAAGAAATAGCTACGTTCCTTTATGAAGCAACAGCGGCCTCCACTTTGAATGTAGACACACATGGCACCACCCAAAACAAAAGCATATGTGAAACTGCTGAAGCATTTGACCTGTATGGAAGAGAGGGGATTGGCTGGGCTAGTTCTTTTAGTAGAGGGATGTGTGAGTGTGAGAGAGAGAGAGGGGCAAAACACTCCAGAAATAGACACCGAGAAGGATTGGAAAGCTAGACACAGCCTGAACACGCTCTGAGCAATGTGTCCCTGTGCAAAGCCTAGCCCTAGAGAGAACCTTTTAGAGCTGAGTGCTGGTTGTAAAGGGCCTTGGAGCTCTGAGAAAAGAAACTAGTTCTTGTTTGTTGGATTCCTCCTGAGTTCAGGGAAACAGGACTTTGCAAGTAGGACTACATTGAACCCCTAACTCCATCATTAATTTTGCCTTCTCGTGGTAACAACTAGCAAGACCTTAATGTTGGTGAGCTGTTCAGGTCAAAAGGGGTAACAATACAATGTGTGTGTGTGTGTGTGTGTGTGTGTGTGTGTGTGTGTGTGTGTGT
>ML685766.1:18735491-18832427 GCA_007922175.1 Pelusios castaneus
TGTGTGTGTGTGTGTGTGTGTGTGTGTGTGTGTGTGTGTGTGTGTGTGTGTGAGGAGAGGCATTTTTAGGTAGCTTTATTTAAAAAATTGAAATGCAAACAAATTACATTATATACACCGCAACTCCCCCCAAAATAAAAAAAAACAAAAAACCCTGCTTAGTCAATAGTACCTCTCATTTAAATTTACTTCATTAAGGAATGTCAGGCAGGCAAGACTCAGATATTACAAGAAGAAAAATGTGCATGTAATACATGAACTATTATGCTCTCATCATAGCCTGATGTTGAGTATTTAAAATGTCAGTCCATGACTATCTCCGCTACCGTACGACTAAGCTGAGTTGCTATCCATTTACGCACATTCATCCGCCAGTTTGGATTTATAGTGGTCAGTGTGGCCACTGCTGTGTTCAAACCAGTAGTTACTCTACCTCTCAAGAACAGCACCAATTAGTACTAAACCTGGGGGGGGGGGGGGGGGGCGGGAGTTTTCTGGTGTACACAATAAGCCACACGACCTGGACGCTGTCTGGGACTTTTTTTGGTGCTGGTTTTTTGCTTTTTTTCCCCCCTGCACTTTAACTACCCTATGAATCTTGTTAGAACAGCAGTGTTAACCAGAATACATTCTTACTCATTATGTCTTCTAGGCATAATTCCTCTTTCCAGTCTTATCATGCCTGAAGGATACATTGTTGGGCCTATGATACTTTTAAAGACTAACAAATTTATTTATTGCATGAGCTTTCATGGGAGAAAAATCTGATGTAGTGGGGGGGTTTTTTTCCTCCCATGAAAGCTCATACAATAAATACATTTCTTAGTCTTTAAAAGTGCGACAGTATTCCTTGTTTGTTTTGCTGAACATCGCTACCTCTTTGGAAACTGTTGGTCATACAGAGCTTTCATTAGCTAATTCATTATTTGTTACCTGCATATACTATGCAGCTACAAAAATGTAGCCAGCATTTATTATACATAGCAGCAGCGCCTAAACTGAATACAGGCTTTTCTTTGTTCTGGTTTTTTTTTATTTCCCTGTTAATCATTAAGGGTGCATATAATCTATGTTTGATGTACATTACTACCTCCTGTGGTACACCACAATAATTAAAAATACAATCACTAAAACAACTCTGGCATAGAATGTTTCACTACAAATGAAACAAGAATGTTGCATTGTTAAATGCTGTCAATGAATCTATATTCCAAATTTTTGGCTGTGACTCAGTCATCTTTCATGGCTAACAATACTAAAGTGTGTACAGAGAAATTCAAGTTATATCTGTGTTTGACAACATTGCAATGTTTTATAGGTTAGCCAGGAAAGCCAATGCTGGCGGAGATCAACACTTTTGTTTGAGGTCCCTGAGCTCTGCTTTCCCTAAAGAAAGGAAGTGGTGGAAACAAACCTATAACCAATAATGTGCTGTGTGTAAGATCAAAGTACAATCTGTGATGGTTAGGCGCTGAAACATTAACCAGACCTTGGGAAATTGTCTGTAGTTGCCGCTCCATATCCTCAGCAGCACTTTTCAAACCAGGGAACAAGAATTGTCCTATTACTGTGTATGTGTGGAGAGGGCACGACAGTATTTACACACTGCAGTTAGACCTACCTGTGGGGCATAAAAGTGTCTGGTTGCTGTACAAGCAGGAGTAATTAAACGGTTTGTTCTTTCCTATAAAGGGCAGCAGGAGGTCTGTCAAAAGCCGAGCGTCTCCTAAGTCAGAGAGTCTGGTTTTTGGTGCATAGAAATCATAGGCACATACAGTATCTGATTTTTGTGGGTTTCCTGGTCTAATACGGCCTTCCCCTCCCCCCCCGATTTAATAAACACCTTATCCCATCATGTGGAAAACTCATCATTTTTTTTTTTTTTTTTTGGAAACCTGAGCTATGGCTCATTGATGAAGAGGAAAGTTACAGCAAACATTGTTGACTGCAAGGGTGTTGTACTTACCTTATTACTCACTGAATTCACATTATGTGGTTTTTAAAAAAAAAAAAAATCAGTAAACAGCTTTTCGTCACTGGCAGAGGTGACAGCATATAAAACAATTCTGTTGCAATGCAGTGCCTGTCACTGTAAAAGATTTCTCCTCGGCTCGAGGAATGCCAACCTGTACATCAATACAGCCACAGCTGTATAAATTGTCATTTCCTTTGCAAACAGTCACACCTTCAGTGGCGCTTAGTGTCTGCCTATACTCAGCTCCTGAGATATGGGCCAAAAATGTCTCTTGGACGTTCTATACTGTCTGTACTTAGCCTCAGGTGAGTCAATGCATTTATATATAGTATCGCATCTGTAGCTTTCTTAACACCTATTAACTATGCCTGACACACTAGTAAGGCTGTGTAGAACGTAGGCCCCCTCTAATAATGGAAGAACAGCTGAGTTTAGATTTGTTACATGACACTGTGTCCTTGTTCTGGAATAGCAAAATAATTTTGGTCATAACTAAGTGCTTCCCCTTGAACTTGTAAGACTTTTTCAGCGTCTGTAGGCATACTATTAAAAAAAAAGGACTAACTCAAAATTGTCTAGCTCACTGGTAATATTTTAGTTAGATTATAAATTTGGGTGTGCGACGAGGTTGGTATTTATACAGCGCTGGAAAGTGTCTCTCACACACTGTTAATGCTAGACTAGTAAGATATTTGCGGACTAAGTATTGGTACGTCAAATCCTACGACCTGGCTTTTATATAGCACGTTTCATCAGTAGAGCGTAAAGCACATCACGCTCTTTAATACTGTTAGCTGTGCGGTGGGGACACACGTACTAGCCCCATATTCTACATGGGGAACTCAGGGGCTAAGTACAGTGGCATAGGAGGGGAAGACTGTGGCTGGGAGGAGGTTCCCCAGCTGCTGGGCTGCCGGAATGTGCTGGGTCACAGGGGGATGCTGGAGGCTCTGAGGGGTACAAAGCCTCCTGTGGGCCCCACCGCCCCCGAACCTTGATGAGCCAGCTAGTGCCCCCTGGGCGGAGGAGCGGGGGAAGGGGGCTGTCCTATCCCAGCCGGCAGCAAGCTAGAGCAGTGGTGGGTAAGTAAGGGCTGCAGGCTGGCCCTTCACAGGGGATGGAGGAGCATCCCTCAGCGCCATCCGCCCCACATGTCCTGAAAGGCTGGGCCAGCCTTGCCCGCCATCCGAGCGGGCGTCTGGTTGCAGGCTAGCGCAGCAGTTGGGATGACAACCCCGGCTGGACTGGCTCTGCTTGGGTGGCACAGGCGGTGCTGCAGGGCAGATGTCAGCACTGTGCCTCTTCCCCATGCAGCATGAAGGACTGACCCGGCCTCCTTAAGTGGAGTGGAGGGGCTGGGGGTGGCGGGGGGGGGGGGGGGAGAACCCAGGCCCAACCAGGAGTCAGCTGAGGGGCTTCTGTGGCAGGAAAGGCAGGCGCTGCATACTGGGTTAGTGCAGGGGGGGGGGATTTTCTGCCCCTCCCCAACCTCACTCCAGCTGCAGGTGCAACACCACCCCCTCACTGGGACAGCTGGGGATTGGGCCACGACCCCTCCTGCCCTACGGGTGGGGGGGGGGGGGGTGATTCACCCAAGTTTGTACAGGACGTTTGTAGCCAGAGCCAGGCCTTGACTTGACTCATAGTCACTTGTGTCCTAAGTCAGTGCTCTAACTCCCGGCCCATCCTTCCTCTCACTGGAAATGTTTCCGGACAAGGAGCAATCCTTTGCAGTGCATAGCACAACATAGCTCATAGCATAGTTGGTGCTTGTAGCCAATATGTGCCACATACAGTATTTATTCTGTTCTGTTTTGGTTTTTTTAATTCTGCGTATGCTTGAAAGGCATTTTATGTACTTAGCAAATAATCTTCCCGGGACAATAGAGCATCATCATACTTGAAAAAAAAAAACAACCCCAAACCATTGTCTTATGTTAAGATGATGTGGGCTGGTTAGATCATATTACTCCTACCATATGCATAAAGGGGTGACTGGATTTTGGGTGTTGTAGGTAAATATTTGCTAGGGATAAACTCAATAAAATTAGACAGTACCAAGAGAAGGGAAATTGTGTAGATTAGCTCTATGAAATGTTATATATGATTGCAAGTATTCTGCATTCCAAAGGGGGCGGGGGGATGTTAACGTGTCATCATTTGCCATGTTAACTTTTAGATTTACACTAGTGGAACAGGGAAAAGAATGCAGCCAGAGTCTCAGTTCCATCGCGGTAAATGCACTAATTCCCCCACAGAGATGTGTAGTTGAAAGCAGGATGCCAAGCTAGCTGTTGGAAAGGCTACCGCAAAGATCGGACGCGCCTTGAATGACATTTGGATCTTGACCTAAGGGATGGTGGCTGCATTCATGATCAGTTTATTTCTGGTCCCACCTGTGTTGAATTATTGCAACCTGGAAGTTAGTGCTTCACTTACACTTCATTTGCAATAATTTCTGAATTAGCCTGACGGGAGGCTGGCTATGAAGTAAACCAGATAGATTTTTCTGTTGCCATGGGTTTCTGGTATGTGAACAGGAAAGGGGCCATAAAGATTCTGAAATTGCAGAATCTCAATTGTTGGATGGAATTTGGACATACCAGGTTTGTAGCTATGGGTGCAGTAGATAAATTCACTACTTAGCACGTTAGCTGTTTTGTGCCATCAGGCGGACGCTGCTTCTTCAGCTCATGCTCACCATCCAGGAGCCCACTACCCATTAAGTTTAACATACGTGTCCTGTTTGGGGGGGGGTAGTCAGTATATAACACTGAACTTGGCCATTTGACACCTTTACAGGTCATCTTCAAATTGATACATGCACCACATTTACATTTTAAGTATTAGACGCTAATGACAAATGTCATCTACATTTTGACAGCGATTTTATTTTAAAAGTTCACCCCTCTGTCACTGAAAATTTTAGCTATGATTACACCAAATAAAAATAACAATCATACTGTGGCTGGTGTCAACCTGCGTGCTTGCTGGGAGGACCTACTTGACAATAAACCCACCCCACCCCCTCTCCTAATATTGCTATGCATTCACTTCTCATCTGTGTAACATACACAGTGGTTTGCTAACATATGACTGAGTTCCCAGGTCTATGTACATTTCTGCAGCCATCACTGCTGTTGTCATGTTAGTGCAAAGAAAGCTGTGCTAGCTGATAAAGCAACTTCATTTAGTTTACATTGGATTAGAGAAATAATATTAAATAGTAATTTCTAGAGCCTTTGGGGACTGATACAAGCCATTTATCTATTTTAAACTATAGTCCTACAGCATCAATGACACGAACCACCAATATTTACTAAATGGAGAATCAGGGCAGCAACCGTGTACTATTGCATATGCTCATGAACTGCAGTGCAGGTACTTTAGAAAAAGAATTTCAGGTTCACTTGGAAATTGATGAATGGGCATTTTCTATTGATGGCACTAATCAGCACAACAAATTCCAAACTGGAAATTACACAGGAGGTAGTCTCCTTTTGCGTACAACAATGTATGGTAGGCATAACTTCATTAAGGGCACGTTCTATAATTAAACTGGTGTGAGATGTGAATGACAGCCATTCTGTGTACCTGAATCCCTCATGCAGTGTCAATTGAATATAGCACTATTTTGCTCTTCTTCTCATAAAGCTGTTGTGTACTGTTATTTGTGTTAAACAGTTGGCACATTCCAGCTAGAGGCAGCTGCACTGCACTGGTTTGTGATGAACTCTCTGCTTACGTGACATTGAAATTTTCAAAGATGCTGAACATTTGCAGCGTCAATTGAATTCAAGGGGATGTGTGGGTGCGCAGCTCATCTGATGTGCTTTGAGGCTCGCAAAAGCACGCTATCAATCAGCCAAGAATACCGTAAGCCTTATGGTGGCAGTGATGTTTTGGGCAGTTGAAACTTCTTCACTAGAGCAGGATGGTTAGGAACTATTCTTAATGGCAAAGAAACAGGTTCTTGGAAAATGGGTGAAACAGAACATTCCATTCTGGGTCAAAGGCTCATGGAGCTTAATGGCTCTACCTTCAGCTGCAGTTATAGAGCAGAGATGGCCACCCTTTGGGTTACTAATGAAATCGAGGCAATGATCCAGTGCCAAATTTAAAGGGACTGTTATTACCCATTCTCTGTCTCTCTTGCTCCTATCAATATGCTGCTCCCTTCCCAAGTCTGTCACTGGATGCTCTCTGCTTCCGCTGCTCATACCAATGACATCACTTTCTGCAATATCAGGTGCCCATTTCTCCCCTGGTGCCAGCCATGAAACCAGGGCTCGTTGCATCGTAATCCTTAGGTACAGAATCTACAATCCATCACTGGTGCCAGTTGCCCCTTCCCATGTCAATTATTGGGCATCCTAATTCTCAGGTATATCAATTATTTTAAATCTACTAAAGCTGGGCCCAGTGTTATTTATAAACAAACACATTACTCAATATTGTTTTCTAAAAGGGGGAAAACTTTCCTCCTAAAATGTCTGCGGAATAGTTGTGCACGCTGTGACAATCATTAAAATCAATCAGTCAATCAAATGGAAATAGTATTAGAGAAGAGCTTTATGAATGCACTGGGCTTTTAAAAGCTTTATTTCATTTGTTTGCCAAGCTTTTATAAAAGGAATGATTTCAGCTGTATTTCAAAAGCTTGCAGCAGTCCAAAAATGAGCACATGTTCATGCAGTTACCTCAGGCAGCATTTCTGAGCCCAAGTAAAAGATACAATTGTAAAAAGTAGGCCACATTATTTCTGAGACAAAAGGTTAATTAAATGAGTTCTTTCTTATTATGTATTTACTATTCAATTCTCCTTGTTTTACTGTTATGATCACCAAAATGGGTTTTTACTTCAGCAGAGAGTTTAGCCAAGTGACTTTTCGTACTCTGTGGGGTTTTATATATGATACACTCAAAACTATTCTTCACAATCCAGGCTGATCCTTTTTCTTTTGGTCAAGGCCTGTTCCTTTCCCTGAACAGATTTTAAATGTATCCTACAGAATGACAACACCATTAGAGGCTCTCAAGAGGATCTAAAACTCTCCGCTATTTCTCTCTCTCTTTCTCAATGGAGCTGGCAAAACCTATAATTGCTTCCTTTCAGACTGGATAAAAAGGCAGCCAGCCACTGGGATTGTTCCCTCTTGGGCAAGAAGATGGAGGCCTCACTAATGAGTCATGCAGAGCCGTTTATGTCAGTGTCACAGCTCAATTTTCCCACTTGGTTTTGCTGGGTAGAACTAAATCACTAAAGTCAGGGTTTACCTGATGCAGCACAATAGATAACAACCTTGCATTGGCAGAGGGATTAACATGATGACCTAATAAAGCTTTTCTGTCTCTGTGATTATATTGTAACTGGATCAATGAAGAGAACCATGAAAAACACAATTACCAGGAAACCCTGTTCCTTTCCTTGTCTCTTTGTCAACTAAATATGTCTCACAGAGAAATACAAGACTGGCTGTAAGAATTTGTACTAGTAAGAAGGTGTTGATCAGTGCTACGCGTGGGAAAGTCTGACTGTTCACTGAAAATGTCAATCACATTATGATTAGTTGCTGAAATCCAAACAAATCCTGCTTAATAAAATAATAGCATCTACCCTTTTGCTAAACACAATATCTGAGCAAGAACACAGTAGGGAGCGTCGCCTGTCCACACAAAAGCATCTTACAAAAAGAGAGTGAGGAAATGTGTATGTTAAGCATGGTGTGCATGGAAGGACAGAAATGTTTTTAACTTTGTGTAGCACACACACAAAAGAAGCCCTTTTAATGTGGGTACTGATACTTGGGAAAATGTTAGTTTTGTTCAACTCAACTTTTTCATGACATGTTCGTGAGCCTCACTTTATTTGTGCAGTACATGAAGCAAAGATTGTCATAGCTAAAGTGCATTTTAACTGACTAGCTGAACAGGTCCATTAACCCATGACTTGTGCCAGCTAAAGTAATTTGATCTTGGCTATTTTTGCCAGGGGTTGTTACCGACTTACTTTTCTTTCAAATATCATGAAGCGGAAAGACTGTAACAAAGCTTGGTGGGGTTCAACCAACACAAAGCAGCCTGCTATCTCCAAGGAAGCTCCAGGTGCCAGTTTTCAACCCAACTTTGTTGCTATGTATAGTGTGCCACAGTGCCCAATTAGTCATAATACACAAAAAACGATAGGAGTTTTCTTTGATTAACGGCATGTGTCACTTTTTTTCTGAATGAACTGCGTGACTGCTCCAAACAGTTAAACGTAAGCCAAAGTGTTTAGTGACAAAGGCCAGTGATGTGCTGCCAATATTTTAATGAGGGGCTCCTATCACATGTATGAATCCATAGCTTGTGCTCACCCTGTGTACTTGGGATGGATGTATACTCACATCGATGATGGGTGAGGGAGTGGGACGCCAGTACTTTTTTATTTTGCTATTTAGTGTAAACAAAATGCATTCCTGGAACCATAACCGAAGAGGAAGACAAGAGTCCTTGGCAAACTACCTGATATTAGGTCATGCTTGCAGTAAGCAGTCATAATTTGATCTTGGAGACCAGACCAAGTGTTCTGCTAGCATAGATAGTGTTCACCTTGAGGGTGGGGTGGACGGTAAAACTTGTGCAAGGTTCCGTCTCCTTCTGGGAAACAGGTTGAAAATATCTGCAATTTGGTGCATTCCGGTACATTCTGAATGCAAAAAAGTCTACTTCAGAAGGATTTTTATGAACCTCAGGGATATCTCCCCTAGTAGAGACAGTTTGACAGAATTCATTCCTCCCTGAATACAGCTAAAGAAAGGGAAATTCTCTCCAACTGTTTGGTGGTAAAAGCTTTAACAATGGGTGCCCATCTAATTCTAACCCATCACTGCCACAAACCTCTACTGTATTATTCTTCCTGGGTTCAAGCTCCGCTCTTCTAAAACACAAACATTAGTGTGGTCATACCCTGTGAGGGTGGACAAATTCAAATGTAACTGATTTAAACTAGTATAAGATATGGCAGTACACGCATGGAATTAAAATAATTATTCTCAATATACTGAATCCACAGCCTGAATTATTTTAAAATGTTGGCATTCCTTTGTATAAGTATGAAATATAGATGATAGGGTTAGAATTCAGATGGGCATTGCTTTAAGAATTACAGAATGTATTTTAAAAAAAACAACAGAGTCCTGTGGCACTTTTAAAGACTAACAGATTTATTTATCGCATGAGCTTTCATGGGAGAAAACCCCACTTCGCAAAGTGGGATTTTCTCCCATGAAAGCTCATGTGATAAATAAATCTGTTAGTCTATTACAGAAGAACAACAGAGTCCTGTGGCACTTTTAAAGACTAACACAGCTACCCCTTTGGAACCTGACAGAATGTATTTTGCCATATATCCTGGACAAAGTTCATTGTGGTGTAGGTGGGCAGAATTCCTCTGAAAGGAATTCAGCTGTACTTGCCTATGCTAATTTGTCTCACCATATTTTAGCCACAAGCAAAGATAATTACAATGCTGAGGGACCCAGTGCGGTGAAAGATAAATGAATATAGGGTTTGTCCTCATTTCCCTGAATTCAACAGCAAAACTTTTGTTGTCTTCATGAGGCTTAACCTCATGTAGCTTTGCCTTTGAAAATGTTTCTAAGGAGCCAGGATATGATCCTGGTAACACTTCCAGATTGAGTAACTTTATTCATGTTAATATTTCCACTGAGCTCAATGGGATTTTTCATGTTAGTTGAGTTGTCCATGCAAAGTCTTTGCAGAATCAAAATCTAAAGCTCTGAATACCTAACAGTAGCATTCTGGTGGCTATGCTTTTATACTTGACCATATCAAATGAGTAATTTTGACAGTTGTGGGATTGTGAATTTGCATTGAAAACCCACAGCTCTTACAAGCAGTGCATTAATTATTTTATTAATTTGCTCTTTTTTTACATTATGGGAAACGTTCATCTATTTACACTTTTCTGTCCACTCACAAACTAGATAGATAATCCTATGAAAACCCAAGTCATAAAGCCTTAAAAATGCTCTCCACCCCTCCAACTAAAGGCTTTCAAGTTTATATCCTCTTTTTCCAAACCAAAAACATTTTTAAAATCACATTTGTGAATGCAGGTAGGCCAGTGATTTACATTCCAGGTATTATTTAAAATATTAATTTTAACATTTTTTAAAAAAAGAAACAGTAAAGTCACAAAGATAAAGTTTAAATTAAAGTGATAGTGCACATCAGAACATTAAGGGAACACCAATAAATAAACAGAAATATATTACAAATAAGTTATTTCTATTTACCTTTTCAAATATTAAAAATCTTTAATCCATTTCTTCATCTTTCTTTATAAAAAGATTATGAGAATTTTATGGAAACATCTGCAAAAAATATAATAAATACTTTTTCTTAAACTTTAAATGCAGGAGACAGAAACCAACCTTTTTTTCTTTTAAATTTTCCCCCAAGGAGAAAAAAGAAAAAGCGACAATTTTGTACCAACTTAAACAGAATACAGTAAGTTTTAGTTTACATTTGGGGAGATTAGACTAAAAAATAAATAGTTAAAACTTAGACTAAAGTAAATGATGTAACAAATATGATTGTGGTAAAATGTAATGAGTCAAGTATTTAATTAGTGGCATTCTAGGGAGTAGAAGTAGTCTTCTGTCCCATAGTTACCAATTTCTAAATTGAGTGTATACTTCAAATTTTACTGTAAAGCTAGGAAAATGTTATAATGGTCTATCTACAGTCATTACAAATCAGCGGACATTCAATTAAGAATTGATTAATTTAAAATATATACCAAAAAATATCAGACGCTACATAAATGCCATAAAGTACAACACTAAAAAAGGCTTCCATTTCCTTCTTTTTTTTTTGTAACTTACTACAGCATAACCTGTTTATAACTTTCTGTAGCCACTTCTCAACCTAAGACTTAACTCTTCTTTCAAAAAACTTCGTATCAACTAAAACATAGTTATCAATGTGGATCCTCACCTGAATGCTGCTTTGTACATCTTAGTACACATGAATTCCAAATAATTTTTAATAGTTAACATGACCACAGGACCAAAAGTGGCAGTTGGCACTATATATATTGCAAATACTGTGATCTTTCATTGCTGCTAAAAGTTAAATGAAGTGGGTTCTTTTCAAAACTAGCAAATATACTGGCATACAAATGCTTATAGGGTCAACCTTTCAAAGCTCCCTTAACATGAAGCACTCATTACACTGGATTTCTGATCACTCTAGTTAAAAGTCTTAAATATTGAATTATTAGCCCTTATCTTGTAAACCACAGCAGTAAATATTTGTGCCCTGTTTATAAAGACATAGCTCAGATATCAATGGCTTTGAGAGGTAGCAAATTCTCTAGTGGTTTTACAATGTTTTCATGAAACTATTTCGTGCCAGAACCTATTCCCTCTCCTAATTTCTTGAATGAAATTAAATTAGCACCTGGCTATGTTACATTAAAAGAAGCAATCCGGCATGATCTTAGATGTATATTTTTAGAAAGAGCTTTACTTTCTGGTGGGAATTTCAAATGTTTTAAGATGTGAGCCACACCAGTAAACCTACCATGCTCATGAATGTTCACAGGTGGAATGTTGATACTGTTTAAAGAATAAGGGCATTTACAGTCTACTGTGATTGGAGGCAAAGTTACGTACAGTGGCTACCACTTAGTGGACTCTGTCACTATTCCAGGTTAGAGAAAAAAGATCTTCCTTTCTTGTAAGGATCTGAGTGGGAGAAGAGATCATAAGAAGAACTAGCAAGGCAGGATTCTAACCTAGAACTCAAGAGAGCACAGATTATGAGGAATGGCTACTATGCAGAAGACACACTATAGCCCCAAAAGGACATGTGATCAGCTGATTATGGAGGATGGCCAGGTCAGACTGGCCAACTAGCACTAATGTTGACTTCTGTAGCATGTGCCAGCTGCTCTTTTTCAGTGACCCACCCGAGACATTCTGCCTTGTGCTGGAACAATGATTAGTGTCACTAATACGCAGGCACCACTTTTCTCCATCAGTGCAAGTCCCTCAGTATCAAATACACTGCTGAAGACTAGGGAATGCATGTTGTTCATGATTTCAAAATGACAGCACAAACTAACCTAGTGAAAAAATACAGACTCATTATGGTCCCACCGCTTGTGAAAAAAACCTTATTTTTTAAAAAGGGAGTGTTTTATATTATTAAAGAACAGACTAAAGGAGAAACTTACTCCCAGATATCTGATGGAAGCAGTCTGACCTGAAGCATACAACCAGCTGTGTATAAAACAAAACAAAGTCTTGCTTTGAAAAACATTGTGGATTCCATTTACAGTATTTCAGTACCAGGGGTGGATGGGTGTGTTTGTGTGTGAAATCTGATAGCTTCATTACGATTAAGACATCAAAAAAACCAAGCTGTTTTTTTCTTTTTTTTTAAACCAATGTAATTCATACAATACAATACCAAAGGAATTGACAATACAGTACAGTTTTAAAAATTCTTAATACTTTTGACAAAAAATCCTTTTTTATATTATCTTCAACCATCACTTCTTCTGATCTCCTTTCTTTTTGCCTTTTTATTGCCTTTCAAAATAGATTATTTCCCTGGAAGATCGAATTTACAATCTTCTGCTGATCAAAATGTTTAAGTAGTGATTGATGAAATACAAATGAGGCAGTTTGTGCAGCTGTGAGTGTGCAGGTATCTTTTCACAGGATCTTTTCTGTCCCTTGCCATCACACCTGCAGGATTTATTTCTCCCTCCTTTTCACCACAACACAGCTATCTCTCCCCCTACCTCACCCTTTGTGACTTCTTAAATTCAGGTGAGATATAATTCTGAGGTTTAGAATAAAGTGCGCCATCTGCTTAAAAAATAATAGTAATAAAAAGAAGGGAATCTGAGCCATAGTTCCTTTAATCATTAATGAGGAAGACGGCAGAGTCCCAAAGGATCACCTTGCATTACTGAATTTCCAAAATACTCTATAGTTTTATATTGCTGTACACCAGGTAACAGACTAACTTTAGATAAACTAAAGATCATGAATGAGTTAAATGGTGTATTTACTATGCCAGTGTGTGTGTGTTTGTGAGTTCTGTATTTATTCTTTAAACAGAAAGAAGGATTGTACTCTGTTACATGAGGCAAGGTGGTAGCATCAATATATGTGACAAAGCATTATTATGACATGGGCAAACCTTAGAAAGCAAGGGCTATTAGAGGACATCTCCTGAAGGATTGACAACTACACCACGAAAGTGGAATTCATTAGGATTATGGAGAGACAGCAAGAGAGAGAGAGAGAGAGCGAGAGGGGGGGGGGGGAAATACAAATACTGAATGGTGGCTTTGAGCAGGGACCTAGAGGGGCAGATTATACAAGAGATTTGTCTTGCCAGTGAGAGTCCTCCTGGTGGAATCCCTTCATAGCCTGGTCTGGGCTTCGGGGATGTAAATCTCAATGCTTTCGGCGCTCTCAGTGGCTGAATTCTGACGGACAGATGCAGCTCGTTTGGCAGCGATCAGCCGTTTCCGGGCCTCTTGACGCTGTGAACTTTCCAGAGAACGTTCTCGTATGAGTGGCACCTGACCTTTCGTTGGCTTCTTTGGCACTGGAGGAGGGACCCTTCTCTCCTGATCAAAGCAGAAGGTTAATGACATTATACAGCTTCTCAGGGAAAGTTCGGAAAAACTAGGATATGTCAGTAGTTAGAACACACATTTTACCTAAGAATTGTTAGTTCTTATCTGCATTTTTTTCTTCATTCAACTGGCTTTTGTATTCAAGGGTTCATAAATATAACGTAAGTTTAAAGCAAAGGGCCGTATTGATAGAAGGCCTAGTTCTCCACAGGTACGGCCTGGCGCTGAAAGGGCGGAAGCTCCCATTGCTAATCACTTAATGCGGTTCCCATTGGGGAATCCAGACTCCTCCTCCTGGTGCCAGGGATTAGAAAGGAGAGCATCTTAAACAGAACTTTGTAGCACTATTTAAGGTAATACAGTTTCATAAACCTAATGTATAAATTCTACTATGTAATTGAAAAAACTCAACTCCTATGAAACTCGTAGGATTTGTTAATAAAATTAATTTACTATAGCAGAAATCTGTTTTACAGAACTGAAGTACACAAATGACTTTGTCCCTTACACACAGTACATACATAACACTAGATGGGCTTACACACTGAGATTTAATGGATATATATCACACAGTAAATGTAATGTAAACTAGCAGTTTGGAGTTAGTGTACCACAGTAGGAATAAAAAACATGTGCTTAGTGGTGGCTGATCTTGGTAATAGCTCAAATAATCCATACTTTTCATGTCACACTATAAAAATTCTTAAAATTTAGCACCATGCGGAGTGAGCATTAGGAATTACCAACTGAAAAAAGGGTGGAAATTTTTAAAAATTCATTGAGAGACATACATTAATCATCACTTTGGCAGCCAAAGATACCTGGTTAACAAAGAAGTTTATATATATATATATATATATATAGGCTTCAGAAAAACTGTGGTTTCAGTTCTGAAATTCAGGCAGCGATAAAGATTTGGCAAGTTAATTTAGATTTTCTTTTAAATTACATCCCCGTCCAACTTGCGGACATGGTTTCTGAGAGCAGGGATTTTATATACTACAAAGATTCCCTTCTAGTCATTAGTTTGCTCTCATGTTGATCACAACAGCTTTCATTTCTTGAAATATAAGCATGCCTTCTTACACTTATTTATATTTTGCTTTTTCCTCTATAACTAAAGTTCAACCTATGCTGTTTAACAAGTGCCCAAGAGGGGGAGGACAGAGGCAAATGCAAATATCAATATCAGAGGAAGTTTTCTTTCTTTCTTTCTTTCTTTCTTTCTTTCTTTCTTTCTTTCTTTCTTTCTTTCTTTCTTTTTAAATAAAGAGATGAATGGTTTAATTTAAAAATCTCAGAGAAGCAAAACAGGAGCAAAGTCAGTGTGATTCTTTAAAATGCATAACCTCCACCTTCCTACTGTATGTTGTATATATAATACATATGAAATATGATCCTTTCTTCTGCACTGCTTAACTTCTTTCAACCCTTTACAGTCTTCCATTTGATGGGAACTCCTTGAAATGTTTTCAAGGAAAATTAAAGGGACATTTTTAGTAAAACTCTCTTTTTCATCCTGGAAACTGGACACATTCTACTGTATTAGAAGCTAATGAAAAATAGTACATGGGCATGAGCACACGTTTGCAGTTTTATAGCTCCTTCTCAAGAAATTAACAATTACCTGACTTCTGTACTGTGGCCTAAGAAAACAAACAATGGCCACCCACAAATATAACACTAATGTTATTCCTCTGATGCTTTGGGATTAACCTGGAATTTGAAACTCCTAACTCAGGAAAAATGATATGATTTTTTTAGTCTTATTTGATGAGACTAGGATGCTAACAGAACCAGATTTCAAGATTTGTGGAAATTTGTATTATTATTTGTCCAAAAGAAAGTGCCACTTTGCTTGAGCAATTTTTAGGGGCAAGTAATCCAAACACCTGCCTGGGGAACCTAGATGAGTATGTTACTTGAGCAAGGGTATAATCCTAAACGGTACCCTCTTTGCTTTTTTAGTGTGTTATATCCTTATCTATACATCATATTCATCAGTGCCTATTTCAAATCCTAATGTAGTTAATGGAAACTCAGCTGTAGAGTTAGATGGGCAGCAGGAGGGTCTTAGATCTATGTCCAGAGGAGTTTACAATCTATCTAAGTGTTTTCTGCAAAGCTCCTAGAACACTTGTGGGTTCAAATTATGCTAACAATGGTTTAGCAGAACTGTATTCTGGCTTCCCCTAGGTGCTGTTTGATCAGCTCATCAACTCTTCTCAGGTGAGAAGAAAAAAAAGAATACGTGCCAAATCAGAATGAAAAGAGGAACATGGTTCACACTTGGAAATCTTGTGGTCTCTTTATGGCAATGATAGAAAACTATGTTTTAAAAAATTACCATTGTTACAAATGATTTCCAGGCTATCTTGGAAAAAACACTCGCAGCAAAATGAACCCGATTACAAGATCTTTCATTTAAAAAAACGAACGAAAACGTGACCTGGACAGACTACCATGTAACGTTTAAGAAGCATGTTGTACATCTGTATGGCAGCAGTTCATTTAGCGCTGTGTTTATGAACTGGTTACCAAAGTCAGTGATGATTACAGAACTTCCCTAGGCTTCTCAGTAACACAGTCTACAGTGTGCAAGTAAACTGAACTCTTGCTATATGCAATCATATGCACCAAAAATGTGATTTATTTAAATTTAAGAGTCAATATATATGGCAGTTCCTTCCAATGATTGATCACCTAAGTATGACTAAATGTAACGTTTAACAAAGTACCACATTCCCATTATCCAATTCACAAAGACAGGTTTGGTTTTAAAATATGCCTGAAACATATTACAGATAATATCCCAGATGATTACTATGTAAACATGGTTATTACAGTGAAATTAATCTGATATCAGTTTCATTTCACATTTTTAACATCAGTGCTGTATGAAGAGGGCTATTTCATTTGTCCAGTATTTGTGCAGGGTTTTAAATGAAGCATACAAAATCTACATTGTTCTACCTTCTTGTCATGAGGATCCATCTGTTTCCAATTATTGGCCTTTAACTGATGAAGTTCATCAAATTTCATACTAATATTTTCTATGGACAACTGGAGCATATCCCAAAACCCTGCTAAATCCTGGGAGGTCGGCCTTGGATGTGCATTAGGATTCTGTACAACAGAAGAAAAAAATATTTTGGCTTTCATATCTTTTAATGTAAAGCATTTGTGCAAATGGTTATGAACCTCACCAGAAAAGCAGTTTTCTTGGATTCAAATGATCAGTGAGTCACTTAGAGGAAGTTAATCGAAATGAAAAAGAGCACTCCTTACTAGTATTTTTAGTTGTGAAGATTTAGGGCTAACTTCTGATAGGTATAGTTCAGAAAACCCATGCTTTTTCCTGAAGTAGGTGGCCTCAATTTTAGCTACCCATCAAAACATGAGCAAAGATTTCTTTGCTGGCCCTCTGTAACAGAAGTAGCAGAGAGGAATTCTTGGGCACAGTCTATCTACATGGGTGAATCCTGGCCTCACTGAAGGCAATGGCTAAAAACTCCTGTTGAATTCACTGGTGTCAGGATTTCGTCATATTTCTGCATGTACATCTAATGATTCAACAGTGCATTAATTAACATTTGTACAGTGCTTTGGTGATGTTAAGGACTATGAAAATACTACATTTTAAAAAAAGACACCTGCTTCATACACACAGCACCTTGGGCAGATTATTCATATTCCTGGGAAGAATAATCTTTGGAGAAGGAAACATGCAGAAAGAGAATATTGATGCACATTAACCTTATTTTTGCAGGGTATTCTTTTGGTAAGAACCAGAATCTGACTTTAAAACTTTACTTGTGCCACTGGCTTGTAAGATTTTGACTCTTTGCTACACTCTGTTCCGGTGAAGTCTGTCTAAATGATTTACCGTAAATAAAATAGGGCGTTGGATATACTGGTTTACACTCAGCTTGATTTTTCAGAAGTGCTGTACACCCAAACCTCCACTTGAGGCAATAGGATCGGTGGGTGCTCTCATTATCTCTTCAAATCAGACCTTCCCCTATGGCCCAGAACTCTATATGATAGTTGGTTCAATTGAAATTGTTCTTTTTTGTTACATTGTGATAACATTTTCTCTTGCTCTAGCAAAAAAAAAACAAACTAAGTGGTAGTTGTGAAACTGTTTCCCTTAAGAAATTTCTAATACCGCATCTTTCCCATAGCATCAAAGAAAAGTAATTTTAAAGGGATGCCTATCCCACCAAAGCAGTAACTGTGAAAACCAATGAAATCACTTTTCTTCATAGAAAGGATATAGGTTATAACTGAATTCTTAGTTTTTGAGCACTGATATTATTTGGTTGGCAAAGTGAAGTAGTAACTTTTACATACACAGATAAGGGAACAAAATACTTTTTCATTTTTCATGCTATTAAGTGAAAGACAGAGTTGATTTCCATTGCAATTTAGGCAGTTTTCAAATTTAGGGCATGATCCTGTGAGGTACTGAGCTCCTTCATCTCCCTTTCCCTTCTGTGGGAGCTGAAGACCCTCAGCACTTTGCCATATGATTGAGCCTCTGATTATGAAGTAGAGTTAAATATGGAGCTTTTAAAGTTACATGCTTCTCTTTAAGGCCAGGATCCAGCTCTCATTAAATTCAACTGAGACTTATGATGACTTGGATGAGAACTGGGTCTGGTGCTGAAAGCAAATGTCACAATAAAATACACACTAGCCCATCATGTCAACTTGGCACAGTTTAAAAAGTGCTTTGGTAACAATGAAAAACAAAATCAGTTTATCTGTAATTTGGAGCCACAGTAGGCTTAGTTCAGCCTGATTGGATATTTTAAGAAGAGAGCGTAATGCCAGGATGGTTAGCGTACAGGAAAGGGAGTCGCAATTTTCTGTTCCATTCTCTTCTCTGTCCTGAATCTTAGTGTGCTTCAGATTCCTTCTGAGTAAATTGGAGATAACTGTGCTAATCAATAAACGCTTGATAATAGGGGGCTTCTCAGTTTAGTGGACAAGATCCAATGGCTGGAAGTTGAAGCTAAATAAATTCAAACTAAAAATAAGATGCAAACTTTTAAGAATGAAGATAATTAACTACTGGAACAACTTACCAAGGCTGTGGTGGATTCAGCATCACTAGAAAATTTTAAATCAAGATTGACTGTTTTTCTAAAAGATATGCCGTAGCTGAAACAGGAATTAATTCAAGGAAGTTTTATAGCCTGTGTTATGTTGGAAGGTCACACTACATGTTAACAGTGCTCCCTTCTGGCCTTAAAAAAAATCTATGAATTAGTTAAAAATATGGTTTGAAATCTTTGATAAATACAAAATATTATTCTCATTTTAGATTAACAGGATACAACGTATTGTGCAGGCAAACTGAGTCGGAAAAAATATGAACTTTCTTTGGCCTTTTTGGAGATTTAGAAATGTTTGGTTAGCTTCAGTTACTCATTATTTTTAATTTCTGCAAAGATCTCCATTTCCTTGGTTTGGAGACAGATTGGCCAAAATTCCACAATAGATATTATTTTGTGGTGTGTCTGTCCAACTGAAAGCAGAAAGAATTGGAAATTCCATGAGAAAATATCATCCCACAAGATTTTCCAGTACAATATTGAAGACCAAGGGGTTCACTCAGTTTTGAAAAGCATCCAAACATTGGGTGTTTATTTGAACGTGCATGAAATCCTACATCTGTTGACTTCAGGGGCAAAGCTCCCATTGAATTTCATCCTAAGCCTTTTGATTTTCTTTCTTTTTTAATTATTATGAGCCTTGTACTGATCTCCCACTGATTTTACATTGGTGTAACACCATTAACTTCAACCGAGTTCCACTGGTTGGAAGAATCAAGACCTTCATTGGAAATAATTGCAGATATAATTGAGAAAAGATGTGTACAATTTATGGCATAGTGACTCACAGAGTAAATACCTTACCAATAAAAGATGCACAATCATATCTATAATAAATATTACATACCAGGTTTTCTTCACACAATTCTCTGAATTGGTAAAATTTCTGGGCCATAAGAAGCTGAGCACTGCCCACTGCAGTTCGAATTTTCCCTAGAACTGAGAGGAAAGCAAACATAAGTCAGTACTGCTTAGACACTGTGCCTTTCTGCAGCAATTGAACCATATACACCAATGAGGACGTTATGAAGTAGACATCATTCATTCTAAAAAAGAACATTCTCTCTGACTCACACATTCCAGAGAAGCTGGCAAGAGTAAGTCCAGGTGAACACTAGGACAGATTTGCCAGGATCGTTACACAAAAGAAAGCTTTTGCGGGTATATGTCCCCCACTGAAAACATTGAGATAAAAGGGTGATCTCAAGCCTGTGTGTTATTTGATGAGTTTTTTTGTTTGAATTAATAAATGATGCAAACACACCTATATGCTGGTATAACCACATCTGCACTATAGCTTTTGCTGGCATCAGTATGTTGTGAAAAATCAACCCCGTACTGACAGGGTCATACCAGATAAAGTTCTAGTGCAGGCCTGGCCATATACAGAATGGAAAAGAGCTTTCAGAAAATGTCACAAATGTGGTCCGAATCACGTGCCATATTGGGGAAACACAGCTTCTATCCATATCTTCGCTGCTTCCCTCAGAAACAGAGGGCCCAATTCTCAGGTCTGGCTTACTGCTACCTGGTGCTGGTCCCCAGAGGAAGGAACGGTGGCTTTATGTCACTTTACATCCCCTACTCTGATCCTAAGGCCATCCAGAGGCTTTTTCAGTTACCACAGCAACTTCAAGGAGTCTCAGGGCTGCTCTCATAACCACGAATGGCCCGAACTGGCCATTTCAGCAGCCAACAATCAGCAGAGCATTACGGTGCTTCAGACCTCTCATGTTTCCCCCAGCTCGTCCACTACATTGGTGGCCGGGAGGAAGGCAGCAAACGGTGGCTAAGGCAGCTTTGCACCCCCTGGCAATTCCCTCTCTGGGTCAATTAAGTTGGTCAGATCTGCCAGCTTTCTGGGCTCTTTGCCCCAGCAGAGTGGTACAATGAGTTGTGCTAGATCAGAGAATATGGTTCTCAACACTTGCTATTTACCACTTTACTAATAAAGGACATGAACAACATTTGTTCTGCTTTGATCTGAACCATGATTATTAATAACAATTTTTGCCGTGCCCAGAGGCACCAACTAAGATAGGGCCCCACTGTGTTAGGCAGTGTATAAGCACATAGTCAGAGGCAGTCCCCGAAGAGCTTCCCATCTGCATAGACCAGACAGACCATGTGAAATAGGGAGAACTGAGGCACAGGGAGGCAACATGACTTGCTCAACGCCATCTGACAGATCAGCAGTAGAGAGCACAATAAATCCCAAATCTCCTGATCCCTAAGTCACTGCCCTGTCTATGGGCCATGCTACCTCCCCTGTAAATTTAAACACAGAGCTTGGGGGGGAGCTCAAAAGGGGAAAATGTTTTCCACATTTTGGGGTTGTAAAATCCACAATAAAAAACTTAGCACAGCTCAGACTTTGTAGTTTGCGACCAGAATACTGCCACAAGATGATGTTAAGCTGGAAGACCTTTCTGGGTATTTACAAGAACACAAACACACCAAGCAAGTAAGGACGAAACTAAGTTATGAACTGAAGTAGGCTCCATGAAGCTAGATATTCAATAATCACAGGTCCATATTTTACCCTTTGAAGGTTGATTAATTAGCACAACAATTTAGCTAGGTGGAAGTAAATGTGGATATAGAATGCATTGTAAATGTAAAAGGAAAATGTGTAGAAAGCTTGAACGGGGAAGACTTTTATGATTCCCCCTTCAGATCCCTACAGAAAAAACATGCACACACAAGCACAGCCCAACCCTTTCACTTTGTTCCCAAAGCTCAGCACTGCCAGGAAATAGCTGTGAACTGGAAGAGTCTAAGCGGAATATTTTCAGCACATTGCACAGGGAATTCTACATACAACTGTCTTTATTGTTAGTAAAGGTTGCGTGTCTAATACTCTGTGCACTGTGCTTAAAATGCACCCTTTGGAGTGTCTAGTCATTTATGCAACCCAGTGTGCAAACCACTCAACTGAAAGGAGCCTTCAATGATAGGGAGGAGTTACTTTGAGAGCTTTCATGTGGCTCCCATTGTTATGAAAACTCTTCCCACTGCGAATACTTCAGAACAGCTGCCTCATCTGGAGCTTGGCCATCTAACTGATGCTTCACAACACAGACGCCCTAGGAGTTGAAAAGGGGGGAAATGGTCCCTCAGCTTCTCAGCAAAACGTTAAGATAGAACCTTTTATGAAACATACATTGATTGTGTGGAAGTCATGTGTAGAAAGTGAATTCACAATACATTTTTTTGGTGGAGGATGAAGGTGACCCCTTTCTTTTTGTTTTTAAAAAATATTTAGCAAGTTTAATATTCTAAAATATCATTATATAGAACTGGAGAAAAGGAAGTTCTTACTCCTGACTGCCTACTGACTGGCTAGTTGTTTAAAACCTTCTCTCTTTTTGATTGTGAGATGCATGCTGATGATGTTCTCCATTGTTACCACTTCTGTTGTAGCTACTGCTGTATCTAGTCAAGTGTCACTGATTTCCCTACCTCTCAAAACCAAGGAGTCCATTAACATTACCAGTCAACACAACCAACCCTGTCACAGAAGTTAAAAAAAATAAAAGACTTCAAACAAAGCATGTGAAAGACTGAAAGGAATCTCCCAGAAGGCAAGGAATCTTCTCAATAGCTAAATTCTGCCTCATAATAATTTTGCTTTTAGTTTTCAAGGCAGAGTTGCCACTTCTCTGACTCAGTCAAAATCTCTAGTGCCAGAAATGGAAGGCTAAGGTGTACTGTAGTAAAGAAATAAAAACACACTGGTGTACTTATTTTTGGCTAAAATCCTGCAAGGCTCCATTTTTAGACACAAGTTTGGGGGAAAATAATGAATAAGAGAAAGTGAAAATATAGCTGAAAAGGACTGACAAGAGCCTTTAGCAGCAGGGAAGGAGAGTGCAGGAGAAAGTATATATCCAAAAATATTAAGCTTGACTACTTTAGTTCACAGTGCCACAAATAAAATTTACAAAGCAAACAAACAAACAATCCCTTCCCTACTAAATCTATCCAGATGCCGACATAACAGACCAAAGCAACCATATGCTTCTATTTCTGGTAGCCTGGAGTTTCCTCCCCTCATAAATCCACTTCTTGACCTTGCCTATGTGGGGGAAATTGACTATCATATCTATTCGAGAAAAGTATTCACACTATAGCTAGTCTGGTATAATTTATCTGTTTGGGATTAATTCCCCCATGTGGACACTTTCTTCTGGGGAAAAAAGTGATTTTGCAAGATGAATAATTCCAGAATAAAATGTTGATACATAGGAGTTAATGTAGAATAGCTATAGTGGAATATTTATTTTGGAATAGCTGGGGTGGTCAATTTCCTATAGTAGACATGCTCTTAATCTGGTGTATTTGCAGGGCGGTTGGTCTACGACAGTGTTTCTCAACCACAGGTCCATGGATTGGTGCCAGTGCCTGAGATCTCCCTGACACGGCTTACACACATCTTAGGAATGCAGCAAACTGATCCCTAGTATCAAAAAGGTTGAGAAACATTGGTCGGCAGGGACTCAGGAGACCTGAATTCTATTCCCATCTTGGCCATTGGCCCACTGGGTGACCTTGTGCAAGTCACTTCAACTCTTCTGTGCATCATTTTACCTCTCTGTAAACTAGGAATAATGATGCTAACCCCCCTTTTATAAATCACTTTGACTATGTCTACACTTACAAAAGCTAGTTCGAATTAGTTCATTAGAACTAATTTTAGTTAGTTCGAATTAACTTAATTTGAACTAGCATGGCCCCACTAGAATGCTAGTTCGAACTAGCCATGGCCATGCAGGGCACTTGCTTAGTTCGAATTAGTCAGTTGCAGGAAGGTCAATTCCGGTGAATTCTCTATATCTTAAAGTCCTTAAATCATGATTTAAGGAGGTAAATAACTCAGTCATAGTTTGTGGCCTATGGCTGGAGTGGGTGGGTGAGGTCTTGAGGCCTGCATTTTGCAGGAGGTCAGACTAGATGATCGTACTGGTCCCTTCTGACCTTAAAGTCTATGAGAAAATAAATGGACTAAGACTGACATTTGTGTTGCAGATGTCAGTTGTGTTCTGTGCATATGAAACAACCCTGCCATAGAGATGAAAAAATCCGTTTCCAAGCCAGGATGGACCAATATTTAGCCAATTTGTGTCAACAGACCTGCATTTAAAGAACTAAAAGCATGACAAAAGCCAGGAAATTCAAAGTTAATGCTAACACTCCTGTCCTTATCTCAGCTATTACGGAGAAAAAAAGATGAATGGAACAAGTTAAGGACTGAGTCTACAACTCTTATACTGAGTAGCATTTATTTATATGAAAATTAATGGCACTTTTCGGATGAGTAAGTACCCCTCAATATGAATAAGCATTGCAGAATCAGGCCCTATGTTCTTTGATTTATTAGTTTTTATTAGTGTGACTACCATGTTTTCTAATTATAGAATTTTGTAGCCGGTGTTTTTTTTTCCTTTTATTTAAATCTTTGTATACTGGCAAAGATAAAATCTGTAACCTGGCTCTTCTAAGGCTTTATGAAATGGGCTGGCGTAGCGAGAGCTGTTTCAGGAGAAGAGTTATAGAAAAACAGAATACAGGGAAGAGCCAGGGAGTGGTAGGAATAACTGATTATTTTAGATAAATAAATAAATGTGTTAGTCTTTAAAAGTGCCACAGTACTCCTTTGTTTTGATTCTTTTATTTGGTCATAATTACAACTATAGGATAACATCTGAGAGACAAAGGGAATGAATATTTAATTTTATTTTCTCATGCATATTCACTGGCAGAAAGAAGAGTTTCTCACATCTTCCCCCCTCTTGTTCCTGACCTTCACATTTCATGTTTTGTTTTAAAAAATTACTAAAACTTTGCAAACTCCACATTAATTTGTCACTGTTTGTTCCCTTTGCTGAGCAGGGTTATTGCAGATTTGAGGTCAACTTTTGTGTTTAGCCAAGACAAAGGGGTACAATATACAAGCTAAGTGATAAGTTCCAAAGAGGTAGCCATGTTAGTCTAGTTCAGCAAAACAAATAAGGAATCTTGTGCAACTTTCAAAGACTAACAGATTGATGATGGGCACAAATCTTGTTAAGTTCCTTTGTTTTCTTTTTTAGTCTTTAGTTTGTTAGGTCTGACTCCTCTCACCATTACAATAGTATTATCCTGGTGTATCCACCTGTCTAAAACTCAGGACTTGTGGGGAATCAGACTCATTGTTTGCCTTGAACAGTCATCTGAAATTGATGAGTCAATAAACTAAACTGCTTGACACATATTAATAGAAATATTTCTTAAGCTTAAGGAAATCAAATTAATTTTCAAATTCCTTTGAAACAATACATGATTTCAGTAAATGGCCCAAAAATTGTAGGAATGCTTTTGTTTGAAAACACCCAGCTGCAAATGTGCCTTGAGATCATAGTGAAGTATGCTCATGGAGTATCAGGTGTCCTGACTGAAAGACTGAGTTTACAATGATAAAGTGGTATTAATCTGCCTACTACATATGCTACAGTTATATGAGAAAATGGTTTCAGATAAAGCCAGCAAATTTCATACAATAAGTAGCTGATGACAAGAAAGAAGGGCAAAGACACATCCATAGATACTGGTATTTCTCCCTGGAATGACTGAAACCCTAACCTGTGTTTTTATACACAGCAGCAGACTGCATTCCTAGCTAGAAACATTCAGTCCCATCTGGTAGATTCATTCCTAGTTAGATAATACCAAATGTATCTATGTAACATACAAGCTACTGTCAAATAGCAGTGAGCCGTCTCCCAGAGACAGCTGGTTCACACAAGGCCTGCATTGTCTGAGAGACGCTTGTATCATTTTACTTCAAGTGCGGAGGGAACAAGCGTTCTGTCAGCTGCCATGTCACTGAAGAAACCCCACTCACTGCAGATTTTCAATATTTTGCTATCAGGCCAGAAACACACTGTGGACTGTCAGAGTTGAAGGCTGAAAACAAGACCTTCATTCCTTGTTCTACTTATATTTTATCAATTACAAACCCTCCCTTTTCTGCAGAGTGTGTGTACATTCATATGAAAAAGACATGATTTGCTAATCTGAGTTTCCAACAACAAACTTTTTCTGGCAGCATTAGTGATGTGTGTACTGTGGCCCTGACAATATGTAAAAGAGAAAACTCTGTCTTGCTGTGGAATGTCAAACACGCTGTTCACAGGAAGCAGCTGTCACATTCAAGAATTGCAGATGACATCACAAAAGAAGCCAATAACTCACTAATGATTGTTAAACAAGATTGACCCTTTTACCCCCTGCATCCTCCACCAAAATGAAAAAATGCACATTTTTAAGGAAGCAGATAAATAATCTGCAGGATGTGTAAAATGTAATTTGTACTGTACATGGAGGCAATAGTAATTCACCCCAAATTAGAATTTTTCCACTGATCGCTAAAAATTTAAAGATGTTATTCCTAAAAAAGAAAATGAAATCCATCAAAAGTTCTCACTAAAGGCTGTGTATATATTAGCCTTACTAAATTCTATTTCCCCACTTGCTCTAGACGAGTAATTGTTTTGATGGGCAAGTAAAATATCATTAAGTATTTCCATTATTACCAGTAATTATGGTAAAGAGCAGGCAAGTAGATTTTGTGGCTGGATTGATAAATATTTACTTTTCCCATATATGTAGGTGTGCAGACATATTTTTCAATATAACCCTTGGTGGTTCATGAGTTTTATCACCTGCATATCCACAGGAGATAATTGTTCCATTCCAGCATATGTCCAGGGCAGGATCAATGCAGGGTCTACAATGGCCAAAGCCCCTGGCCCTGGCCTGAAGAGGACCCCAGGCTTCAGCCCCTATGGCTCCTGCAAATCTGCCCCGCTACCTCCCTCAGCCCCTCAGAATGCCGGGAGGGCACTGGGAACAGGACTCCTGCTCTGATGGTTCCAGGGGTGGGGCCCTGGGCCAGAGGACGGCTCCGTGCTCCTGCCCTGCCCCTGGGCTGACTGGTCTGCTTCCGGGGGCAGGGCAGTCCAGCCCTATTCTGGCCTGGAAGGCCATGCAGGAGCCGCACTGTGCGTCAACCAGCCTTGGCCCTCCCCCTGGAGCGCAGCGAACAGGGTTGGTCCGCCCTGCCCACAGGGGCAGCCCAGTTGGCCCAGAGACATGGCAGTAGAGTGGCCTCCCATTAATCTCCCAGTGCCAGCCCAGCTGGGGCCCCCAGCCTGGGGGGGCACACAGTGGTGGGGCAGCCCAGCGTCCTTTAATTTGGGCCTGCATATGCCCTGTATATATAAACACTAATCATATACGTTAAAGGTGAGATCAAACCAAAACCCCAGATACAGACACATCCCAAATTTAGGAAGTTTGGATCTGCTCTTGGAAGTTGTGGTTTGTCCTCTGGCTTTTTTGACAGGTGAAATGGGTAGTTATATCTTAGAGTGAAGGTTTTGGTAACACTTTCTGTTATACACTCATTTTCAGTTGCTTATTATCTTGCCAAATTCTAGCCATTTGGACTGAAATTTTTTATGGTTGATTTCTGCATTGGGTGGAATAGTTTCAGCAACAATAGTTCAGCCAGTTCTGAGGATGAAGCTAGTGAGAAATAAGTAGTTCGCAGTATGAATGTGACAAATCTGTCATATGTGCCTTGTGCTCATAGTGTCCTGACATACTAGCATGTGCAAAATTAGAGGCCACATTCTGAAAATCTGTGCCAGAGAATCAATGTATATTTCAATTCTGAAAGTAATAGATGCATATTTTCCTAGTACATGTGGGTCAGACTTATTGGAGAGCCTGCAATATTTGTAGAGCCAGGGAAGAATACAACCCTCTAAGAGGAGGGCGAAAGGGAGAGAGAGAGGAAGAACAGGTTGGCGAGGAAAGCAACTGAGGAAATTGGTGCCTTTTTAAACTGAACCTATTCCAAAACACAGGAAACATAATATTGCTAAATCCAATGAAAATGGAAAAAAAATCAGTTAAATGTCAATTAATGTTTTAAGAGGCAATTTCAAACTGAAGAGTTAAAAAATGTAGACCGTGACAGTGAACATTTAGTTGTATGTTGAACTGTTATTGTTTCCACTGCAACTTTGAAAAAACACCTTCAAAACTGTGAGCAGTGGAAAAATGATTAATTTTGGTGGTGCTCAGGGCATGGATTCTTTTGTTTTTCTCTAATTTTTGCTTTGATGATATTAAACTCAAAATCTAGGTATAGGCTGAGCTCAGTGGCAGGACATGAGCTGGGCAACTTTCATTTAAGCTAAAGTTTATCTTATAAAGAGGAGCATTTACCCCTAAAGCAATGACTCTTGACAGCATCACATACAGGAGAACCCAGAAATGTTATTTCATGTGCCAATCCATAAACTATGGATGTATGTTTAAATAAGGCCCACATATTTCCTCTATACAAATGTACACAAGGCTGCTTACATTTCCATCCACAACTTCTTAAATGGTAGCCAAGGAAACTATTACAGCCTGACTTTCAGAGCTGCTGCGCAGCTCACAACTTCAAATGGAGTGAACGGTACCGGGCACTTCTGATAATCAGGCCTATCATCTGGTTACTGTACAGATAAATGGCAAATGGCCTTACCAAACTTCATGGGAGTCAGCAGATATTGTTGATTTCAACAAGCTCTGGATCAGGTCTTAAATGACTATTTCTAGCAGTGGATATTATTTTATTCAATTACTTACTGTCCTCAGGTAAGTTGTTTTCCTGCTCTTCTCTCTCCATCTGTTGGCACCAGCCCTCCATACGATCTCTTTCTGCCTGAAGAAGCTTCAGAAACCAGTGTCCATCTCTGTGACAAACTGACCTTTGAACAGCCTCCAGAGGATCTTCAGTTATAGAATCAATCCAGGGATCCGGAGGGGGTAAAATTGAAGGATCAAAATCTGTATCAAAGTCATCATCTACTGCACATGCATGATAATGGTTTCCTGACCCCTGTATGCTAACAGTGGAGGTGCTTGCGTCTCTGGAAAATTGTCTTGATATTTGGCCAGAGCATGTATTGTCCTCCTGAGGGTCCACAGATATTTCAAAATTCTCATGGAAGTCCAGGTCTGCTTGGACAGCTGCTGTTACGCTATTAGATCGAGTAAACCTGCGGAAGCTTCAAAGAAAACAAAAATAAAATGCTTAGTTAAGAAGATTTTCCTGAACTAGTGTTCCAATTATAAACTGGTAATTCAGTAAAAGAGGATTTTCTAAGATTCTGCCTTTCCTTGCATGGACTGAGTGCATTGGCTGTCACTGCTATAGTGTAACCCTGTTGCAAAAAAAGCAAACACCATTCTGGGATGTATTAACAGGAGTATTGTAAGTAAGACACGAGATGTAATTCTTCCGCTCTTCTCCGCCCTGATTAGGCCTCAACTGGAGTATTGTGTCCAATTCGGGTGCCTCATTTCAGGAAAGATATGGGGAAATTGGAGAAAGTCCAGAGAAGAACAATACAAATGATTAAAGGTCAGGAACACTTGACTTATTAGGGAAGATTAAAGAGCTGGGTTTGTCTAGTCAGGAAAACAGGAGACTGACATGGGACATGATAATAATTTTCAAGTACCTAAAAGGTTGTCATGAGGAGGAGGGAAAAAAATTGTTCTTCTGAACTGCCGACGATCGGACAAGAAGTAAGGCTTAAATTACGGCAAAGGAGGCTTAGGTTGGACATTAGGAAAAAAATTCCTAACTGTCAGGGTGATTAACCAGTGCAATAAGTTGCCTAGAAAGGTTCTGGAATCTCCATCATTGGAAGTTTTTAAAAGCAGGTTAGATAAGCTTCTGTCAGGAATGGTTTAAGAGGGTATTTGGTCCTGCCATGAGTGCAGGGGACTGGACTTGATGACCTCTCAGGGTCCTTTCCAGTTTCTATGTTTTTATGGGTGCGTCTACACTTACAAGTTAGTTCGACTTAAGGAGGCTTAAGAAACTGCATCCACACTGGGCTTTCCTTAAGTTGACTTAATAACACCTCGTTTTAGGTCAACTTAACACTTAAATCGACCTTATTAGGTCGACTTAAGCCAGCATGGATGGGGATTAGCGCTTAAGTCAACCTTATTAAGTCGACTTAAAGTGTTAAGTCAACTTAATAAAGTCGACAAGGGGCTATGTCTACACTAGAAAAGTTAAGTCGACTTTGTGAAGTCGACCTCATTAAGTCAACTTGATAAAGCTGACTTGATAAAGTTGATTTAACTTTTCTAGTGTAGACATAGCTATGATTTTAAATAGATTGATTTAACTTTTTAAATAATATTAATCTATTTTATATTATACAGTATACACTTTTTCTTAAACAAATTCTCTCTACCCAAATTTTTATTAGAAATAAGTGTTTGTGATGGTTTTAGGATTGGCAAACCTGGAGACTTGGCCAATATTTTCAGAGATAACAACTGACTATGGGTATCCAACTAAATACATCTTATAAGGGGCCTGATTTTCAGAAAGTATTGAGCTTCCAGTCTCTGAAACAGATTTCCTTTAAGGTGTCTCAAGTTGGGCAGCCAAAAACTGAGGCAGCCAAAATTATTAATCAACTTTGAAAATCTTGGCCTGAAATTCTCTATGAATGAAGCAGGTACAGCCAGGGAAGTGAGAAACCATGCTTCCCCCATTCAAGATCATCTGTAGATGCGAGGACAGTTCAGTGTTCATGTACATTCCGTTCTTGCCTCTCTGCTGAGATTACTATTAAACTATGACTGACAAATTAATTACATAGTGTTTTTATGAACGGGGGGAGGAAAAACATCTTCAGCATAAATAATCTATCTTTTAATTTCTAATTCTCAATCACAAATAGGTTTATTTACTTCTTCAACATTTGTAGATGATAGTGAAGCTTCCTTCAGCAAATATGGTCTTCATCTCATATAGTTTCTAAAAGAGCTGAAGCCAGGCTCCTCTGAGGGAAGAAGGCAGACCTTTAATCAGAATGTAAGGGCCAGACAGGGGATGGGAGAATATGAAGATACCAGGAATGGCACTATTGGGGAAAGAGGAAAGATGAAGGTGTTGAGGAAATAGCACAGAAAACTATGGGGAGTCAGAGAAAGCTTGGGGCAGGAGGCAGACTGAGGCTATATTTACACTCACTGCATACTAGTATTAGTGATGTGCAGGGTACGTGTAGCTACACGCTGCAGTGAAAAACAGGTTGTATTCACACTGTGGTGTGTAGCTACATGTGCCAGTGAAAGACTCACTAGGAGGATGTAGCAGGGAAAGGCTTCAGCAGCAATCTGATGCAGGGACCTTTCACTGAGGGGGGAGGGGGAAAGGTCTAGCAGGAGAAGTAAGTGGGGAAAACCCCCTGTCAGAGCCTTTCCCTGCTGTAGGGAAGGGTGTCAGCAAGAGGAATCTGTCCCTGCTGCTTCTCTGCCACGGTCTTTTTCCGTGGCAGGGAAAGACTCCAGCAGCAGAGAGTCAGTGGGACACTACATAGCTAAAAATAGCAATGTAGAGGTACACATAGCTTGGGTGAACAGAGAGCTACATATGGCATTTATTCAAGCACATACCCAAAGCTTTCATGCATGTCTTTACTCTACTTGCCTCAGTGTGCCTCACACTGGGTACACTGCTATTTATATACCCATGCCGATGGTTGTGTACATATGTACACTCTACACCCTTACGGAAGCATGCAGTGTAGACATACCTTGAGAAGGGAGTGCAGGAAAACATGAGGGTCAGGAGGCAGAAGGAAAGGGTGCAAAAGAGTATGAGGAGGAAGACACAGTTGTCTCCTGCTCTTCACTCCTTTTAAACAAAACGAATGCTTTCCAAACTACTGTCAGCTAGCCCAGCTTATTCCCTATTCTTCAAAGGCCAAAACTCTATTTTCAGGCCTAGCCTAATGGGGGCAGGAAGCCTGGAGAGACACAAGGCTGGGTTCTGACCTCACTTTCATTTGCTCTCATTTACATTCTCTTCTTATTACTCAACTGAAGAGTCAGTCCAGATCTGGCATATGTAACTGAGACCAAAATCTGGTCACGTGTATTTAACTCCTAATGGAGTGAGGGATGGGGAGATGGTGAAGGAGAATCTTGTGTCATGATGTAATAGTGACCATCCAGGCATGGAGCTGCCCTTACAGACTTCAGAGAGAATCGCCTCTAATCCTACTGGAGCAGAAGAATAATGGCCTTTGACAGGAGGTTTTGAGAGATGCACAGGGCAAAATGGGAGTTGGGAGGGCTCCTGAATACTAAAACGGACACAAGGATTTCATTGCAGGGAATTGTTGACAGCACCAGTTGTCTTATCAGTAAACCAAATACATCATATCTGCATCTGTGAAACTTGTTATAATTATGGAAACTTTTTTTACTTCATACCACATAATAATTTTAAAGAAAGAGCTGCTCTTCTGCACGTGTTTTGAAACAGGTTGTTGAAACAGGTAGTTTTACACAATAGGCTCCATTTACGTGGACAAACTACAAAATAAGATGTAGGCACATCTCTTCAGCTTTACAGTACTTTTTAATACAGGGGTGCTGGAACAACTTTTATAGAGGGGGTGCTGATAATGGAAACCATGTATTTGGTAAAACAAGCAAGGAGTCTTGTGGCACTTTTAAAGACTAACAAATTTATTTTTCGCATGTATTTGGTGTTTGTTATTGCCACTTTAAGCCAGCAGCCCTAGTTCCAGCCCCTCTGCTTTAATAACAAAACTCTTTCTCTCCATTTTCTACTTTAGATTTCTTATTACTCTCCTCTTCCTGGAGTGGCTGCCCCGCCCTCCACACGCTGCCCCTCCCCCCCCAAACCCAGCAGAGTCCCTTTGTAGTTCAATCAGGATCCACAGACAGCAAGAAAATAAAAAAATAATACATTCCTCTTCCAATGACAGTGAACATCATGGGACAGCAATCATGGGGGGAAAGCAATTCCTTTTAATATGGACAGCACATCTTCCCCTTGACACTCATGAAGTCTCTCATCCTCCTTTTGTCGCCTGTGATTTCACCACAATTTGTGTGTCTTACAGCTTGTCTACACTTACAGTGCCACACTGGTGCAAGCTGTATTGTTGTAGAGTTTAGTAAAGATGTTATTACACCAAGAAGAGATCTTCTTTTGTCAGCGTAAATACGCCTCTTCCCTGCGAGTCAGTAGCTCACTAGGAGAAGCCTACCTTTTGACACTGCATTGTACACCCCGGGGTGGGTTGGTCTATGTCCGTAGTTACACCAGCATATTTTGGTAGTGTAGAGCAGGTCTGAGTTAGATGCTGATATACTTCTGTCTTACCATCTGTGAGAACTGAATGACTGTCTGCACTGCAGTTAACTTTCTGGCTTTCCAATGCATGACTAATCCCACATGTGAAAATATCAAGCTCTACTTACCAAGCCAATATATTGCCAGAGGCATTACATTTCAAAACTTTCAGGAGGACATCCTAACTGTTTTCCAAATGAGCTAGTGCCACCAAAGACATGCTCTGCTCAACATATAAAAGAGAATGGCTTAGTTTTGCTTGCCTCAGTTTTTATCTATACCATACTTTGCTACACACTTGCCTTACAGACTTCTTGGCACTGGACTGAGTAAAGGTATCTGCCTTCAAAAGAAAAATGACTTATCACTAGACTACAACAACAGTTTACAATAAAATAACTCTTTAACTCATTAATGATCAATCGATTGGCTGAGAAGCCACTCTGTAGAAAAGGACCTGGGGGTTATGGTGGACGGGAAGCTGGATATGAGACAACAGTGTACCCTTGTTGCCAAAAAGGCCAACAGCATATTGGGCTGCATCAGTAGAAGCATTGCCAGCAGATCAAGGGATGTGATTATTCCCCTCTATTCAGCACTGGTGAGGCCGCATCTGGAATATTGCCCAGTTTTGGGCTCCCCACTACAGAAAGGATGTGGACAAATTAGAAAGAGTCCAGCGGAGGGCACCAAAAATGATTAGGGGGCTGGGGCACATGACTTATGAGGAGAGACTGAAGGAACTAGGCTTATTTAGTCTACAGAAGAGAAGACTGAGAGGGGATTTGATAGCAACCTTCAACTACTTGGAGAGAGCTAACAGAGGACAGAACAAGGAGCAATGGTTTCAAGTTGTAGTTGAGGATGTCAAGGTTGGATATTAGGAAAAACTTTCTCACTAGGAGGGTGGTGAACCACTGGAATGGGCTACCTAGGGAGGTGGTGGAATCTTCATCTTTGGAGACTTTTAAGGCCCGGTTAGACAAAACCCTGGCTGGGATGATTTAGTGGGAGTGGTTCTGCTTATAGCAGGGCGTTGGAGTCGATGACCTCATGAGGTCCCTTCCAACCCTAAGATTCTATGAACTCAAAAAAAAAGACTGTGTCTACACAAACTAGTACAGCTGCAGCTGCACCACTGTAGTGCATCAATGTAGACCAATGGTTCCCAACTGGTGGCCTGGGGACCAAAAGTGGCCCACGGGGTCTTTCAAACTGGGCTGCTGCTCCCCTCCCACTGGCTGCAGGAGGGAGCCACTGCCTAAGGACTCAGGCGGAGTGTTTTGCCATGGGGCTACAAGACCAGCTCCTTGCTACAGCCAAGGGGACAAGAGATCAGTACTTCCCTCCTCCTGGCTATTGCAGGGAGCATGGCAAAGTGCTCCTTCTGGGTCCATACACACTGGGGTCCATGCGGGGGCCAGAGGGAGGAAGCACTGATCTGCTGGTGGAGTAGCCAGGATCTACCATGCTCAAGGAGCGCCTTTCAGTTTGGCCTGCACTTAGTAAGTCACCCACCATGACTTAGCAGCCAGGCCATGTGTTTCAGTGTGTAGTGACAGTCACTCATCTACGCTAGTGCTTTGTCTGTGAGTGTGACACATATTGTGAGTAATCTGTAGGTGTAAAATAGTAAATGTAAAAGTGAGCCCAGTAGTATCAAAATGTTTACTTTAAATATATAATGATTTGAAGTCCTTAATGGTCGATACATTTTTTATGAGTTGATAGACTAGTGGCCCTTCAGGGTTGTAAAAATTGTATTTGTGGCCCGTGAGCCAAAAAAAAGGTTGGGAACCACTGATGCAGACACTCATTACAGTGATGGGAAGCGTTCTCCCCTTGCTGTAGTTAATCCACCTTCCTGAGAGGCAGCAGTAGCTAGGTTGATAGAATTACCGGTAGTCTGTCACTAGTGCTTCTTTTCTTCTGATCTAGCACTGTCTATTCCAGAGCCAAGTCAGTTTAACTTTGCTGAGCAAGGATGTGACTTTTTCACACCCCTAATGACATCTCTGGGTTGCCCCGACTTTTTAGCATAGACCTGGCCAAAGAAATACAAGTTAATTGAAATGAAAATGCCTGAGATGGAAGACACTGCCTTTTTGCCCAGAGCATAGCTATTCAAGCTGCTTCAGCTAATATTTTAGTCCCCAAAGTAACTTCTGTCTTCCACCCATTTCTAAAATGTTCAATTGTTATAAAATACTATCTGTATCCGCAACCTCTCTGCTTGTCAGTTACAATTCCATAGTGCATACATGGTTGCACTACAGTAATACAAATTAATAACAATAACACTAACAATACAGCAGGAGAGTTTCTATGGCTAACCTGAAAACCTTACAGCGTCTTTGCACAGACAGAGCATTCACAATTAGTTTTCTGTCTGGAAAAAAAAGCCCTTGTAAATTGCTGACTGTTAGGGTAAGGATTTAAAAATATGAACTCATGGACTTGCATCTTGGCCTGCTTTTAGATTTAGTGCTTTCCTGTTCGTTTGTACCCTGCAGGTATAAGCTGTAATAATTACAACTTTGGAGAACAACAACAGATATCTGGCCTAAGGTGCAGAAAACCATGAAACCACAGACTGGATAAACCAGTAGGGGGGCACAATACAGTATCTGTTGTGAAAACAAGAGTGCAGGGATCACTCGTTGGCACTGATCTTTCTGCTGCTGCTATGTGGTCTTTTGAGAAACATGTTTACGTTTCTACTGAGAGTAAATTTTTTTATTTTTTTGCAAGAGGTTCCAAAGCATTTTACAGATGGCAAGTCACAAAGGGACCTTTAAAAATTTTAACTGGCTTCATTAGGTACCTATCCGTTCTGTTGTTTCTTATATTGTGCTTGTCTGTCAAGGTTACGGTGATGTTAACTAAACAAAACAAGTTCCAAAGGGGGAGCCGTGTTAGTCTAGTTCAGCAAAACAGACAAGGAGTCTTGCGGCACTTCTTAAAGACTAACAAATATATTTATTGCGTGAGCTTTTGTGGGAGAAAATCCCACTTTGAAGTGGGATATTCTCCCATGAAAGCTCATATGATAAATAAAGAAAGCAAGTTACAGAAAAGGCTAGCAGATTCAATTTCATTGATATGAACGTCGTGTAATGGTAATGTCTTGTAACTATCTAACTTTAAGATTTACGTCTAATGGAGGTAATAGACTAATAGAGCTATCAAGTTATGTAGTCTTTTGTTTGAAATGATCTTTCTCTCCCTTTCAGGTAATAATTTGCTTTCAGCTCTCAGTGGCATTTGTACTCCTCTATTGTTGTTCTATGTTATTATGATCTTTTAGAATTGTTCAGTGAAACTTTTTCCACTGCAGAGAATATGTGGGAACAGACAACTACAGATCAGTCAATATGAAATATTGACCTTAGCTGGAGTACATTGGAGATGCCTCACCTAAAGAACTAAGATTTGAGAAATTTGACTTACAACAGACTAAACACGTAAAACAGTAAAATCCCAATAATTTACTGTCAGATTAAGTTTTGTGTTAAAGTGACACAAGCACACATGTGTTAATGGAAGAGCAAGTAAGCTAAATTAGAGCCTAAGTGAAAAGGGCAGTATAGGAAGAATTGGGCTCTACACACTAACAAAAGCCAGAGAAAAAAGAGGGCTCTTTTTCTTTTCTTCTCATAGCATTTAAAGTGACTGTAGAAGTCTTGGTCTATTTTTCTGGAAACATTTTACTTTGTAATTTAGCCTCTTTAGAAATGATATTGTTCTATTTTAGTAGGTTAAAACCTCCAAAACTGGACTACTATTTCTCAATATGAAAGTGTCTTAGTATACATAATAGATAAAAATCTAATGTACAGAGCAGAACTATAGCAGGGGGGAAAGGCATCTTTCCACAGCCTGGAAGGAGCCAGGTGCTTAACCCCCTGTTTTGCCTTATGATAATATTCTGGTTATTTCAGTGACTGCAAGTCTCTTTCTAATGAACCATTTGTGACATCCAGTGAAGCAATTATAGTTATCAACTTAGAATGTGAATAAGAGATATGGCAAGGGCATGCTGCAAGTCAAAAATGGGGAGGGGAGAGGATGCCATGGGAGCCTAAATCAAGCTGGAGGGGACAATGTGGGGAGTAGCAGAGACAGGGAATTACCATGAAGCTGTGTGGGACCAACACCCACTGGGTACTGTAGTTGAATCAGTTTAGAACTGTATCAGCAAGAATGTAGGACAAATCATAAACCAATTCAGAATGGTTAGTTAGCGTGGACACATTGATTAGCTTGTGCTTCAATTGATTCGATGCAAATAGTCGAAGCAAAACCAATTCAAATCTCTAGTGTAGTCAAGGCCTTAGAGATGTTCCCTTCAAGTCAACACAAAATCACAGATGAATGGAAAGATCAGGAGAGGAGTAGAGAAAATTAAGGACCACAAAATAAGTCTCCATAAATGTGATCCTGACCATAAAATTTTGAAATTCCCCTTAAATGAGTAGAGTCATCTGAGGACTGGGATGATTTGGTTAATAGTGATGAATGGGAAAAAGTGAGTAATCAACAAATTCATAAGAAGATGGGGGAGTGGGTGAGTAACTGCAACCAGTTCATAAGGTTATACACGGTCTTTGTACATGTAAAAAGGTGGACAATGCATCTATACTTGAGAGAAATTGCAAAGTTGTAGCTTGGGAGCCAATATGAAAGAGTTATGATAATTAAAGAGAAAGAGGATACAGCATGGATAAAAAGCATAACAGATTTGGACCCAAGGCATTTTTATATAGGGACAATGTTGTAGAGATAATGATGGGCAAACTTACAAACACAGGTAGTGTGGGAAGAGGAAAAGAGCTGAGAATAAAAGATGCCTTCAAGGTCATGTATAGAGGAGGTGAATAGAAGTCTGAGGCCTGGTCTACATTTAAAAATTAGATCAACCTAGCTACATCACTCATGGCTGTGAAAAACTTCATACACTGAGTACCTGTGAAAGATTGCATGTGCCAGCTGAATAGATAGGTCGACCTAACCCCTGGTATAGACATTGCCAGGTCAACAGAAGATTGTCTCTTGGAGAGTTGGATTTACTACATTAACAGAAAAACTCCTTTAACTGATGTAGAAAGCATCTACACTATGGTGCTACAGCTGTGTCACAGTAGTGCAGACACAACAGGAGGAAGATAGAAGTGATAGAGCTGTGTTGAAGATGCTCGCCTTGTGTAAATGCAGCACTTCTGTTTTTTGAGTCACTGAAATGACAAAACTGAGGCCCTGTCTACATTCAAAATCAACGCAGTGGGATTGATTGAGTGGCCAGTATAGACCCGCTCAATCGATCCCAGAAGTGCTCTTGCATCGACGCAATAACTCCACCCCTCCAAGTGGAGTAAGGTTGCGTGGATGGGAGAGCATTGCTGGTCAATGCAGTGGAGAGAAGACAGTGAGGTGAGAATAATTAAGTCAATGGGAGATATGCATTCTGCAGCAAGCAGATTGCGTGTCTCCCATTGACTCAGCTCCACAGTATAGACCAGGCCTGAGACAAAGTCTCCTGTTCACTCAGTCCAGATGTGGAAAATGAAGAGAAGGAGACATTAAGGAAATAAAAAGACATGGAGAGAGGTGAGTTTTATCAGCATTAGAGAAGTGGTGAAATCGAGGATGCGACCAAGGGGGGGACAAAGTAGGTAGAATTAAAGAGAGAACTGAGAAATTATGGACCTTGTAGAATGCCAAGGAGAGGACTCTTGGTGAAGAGAGAGGCTATTTTTGTTGTTTCATGGCACACCTTGATTTGGCTGAAGCACAGGAAAACAAAAACTCAATTAATATATTGAGTCGTTTAGTGTCAGACTTCTGGTGTCTTTTGTCATTCAGTGTCCTAACAAATGATTTCTTTAACAGATTTATTTCTTTGTCAGGTATCCGTCTGAAATGAATTCCCTGTGTTTCTTCATATGTTGTGGTTTGGAGCCAGGAACAACGCAGTCCATTTACAAGTCCGTTTCTTTAACAGATAGTGATTAAAGTGTCCTCCACTGTGTTAATAAAATGTATATGAGGGCCAAATTGTGATGATAAGCCCTTTGCGCCTTGAGTACACTCATTTTCTGACTATTAGGTTGCTGTCTTTTATCAGTCTGTTCACTTTTGGAAGTACATGATGGATTACTATTTGCCATTCTGCTCAAAACAGCAGCAGCCACAGCTCTATCAGCAAGGAATCCCAAAACACAGCTGTTGCTAGGTAATGCAGAAATCTCAGTATAGACCTTGACAGGCAAATCCCATCTCTTGATTTTGCTCACTAGAACAATACAAACAATAATAGAAAGAATACTGCATAAGTAAGATTTGCTATCAGTGGTTGGTTTATTTTGAACACTTATTTCTTTTGTGCCTGGGAAGGAGTTAAATGGGCTGTCATCACCTATTTAAATGTACTAATTTACTTAACACTAGAGAAGTGGTGGTGAGGCATGCTCAGGGTGCATATGTAAAGGAACGTCTACCCCAAAGAGATGTTTTAATAGTTAATGAGGAACTTACTTAGCAACAGCATAACAAAGTTGCTACAGTTCACATTCTCCCCCAGCCCTCCCTGAAGTCTCTTTAACCTTTTAAAGCCGCAACAGAAATGTTCACGTTGCAGATAATGACATTCTGGCTGATTTAATAACAGTGTAAACATCACATGATTTGGTTATTATCTTAGAAAATATGCCCTAGTCAGATATTGAGAATTAATGCTAAACACACTTCTGCTGCTGTCAGTGGGCCAAATACTGCAGACTGCAGGAAGGTGGCAGAGGGGCCCAGATGAAAGTAATTCATATTTACTGCCTGTGAGTTCCCTGTGGTAGGATGATCAGATGAGATGTCCTGATTTTATAGGGACAGTCCTGATATTCGGAGCTTTGTGTGATATAGGCACCTATTACTCACCCGCCCCTTGTCCCAATTTTTCACATTTGCTATCTGGTCATTCTACCTATCATGGAGAGCCTGCAAAGGGGGACTTATCTCCCACCCCTTGGAGTGAAGTACTGCTCCACAGTGGCTCTCTTTATGTTATTGCACAGTAGCTTTTAGGCAGTGTGGTCCATGGAACCACTATTACACCAGCCAATACCCCCATGGAAGGGGGATGAAAGGGACTGTGTCCACCTTGGCAGTCATGGGAGTCGGGCAACTCTGCTCATGAGCCACGTGCTGAGAGGAAGGAGAAAATTCTGCCCCTCTCTCATGTAAAGCCCATTCAGTCAAGGTTTGGGCAGGGGTCAGGATTTGCCTTATATATCTGGCCTGGTTGGTCACAGATGAAATTGTACCAGGTAAAAGTCCCGTTGGCAATTTCTAGACAGAGATAATCCCCTGAAGTGTGCTTCAGATAGGGGTGGGAGGGAAAGCATAAATGCCAGGGGTGATTTTCTTTATTTTTTATTTCAAGCACTTCAGAGATTCACATTTTATAAACTAATTTTTTACTTTAGATGTTGCAAAACAATGGGTTAAGAAAATCTCACTCAAGAATAACCTATTCAAAATTGTATGGCTCTCTGAAATACATTGTTTTTCATTTAACCTTCCTACTGTTCCTGAAAAATTAGCTCCTGAAAAATATGAGACACAACACTGAATCATACTCAACTGTTCAGCACAGCAGCCTACCAACAGCCAATATCCTGAACCAGCATGGCTACAACAACACTGCATATTACCTAGCTGTTGTCCTCTTGTGAACAACAAATAGGGGGATGTAATATACAAGAGGCCAGTTTTGGGAGTGCACCCAAGTACCCACAAATGTAAAGATGGTGGGTTTAATTCCTGACTCCCAGTCTCAAAACTAGCACTGTATTGTCACTGAGTTAGTCAGCAGTGCAATAATACAACATTATTTTTAAAGTGGTTTACAAATACTAATTTATAATTAATCCTCAGCCTATAAACAAGAAATATTACTATCCATTTCCATTATCCAATATTATTTTACAGACAGGGGAGAAACTGAGGCAGACAGATTAACTGATTTGTTATAATTCACCCGGGAAATCAATGCGAAATCCAAGATTATCACACAGGAGAGTCTGATTCCCTGATCTCTGTTCAGACCATTAGACAACAAGTCTGTGCTCAGTAGTTCACCTATGATCTCGGACATTAGAGGGGTTTACTGAGAGACATAATATTGGCAGGAATTATTGCCTATGGCAAGATTCATATGATTTTAAGTGAGATTGTTTTGTTTATTCTTTTGAAAAGACTTTGAAAATATTTTTATGCCTTTTAAATTATGATACTCCATATTAACACGCCTCACTTTTAATGTAAAACAGGACTAGAATGAATTGTGGAAACATACGCATGCTTTATCTTCAAGTACTTTCTGTTCATACCTACTTTTAAAATACTAAATGTGATAAAATATCTCAAAAGGCTGCTGTTTGCATGCTAGGCTCTTGGGCTATGTCTACACTTACACCTTTAAGTCGACTGAGATATTTTTGTTAAGGGGCTCTACAGGCACAGAGCACCTACCAAGTAGAATATTGTACATGTGCATTTGGAAGATCAAATGAATGTTTACTCACCACTTCTCCTCCTCTACTTGAACACCTATGGATTGGAACTTACTGGTTGCTTTATTTTCACCTGGTTTGGCAGATTCTTCAGCGCCATCAACCTGAAGAAATAACCAGATATAAATAGAATGTATTTTCAATAAAAATATTAGTGCACCTGAATCACTTTATTTATTACTATGTTAATTATCAAGGATGTACACACATGGCTGGTACCATAACTACCTTCATCTACTCAGATAGTTTGAGTGTCAAGTGCTATGCATTTATTATTCAAATAATGATGTTTTTTCAAATAATAGTAAAAACACTTTATAAATTAGCACAAAATACTAAGGCAATGATGGACTCCCAAACTGTAGGTGGAGTTTATCCAGTGTATAATAGATGCTTATTATTCAACATTCATTATAATTAATGTAATTATGTATGTGAAGTGATGTTAAAGTTATATTTTTAAAGAAATTTGCTTCATTTGAATGTAAGGGTTCTGGAACTGAATATAACAGATACAAGATAAAAAGAAAATGAAGGTCACACTTGCTTGTAACCTACAGAGTCCTGTAGCACTTTAAAATAAATAAATCTATTATTCTTTAAGAGTGCCACAGGACTCTGTTTGTTTTTCTGCAATAGACTAACATGGCTACCCCTTTGGAACTTTACTTGTAACCTGAGTTCTTTGAGATGACTCTGTACAGTTGGTGCAATACCCAGAAGCAGGAATATACAGAGCCACTCGAAGAAAAAATATCAATTGCTCTTTACTGGTGGTGGTAGTTTGTTACTCTCCATATTCATGTATTCAGATATTCATAACACATATTCAGTGATGTCAAATGAATTTTCTAGTTTAGGTGGGCTTACTTTACAAAGTAAATTGAATCACTGGTGATTTTCCATTCACCCAGCAGGACTGTAAACTCTTTTGGGCAGTGAACATCTTATTCTATGTGTCTTCTCAGGTCGAGAAGAACCTTCCTCCGGAATTAGTGGCATTGCAATCAATGGGACTACCCATGTATGACACTACTCAATGTGCATAAGGATGGCAGAATCTGGTCCTTATATTTGTAAAGCCGCAAATTTATGGTTTTACAAATATAATTGATTGTTAATAACAAAAGAGTTTCATATGGGAAAGTAGAGTAAAGTTCAGAAGTGACTTCAGGATTCCTATTCTGAGCTCTTGTATCTGAGCACTTATATTTTTAGATCTAGATGGAGAAAGGAGGAAACACAATGCTAGCACATACCATCATGGATGCCCTCCCTATCAGCGATCAAATAAGCAGGTAGTTTATAGAGCATGCAATAGAAATAAAGAGGCTCAGGACCCAAATGATTCCTACTAAGAGTTGGATTGTGTTATTAGTTCTTGCCCTGAAGAGCTTACAAATTAAATTGGATCAACATAGAAAAAGATGACATCAAGTACTAGATATGATTTAGAGTTACTAAGCCCTTTGAAGAAGCATAGCATCTACCCCTGATGTCTTGTTAGATACTGAGCCTTAAACCTGTTACTGGTCCTGGTCCATTGCTCACCTAAATCTCAAATAATAATAAGTTTAGAAGGAAATCCAACAGTTGTCAGAAAGAAGGAAACATTTTTGTGGTAGATCTTTTTAATTTTGTTGTTAACCTGAGTTGTGAAGCAGAGCTGTGAAATGTGAGCAGTCCTGGTGCAGATTGTAAAATTTCTATTACATACACCACAGAAAGAAAATGCAGTACATCAAAAACATTGGACTGACTCACTTGTCCTGCATTGTTTTCTAAAGGAGCATCTCAACACTGTTACTTTAGATGGACATGTTCACTGGACACGGATGCTTATGGTTTACAAGTACCTAACATACCCACAGTATTTTCAATATTCCTTTCATACGTTGTATAAGGAATATAATTATTTGCAATCAGTAAAAGTCAAGATTTTAGGCAGAAAATTTCAAAGGCACAACCCCCCCAAAAAACTTTTTAATGCTCCAGACCCAGAGCTACCCCACCAAGATGGGACTGGCAATCTGTTTGTTGACTGATGAGGGACTGGACGGGGCCCTTCCCTTGCTCAAATAAAATAACCCAAACACTGTTGAGAGGGGAGTTTATGCCTTCACTTTGCCCATGTCCTGAGATAATACATCTGAGCTTGAGCCCCTGGATTCATGCATCCACTGGCATTTGACCACCAAGGAAAAGGATTGACACTGATGCAACAACCTATGATTCTACTGTGGCAAGCCAGGGCAAAACATATGCTTTGTGCCCATCGTGGATATCAACCAAGAAATAATTGGGAAACAAGTTTTCCCAGGCCTTTTTGAGGGATCAGGCATGGGTGCAGCCACAAAATGATACCTTGGAACAACCCCGCCCAATTCTTAATGGGAACCCATCCAGGCCAAGTGAAGACCTTACTGCATTTTTTAATGCAAATCCAGATATGCATTCCAGGCAAGGCCACATGGATCCCACCATAGTCTGTGCTCATCAGTTCTGATGCAACTGACAATGGTATGGATGTGAGGACTCTCCAGGCCCTGTGAATCTCCATTCAGCAAAAGCCTACATCAGTTCTCATGGAAACTACAAATTGGGGCTGGTGAATGAGGAAACTGTGCCACGGAGAGGTAATCCAGTTCAATGATTTCTTCCCTATGCTTCCCTATTGAACCTTGGGAGTCATCTGTCTGGTGTGTCACAACCCACACATTCTCTGCCAGGATCAAAATTTCAGCGTGCTCTTTGAGCATTGCCATCAGGTCTGAACCAATACATAGTAGTCCACCATGATAATATACTTGATTGAAAAACCATGCACAGCACATATGCCATGTCAAGACTGTTCTGGAGAGACCATGATTGCATGGTCTGTATGTAAAATTAGAGACTATACCTTTGATCAAATCTACAAAGAGTTTTTTGGGTATCTCCTCTTTCCAGAAGACTTTAGGATGGACCCTCCAGAATGATCGGGAACCAGGATCATGAGGCAACATTTCATGAAGGCAGAATAATATATGTGACGGTTGCACACACATTCTGCAGTTAGATGTCTTGTAATTGTATTACAACAATATCCTAAGCAGACCATTTCAAAATACTCTCCAGTCTCCTGCTTCTTTTGGTGGTCTTGCTTATATTCACTCTTGCAACCTCTATGCACATACCAAGGTATTACACACTAAACTGCTTGGCACCCTCATGATGCCAGAAATCACATTCAGGTCCTGGACTGCTGTGACTGTGAACTCCCTGAATCCTATGGCACGTGATAGTATGAATGAATGGGGATCAATTAACCAGGCTGACACATTTGCCCTCAGCCAAGATGACCACTCAATTCTTGCTAGTACATGTCATTCACCTTTATGAGTTTCCTGACAGCATCAACTCAGATCCAGGTCCACAGTTTATCTTGTGCTTCAGAACCAACGACCTCCAGTTACTAAATGTCCACTTCTCTGTGGAACACCCTCCCCCCCCCCCTCGACAGCTAATCAGACAAAGAATGTGAATAAATTATTAGTGCAATATCTATGAAGTTTAGTTAACTATCACTCAGATGACTGGTCTGCCTCCTGCTTCTATGCTGATTTTACATTCAATAACATGGACCACACTGAGCAGAGCCCCTATTTTGCCAATTATGGGTGTGATGGCTAGACAATAGCCTGTGAAACCCTGAAGACATTTTAAGGAATTAAGATAAACTTTACTGAATGAAATTAAACCTTATTGAATTAACATCTTTGGGGTTCACAAGATAAATGCAATTTCTGGCAGCTCAAAGGTCTTTTTGGAACAATATGTATGAAGTGGATTTCCTTAGGAAATACCTTGAGATGAGTGGAATACAAATTCTCCCCTCTGAAGCCAACCTTTTCTCAAGACATGCCCTGGGGAGCGAGAGACCCTTTGTATACTAAATACTTGCTTCTGGAAACTCCAGTTCAAAGACCCCTGAACGGTATAAAAAGGAAACATGCAGTAAGTATGCCTGTTTTGAGCAGAAGCTGTGATAAACTTGTAACCACAAGGAATTTCCAAGGGTAGGATATTAAAAGAGTGCACTTACCAGGGCTCAAGTGACAGTTGGACTGGACCTTGGTAATCTTATAAGCATTAGCATAGGTCCTTTAATTTTTAAAATGTTTTCTCTGTAATGCTTTGTACCATACGAATAAAGTAGGTTTGCCTAGAAAGAACTGTGGGGTAACTTATATCTGTAGCAATTGCTCTGTCATTTATCTCTCAAGAGAAAACGCACAGGTGTCTTAGAGCAATTACAGAGTGAAGACAAGATAACTATCCAGCCTGGAAATACCCAGTCTGAGGAGAGACATGTAGTTTCTCCATCAAAGTAAGGCAACAGCTGGGGATCGGAAAACCAAGAATGGGTGCCCTTGCTAAAACCCTGAGGGGAATACAGGTGCATTTGAAAGAGTCCAGCGGAGGCCAACAAAAATGATTAGGGGGCTCTGGCACATGACTTACGAGGAGAGACTAAAGGAACTAGGCTTATTTAGTCTGCAGAAGAGAAGACTGAGGGGTGATTTGATAGCAACCTTCAACTACTTGAAGGGGTGCTCCAAAGAGGAGGGAGCGAGGCTGTTCTCAGTAGTAACAGAGGACAGAACAAGGAGCAATGGTTTCAAATTACAGCTGGGAAGGTCAAGGTTGGATATTAGGAAAAACTTTCTCACTAGGAGGGTGGTGAAGCATTGGAATGGGCTACCTAGGGTGGTGGTGGAATCTCCATCTTTGGAGATTGGCCCAGTTAGACAAAACCCTGGCTGGGGTGATTCAGTGGGAGTGGTCCTGCTTTTTAGCAGGGGGTTGGACTAGATGACCTCATGAGGTCCCTTCCATCCCTATTATTCTATGATTCTATGATTTGCCCTGAAGTTTAAATTGTGCCAATGGGTTCTACCTCCAATTACACCCCACGCTATTCTCCCTGAACCTGGCAATGGCAAACACCAGTCAGAAAGAGGTAAAGGGCCACCTTGTGGATGCTAAGAAGGCTGAAATGGTATGTGAACCACCAAAGACCTTTTCAGTGGGCCAAAAGATTTGGCTGTTCATCAAAAATCTCTATACAAACAGGTCATCCAGCAATTTACAGCATCAGTTCCTCAGACCTTACTGAAACTGTCAGAAAATAAATCCTGTTACTTTCAAGCTCTGCTTACCTAGGTCTCTCTACATGCCATACCCGGGAAGCCCATTCCCCAACTAGATGCAGCCACTGCTCTGCCTGCCAGTTCTGGTTCAAGAGCATGAAGACTATGAATTCCATGCCATACTGGACTCCAAAGTGAAATAAGGCAGGCTGTGATACCTCACAAAATGGGAAGGGTATGGTCTCAAAGGGTGTGCCTACACTTACAAATTAAGTCAATTTAAGCTTGCTTAAATCGACTTAATTTAATCTGTGTCCACACTACATTTTCCTTAAGTTGACTTAAGCAGCTGCTTAAGTCGACTTAAGGAAAATTGAAGTCGACTTTATAAAACCTCGTTTTAAATCGACTTTGCTGGCTAAGTCAACTTTAGAAAGTTGACTTACCCAATGTGGATGTGGAGTAGCCCTAAGTCGACTTTAAGTCGACTTAGGGGGCTTTAGGGCTTCCCCACTGCCCTCCCTGCCAGGGTGGCTGGCACAGCCACAGCCTGGCATGCCCCCCCACAGGGCAGGACAGATCCCTGCCCACCCTGCCCCTGTGCCCTGCCAGGGTCCCTGTCAGGCTCATCCCCCATTGTACCAAGGTACAATGGGGCAAAGGCTGAGCCCCCTGGCACTTGGCAAGGGGTGCCTCCCCTGGCACTTGGCAAGGGGTGCCCCCCCTGCCACCGTGGACCTGTCCCAGGTCCACCTAGCCCCTACAATTTGACCTCGTCATTCAGTGTGGACGCTCTAGGTCGATTTGGTAGGGTCCCCTCTAAGTCAACTTAAAATTTGAGTGTGGACATGCTAAGTCGACTTAGCTAAGTTGACTTAAATTAACAAGTGTAGACATAGCCAAAGAGTGGGACCTGGGAACCTCCTAGATCCACATCCCTGAACGTGTAAATTGTTTTCACAGGGAACATCAAGATAAGCCTGACCCAGCTATGATGACCCAGGAGCAACTCCGAGGAGGGGATGATCTAAAGATGTGATTAGTTAAAGCCTGGGTCTGCAGTGTTTGGGGTGACTGATGCTTCTACACTGCTACTTGGCATCCATGGCAGAACCACAATTCAGTGTGCTATAAATCCTGGAAGACGAGGTACTACTGGAAAAACTGCTCATGAAGGACACAATTGGCAGCAACCCCCCATGACTGCTGATTGGTCCACATGCACTATCTGAGCAAGGAGTCTGTCTTCAAGGCAGATCCCTGACCTGCTGCTGAAACAGACCCTGCCTCTTTCCTGCTTCCACTCTCGTTCCTGGTCCCCATTTCCTCTCTTTGTTCCAGCCTTTCTCCTCTGTGAGATCCAGCTCTGCTCCTGCCTTCCCTGACACCAAATACCCGAGTTCTGACTCTTGGCTTCGATTCCTAGCTGTAACTCAGGTTTGATATTTGGCTTGGGCATTTGGCCTCTGACTCTGGTTTGAACCTTTGCACTGGCATCTGCTCTGGTTCAGATCCTTGATTCTGTTTAGTGGTCCCTGCTCGGACCTCTAGGACTGACCGCCCACGTTCTGGTTGCTCATACTGAGTACCGTAGCTATGCTAATCTAATCCCAATGTAGATGCAGTTAGGTTGATGGAAGAATTCTTCCACCCACACTGCTTGGAGAGGTGGTCTGTCAGAAGTGACTATGTGGTGCTACAATGGCATAGCTACAATGCTGAAGGCAGCTACTGTAGCACCTCTAATGTAGACTCAATCAAGGGGCTGCTCCCAGCTCCATAACACACACAGCCTAAAGTCTCTCAGCCTAGCTCACAGTAAGTAGATAAACGTAGTAAGACCAATGATCTGGACATCTGTGTGAGACCATTCATGTGCAAACATCCTCTTTATCTTTAAGAAAAGATTAAGTCCTTTTTCCTGGGGGGCAGGGATTGGTCAGTTTGAGGAGCACTCCCTATTTGCTTGGGATTCATTTTTCCTGCAAAAACCAGAATTGAGTCTTAGCTAACACCAGGCTGTCTTGTTCTAATAGCATGAATAAGCAGGTAGATAATAATAAGCAATTATGAGCACATCATGCATTTACTGTCATTAATTTAAGGGATGCATGAGAAAGACTAATAAAAAGTTAGATCAAATCTAAAATAGAAATACATAGCTTATATACTGTTCTCTTTTCCCTAAGTTTTAACTGAGAGCAGATGGATTAGTTTTCCTGTTTCACGCCACTAGAGGTAACAAAGTTTAATTTACTTTAAATAAGGGCGAATCAGAGGGATTTTATCTTGTGCTCTTGCGGGTGACATAACAGCTAAGTAGAATAATGCTGTCTCATCCAAGTAACTAACAGTTGCTTCCAAATGCATGAATAAGCAGTGACAATTCAGCTAAGCTGGCTGAAAATATTTTTCTGGTGATAGTGTAGTGTAAGTCATTGTTTTACATATTCTCTTTCCATGATTTCATTCATGCTGTTCTGAACCCTGCTGTGATATGATTCAAAGGTTTGTGCTCATGTATGTAATTTAACAGAACTGAATAATAATAAGAAGCCTCAATAAATCCTTACATGGGATATATTTAAGATTAATTGGGAAAACCATCACCAGCAACAGAGAATAATTAAATACTACTGAAATCTCTACAGTCACCTGACAGAAATCAGTAACTAATCAAAAAAGTGATTCAAAAGAGGAAAAAAATGGAGCAATCCTGCACTAACGTAGAAACCCACACTAACAAGAACAGGCAGGTATCTGCTACTCAAAAACCTCTACTTTACCTGTATTCCAATGGATAAACATCTGTTTTTCTTGAAGTGGTCCTTCTTTCTGTCTTCCACAGCAACAGAGGCAATGGTGGTGGCTGTGGTGACTGCTGCTGTATTGTTGCCTACGTGCTGACTTGCTGGGCCATGGATCTGTGCATTCGCAGCTTCAATAGCAGCAGTTAGGGCCTTCATACTGTCCAAGCTTTCTGTAGAGTTACTAAGTCCAGACTGACTGATGATATCTCCTCTTTGTCCCTGCCCATCCATGTATGCATCTTGGGCAGACTCTGTGCTGCTCTGGGCTGTGATGGAAATAAAAGGTTTTGTGGTGGTTCTTGGTGGAACGGGAGGCGGTGTCTTCTTATACGTGGTAATGCAGGATGACACTGGAAAGAGTGAGAAAGACTCTGACTTACATTTCAGTTTTCACATCTTAAGCAGCAAACCAATGGGGAAAAGAAAGGATTCCAAATATGCAAACGTCAATCCGCATGGAGGAGGGCGGCACCGTATGTTGACAAGTCAAAGTAGGTGCCAGTTAGAACGCTTCATTACCCTACTTAATATTTCTGCTCCTTCAGATGTGACTCCGATGATTACCAATACAGGAAATGGAAAAGATGCAGACATCGAGTCCTTCTTCTACCACTTTATTATTCTCTTTAATATATTTTCTACTCATTTGTGTCAGTTCAGTTTTTAAATGAGTCGAGCAATGGGGCTTCCTTCAAAATGTCATAGTTTTAAAACAAGAGTAACAGAGATTGGCCTCCAGACACTCACTCTGGCTAAACTGTATTGCAGGGGCATCAAACATGTGGACCATAGGCCAAATGCGGCCCTTGAACCATTTCCATCCAGCCCGCAACTGGCCTCCACAGGACCACACTTTCCCTAACAGAGAGAATGTGTGGCCTCGCATACACAGCACTCTGCGATGGCACAGGAGTCTCGTAGTATTTGGATTTATGGTATGTACAGCCCACCTGAAGTACATTTAAGTCAAATCTGGCCCACCATAGCAAATGAGTTTGACACCCCTGCTGTATTGGATCCAATGTTTTACTGCAGCCATGTTTTCTGTCTATCTATCTAGTATTTTTACTGTACTTATCACAGTGGGATCAGAATACTAAGTTAGACCCAAGTGTAGGCCGAATTTTTAAACACAGTTGTTGGCCAGTGATGATAGGAACTGCAGCTACTGCATCTGAGGCCTGGTCTGTACTTAAAATTTAGGTCACCACAGCTATGGTACTCAGGAGTGTCAATCTAACCCCTGGGGTAGAGGCAGCTAGGTCAACAGATGAATGATTCCGTTGTCTTAGCTACCACCGCTCAGGGCAGCAACGTTTCTACAGTGATGGAAAAACTCCTTTCATTGCTGTAGGCTGCATCCATGCTATGGGGTAATGTTGTCATAGCTGCAGCGCATAGCATAGCCATGGCCTAAGAGAGTCAAAGAGCATTCTAAATTAAAGCCTGTTACCACTAATTAAATGTCACCCTATGTCTATATGTCTGACCACAATAGATGTCTCTTTCTTTGCCATGGGGCCTTAGATCTCTTTGAAATACTTATTGAACATGAAAAATAACAGTAGAATCCATTTAAAATAACGAAACCAACATATTGGCAATTGTTATTACAGATTTCTCCCCTGCTAATGATGGCCCCAATTCTGCAAAGATTTATGCACGTCTTTCATTTTACACTTTGTGAGTAGTTCCGTTAGTCTTTGCTGTGTTGGAACCTACAAGGGAAACCCCCATGGTTCATTGGAATTGTGGTGCTCTACTTTTCTGAAGATCAGGTCATTTTTATTCATGTGCTCATGTATGAATTTAGAATCCTAACTTTAGGTTCTAAGGTTTGAGAATTTTTGCCTGTGCATACAAAATTATATATGTGCAATGCACTTCACTGAGAGAAAACTAATAAATAAGTAACTACAAATCTATCCTTGGCTGCTCTGTATGAATGAAATCCTGGGATGCTTAAAAATGAGAAAAACAAAACAAAACAACGAACACCCGCCTCCCTCTCCCCCAACCCAAAACCCTATTCGGAACCAAAACTCAATCAAGCAATACTTTATTTTAAAGAAAATAAATGTAGGCGCTAATCTGTGCATAGTTCAGATGCAAACATGTTCGCATACATTCTTATTAACAACAATCATAAGGCAAGAAATGACTTATCAGATCCTCTTAACTGGCAGACATCTATGCCACCCACATAAAAGGTAACTGTACTTCAACTGTTCTGCTGCCTGTTTGCACTATATGGTTGTTGAGCCAAAAGCAATTACAACATTAATTTGGATAAGTCCACACATCTCAGATCTTTTTGATTGATGTATGAATTCATTTTATTTGCTGTGGAGTAAAAGGCATCTACAGGACATGAAATCACATTTAGAATTTTAAAATTTTGATTAAGATTCTATTTTTCTATTTTTTCTAGTAATAGGTCTGCAAATATTAAATTCTCCATCAGTGGATCCCATCCCATTTCAACATAAATTTTCTCTACTCTGACATCTGATGAAGTGGGACTTTGCTCACGAAAACTCATGCAAAAAAATAAATTTGTTAGTCTTTAAAAGTGCCACATAGGATTCCTTTTTTGGGGGACGGGGGAGGCTCACTGAAGAGTAATGATTTTGAAAGCATAATAAAATGAACTGATTTAATGAACTGGGATTAATTTGTGATGTATCAATCATGAACTACAGATTCTTTTGTGTGTATGCACGTGGCGGGTGGGAGGTGACTGCCAAGGGGGAAGGATGGATAAAAACAAGTTCCTACAATTTTAAAACTAGTGAATTTAGTAGTTTGCAATGTATAGTAAGGTTTGGTTTAAACAGCTTATGAAGGGACAAGTCTGTGGTGCCCCCAAAAATCATTTGGCGATCAGCTCCAGCCCCACTCCCCAGATCTGGCTCACCGTCGCTGGCCCTGCAAGTACTGTCCCTGGATCTGGCTCACTGCTGCTGGTACCACAAGCACTGGCCTTGGGGCCAGATCCAGCTCCTGCTGTTGACACCGTGAGTGTTGGCCCTGGCTCCTGCCACGAGCCCCATGAGCGCTGGCCCCAGCTAGCTGCCGCAGGCCCCGAGGCCGGCTCTGGCTCCAGGGCTGGTCAACTCCTGCCGCCATGTGTGCTGGGTCCAGGCCGGTTGGCTCCTGCCACCGGGGGCCCCGGGTCCCTGGGCAGGGCTGGCTGCTGCCACTGACCCCAGGTGCCAATCCGGGGCCAGCTGCCACCCCCAACCTGGGGCCAGTGCAGCAACTCCCAGAGGCATGGGGGAGCTGAGGGCAGGCAGGCGCAGGCTCTCTGCAACTGTGGTGCTGGGATTCGGGGCACTGGCTGCGAACCTTGGGGCCTGTGCCCCCTGCTCACAGGTGTTTATCTTAAAGCTCTCTAGTGAAGGAAAGTCCACAGTCTCCCTAGGCAATTTGTTCCAGTGCTTAACTACCCTGACAGTACAGAAGTTTTTCCTAATGTCCAACCTAAGCTGTCCTTGCTGTAATTAATACTGCTTCTTGTCCTATCCTCAGAAATTAAGGAGAGCAAATTTTCTTCTTCCTCCTTGTCACAACCTTTTATGTACTTAAAACTTATGTTCCCACTCAATCTTTTCTTCTCCTGACTAAACAAATTTAATTATGTTTTAATCTTTCTTCATAGGTTATGTTTTCCAGACCTATAATCACTTTTGTTGCTCTTCTCTGGACTTTCTCTAATTTGTCCACATTTCCTGAAATGTGGTGCTCTGAAAAGGGCACAGAACTCCAGGTGAGGCCTAATCGGTATTCCTTCCTAGGCAGTCATTTCCCATTTTTCATGTGTGCAACTGATTGTTCCTTCCTAAGTGGAGTACTTTGCATTTTTCCTTACTGAATTACATCCTATTTACATCAGACCATTTCTTCAGTTTGTCCAGATCATTTTGAATTGCAATCCTATTCTCCAAAGCATTTGCCACACCTCTTAGCTTTGAATTATCCTCAAACTTTGTAAGTATACTGTCTATGCCATTATTTTAATGATTAATGAAGATACTGAACAGGCTCAGACCCAGAACTGACCCCTGCAGAACCCACTCAATATGCCCTTCCAGCTTGACTGTGAACTACTGCTAACTACTCTCTGGGAATGGTTTGCTAACCAGTTATGTACCCACCTTATAGTAGCTCTATAGTAGATCTAGGTTGTATCTCCCTCATTTGTTTATGAGGCCATGCAAGAAAGTATAAAAAACCTTACTAAAATCAATATATACCACATCCACCATCTACAAGGCTTGTTACCCAGTCCAAGAAAGCTGTGAGGTTGGTTCTTGAGAAATCTGTCAATTTGTTCTTGACAAATCTATGCCGACTATTATTTATCACCTTATTATCTTCTAGGTGTTTGCAAAGTGATTACTTAATTATTTGCTCCATTATCTTTACATGTACTGAAGTTAAGCTGAATGGTCCTGAATTCCCTGGATTGTTTTTATTTCCCTTTTTAAAGATCGGCACGATATTTGTCCTTTTCCAATCCTCTGGAATCTCTCCTGTCTTCTGAATAGTTGGCAAGGATTGGGTTTAAGGTATTTTATTCCACTGATAAATGCATCCAGTGAGGAAAACAGTTTACAGTATGAGGAAACATGCCTGCATCTTTAATATTGTTCTTCAGAGGAGCAAAGAATGGACAAGTCATATACTGAAATTGTAAAAAGAAACAGAGGAAGAAAAAGACAAAGTTGTTTTAACAGGTCAATACATATCCTTAGTTTCCTGGAGTCACATGGCACATACTGAACAAATCCAGGCAGAGTGCAAGTCATAGAAAAGCCCCAGGCATTTCATTACTGGAAATGATGCAAGCTGCCGCCACTCCTTTGCTGAAATGACAACAAAACAATGCTAAAGCTGCAGTTTGCAGCAGCTGCTCTTGAAATGTCAGAGCTTACCGAACGCTTCAAAAGTTTGCAACATAACAAACAAATGGACTTTGTGCCTCATTTTTCTCCCCAATCACTTTTGAGAACCTGGCGATTTGTGGGATGGCAACCAGTAGGGTCTAAAAAGGCATTTGGCTCTTTATGTTTGCTACCACATTTGAATGTTAAAAAGGTGTTTAAGAATACAAAGCAAACACGCACCGTGGCAGTCTCTGCCCAGGCCACCTGGGATTAAGTGCTTAGCCCGTGGAAGAGGGAGAGGATCATGTTGACCTTCTGGCCATGCCAGGAGCTGTGCCAGTGGGTGCCAAAGAGAATCCCACCCAGCTCTTCTCTGCTAAAAAAGACCACAAGGAAAGTGGGTTTTGAGGGAAATGGCTGCAGAGTGAGAAAGAGAGAAAATCCTTCACCCAAACCCAGAAGACTACTAAGGCTTTCTGGATACAAAGCAGTTTACAGGGCACCCAGTCTGCAAAGGAGTTTATTCTTTCCTTCAGAGACATACGCAGGACCTGTTCCAAAACATGGGGAAGTCAATGCACAGATTCCTACTCACTTCAGTGAATTTTGGATCATGCCCATTGTTCCCATTTGTATTAATGGACTAATGAATAAACTCCGAATCATTAGTTTTGCTCTTTTCCTATGTTTGCGATATGACTACTTGTGATAGTTTGATCCCAAATACCTCATGGCACTGCATTTTCTCCATGGGGTAACAAAGTGAGGGTGTTTCTTCTGCTAGCTAATGTTTCCAAAGTGCTAACTCACGAGACAGGAATTTAGAACAAGGAGTGTCAACCACCCGGCTGAGAAGGAAGTCCAACAGTTTAAAAAAATTTCCAGGCTTGCTTAATATCAATTGAGCTTGAAACTTTTCATTGTAAGAGCAGTTCTGTTGTTTAAACAAGCTCACTAGGGAGATGAACAGCAGGGAACAAACATAAGCATGCAGTCACAGACTTGTATAAATCAGTGATGGGTGCTCCACAAAACCTTCAGACACACAGATCAAACTGTGCAATGGGATCAATTTCATACTTTCTTTTGGATAGAGCAAATGAGAATATATGTAAGCAATACATTTCACTGTCTAATTTGGCAATCTCACATAAGCATGATTAGCAAAAGGAAGAATAAGTAGACGCAAATTTAAAGTTAATTAAATAATAGACTCAAAGGGTACGTCCACGCTGGAGCCTTAGGTCGACTTAAGGACGGGGAAGTCAACCTGCAGACCACTGCGTCCACACCGGGCATTTATTAGATCGACTTAAGTGCTTCCTTAAGTCGACTTAATAACACCACCTTTTAAGGTCAACCTAAGGCTTAAGTCAACCTTATTAATTAGATGTAAGCCAGTGTAGACAAGCGATAGCCCTTAAGTCAACCTAATTGGCCTCCAGGCCCCCTTGCAGAGTTCCTGGCCACTCCTCCGTCAACCTAGCACCTGCCAGTGTGGCAGGGCTGTGGACTCTCTAAGTCAACTTACCAAGGTCGATTTTAAGTCGACAAAGTCAATCTTGGTTAAATCTACTTAACAGAGCCTCCAGTGTACACGTACCCATAGATACTAAGGTCAGAAGGGATCATTATGGTCATAGTCTGACCTCCTGCACGATGCAGGCCAAAAACCTAACGCACCCACTCCTGAAATACACTTCTAATCTCTGACTGAATTATTAAAGTCCTCAAATCACGATTTAAAGACTTTAAAGTACAGAGAATCCACTAGCAAATGAGCCGAGCCCCATGCTACAGAGAAAGGTGAACCCCGCTCCCCAAGAGCCCTTGCCAATCTGCCCTGGGGGAAAATTCCTCCCCAACCTCAAATATGGGAATCAGTTAAACTTTGAGCATGTGGGCAAGACTCACCAGCTAGACACCCAAGAAAGAATTTGCCGTAATAACTCAGAACCCACCACATCTAACATCCCTTCTCAGGTCGGCATATCCAGCACCAATAGTCAAAAATTAATCACCTGCCAAACTAGGTCAACCTATCATACCATTCCCCCCATAAATTTATCAAGTTCGGTTTTCAAGCCAGCCAGGTTTTTTGCCCCCCACAGTCCCCTTGGAAGTCTATTCCAGAACTTTACTCCTCTGATGGTTAGAAACCTGCATCTAATTTCAAGTCTAAGCTTCCTGATGTACAGCTCATATTCATTTGTTCTTGTGTCCACATTGGTGGTGTACCCAAATAATTCCTCTCCCTCTCTAGTATTTATCCCTCTGATGTTTATAGAAAGAAGTCATATCTCCCCTCAACCTACTTTTGGCTAGGCTAAACAAGCCAAGCTCACTCTCTCATATGAAAAAAAGCAATGAAGTTCACTGTTTTTAGGGTGTGGTAAAAGGGGTAGCCAATATATATATCAGTATTATTCTATAAAATAAACATGGTTATTTGGTCATATACTCAATAGATCAGTGGTTCCCAACTTTTTTGGCTCAAGGTCCATAAATATCATTTTTACAACTTTGAAGGGCCACCAGTCTATCAACTCATAAAAAATGTATTGATGGATACACCATTAAGGTCTACAAATCACTACATATTTAAAGTAAACATTTTGATACTACTGTGCTCATTTTTACATTCACTATTTTACACCTACAAATTACTCACAGTATGTCACATACTCACAGAAAAAGCACTAGTATAGATGAGTGACTGTCAGCAGAGGTGGTGCTGCTCCTCAAAAACATTTGGGGCATACAGGCCCCAGCCCCCCTGTGGAGCCCCTTCTCCCACATCCCCGGGCCCGATTGGCCCCCCGGGCCTGATCCAGCCGCTCTGCCAGGAAACCTTGGAAAGCTATACAGATGATCTAAAATAGCTGTAGTATACATAATAAGTCAAACTATTAAGGTCCAATATCTCAGCTTCTTCAGTACTTAAAAGCAAGTGGTGCTTATCTTAATGAAAAGCTGGCATCCTGCAGCAGCAATTTCTAGCCCTGCTGGGAAACAAGAAATGAAACCTGAAACTTGTCACAAGTGTAGGCATGAATATGGCTATTTTTGAGTGGAAAATTCTACATGTTGGGGTAAAAGATGAAAATATTTCTCTGGCACAGTTGTTCTTTCTTTCTAGCTGTTTGAAGCTTCTGTGATCACAAATTTAATCACTGTCCCAGAGTGGAGATAAAATTAATGAGCAGAGTGCACGTTAGGCCATGAAAAGAGTCTATATGCAATTTATTACATGACTACTGCTACCATTTAATAAATACACATAAAGAACTATATGTACACATCCGTCTCACAGGAATCATTCACTTGTTATTGAAATGCAGATCCCTTGTGTTAGAATTTAACAGAAGTTTAACAGTGCACATGAGACATTACAAAACAGTTGTAAGGGAGGTAAAGAAACCCAGACACAATTGAAACTGCAGCAAGAGTGTTATGTAGACTGAGTGTAATTATCTAAATTACAACTTGGATAGGACACCTTACTCATGAAAAAAATACAATGCAATCTTTAATGTTTTCAAATAGCTGAGACTTTGATTTTCTCTTATCTGAAGGACATAGTTAAAATAGACCTGTGTACTGTAGATGGCGAAATCTAGATTTCATCTCAATTAATGCAAATGAGCTCATTTGTCTTAATATACTGGCTAGTGACGTAATGAAGGAGATGAGTGTCATTTGACACTGCTTTGATCTATCATTGTTTAAGATCAAACTGCTGAGAGTTTCTACCTTACACAAGGAGTCTATGGATAATAAAATCAGCCAGTAACCTACATAAATCAATGAACAACTGAATAGGAATTCGCTCAGGCTGATGCTGGAGGGAGTCAGATGTAAAATTTAATTTTGGACTTATCAGTAATCTTTAGCTATTGGCAAACCATCTTGAAAAAGAAGTCCAGAACAGCAGTAACATAGAGTCATTATAAAACAACCATGTGGCACTGTTATAGACAAATTCTCTCAAAAAGAAACTATGGCAGGTTATCCACAATACAAAACATAAACCTCTATGCTTACTGAAATCGGGTGTTTTGAGAAGGGAAAAAATGGCAGAAGGCTATTACTTCTCTTAGTTGACACAAGGTATGAAATAATTATATATGGTTGCAACAGGTGGTTGTGAGTGTGGAATCCATCATTACTGTCCTGTTTAGTCAGCCTGTAAATTATTTACCCTCTCTTCAACTTTACAATGTTAAATTGAGCTAACCAGGGAAAAACTGAGCTAGAGTTTAGTCTAGTGTGCTTTCCTGATTCTTTCTGACCTTAAATAGCTTCTCAAACTTTCTTGATTTATTTGAAGACAAAAGTGGTATATAAAATAATATATGAAAAAAGGTAAAAGCAATCAGAAACGTTACAATAAAAAAAAAAGATAAACTTTTCTGATTACCACAAATGTGTACAATAAAAACAGGATTTAGGATGAATAGAAGAAACTGCATTAAAATGGCTGTCCATTACTCTTAAAACATAAATGGATAACACTGCAGTTGATGAATGTAATAATGCACAGTTTAAAGAAAGAGATCAGGTCCTTTTGCCAGACATTCTCTTAGAGCTGTATCCCTCCAGTAAAGCACTTTATTGATTGTTGATGATCTGGATCTGTTGTTTTACTACAGTTCACTTAAACACGGAAGAGCTCCCAGCACTTTCTATCAGATAACATTGTCAATAAAGTGAGACGGGTTAAATTTTCAAAAATTGCTGTTCAAGTTGTAGTCACAAAGTATGCACAAACAGGTATCTGAGCAGGAAAAACTTGAATATGCACACATCAAGGGTTGACTTTCAAAATAGGTTGCCAGTTTTTGCACTGCTTTGACCCACTTTCTGGTGAAAAGCTTTAATGCCCCTCCCCTTTTTTTCTTTTTCACGTAGTATTAACATTTCCTGTAAGCCTTGCACCCACCCTCTAGTCTTGTAACTGCTATGCACATTATATGGTGGGAACATGGCCGGCTCTCAGGTTTCCCTCTCTGGGCCAGGTCCTCAAACTTCTAAAACTTTGGCAGCTCCACAGACAGGGCCATCCTTGCGGGGGAGGGGAAGGGCGAACAGGGCGATTGCCCCGGGCCCTGCACTGTCCAGCTCCCAGCTGGGGGCAGTGTGGGGCCCATGCCGTGGCCCTCTCCCGCATGGCCACACTTTGCCCTGCCCCCGCTGCCTTTGACTAAAGGCAGCAGGGTGGGAGGCTTTGCCTGGCCTCTGGCCAGGGCCGGCCCTCCCCACCCCTGAGGCATAGCACGCAGGCCCAGGGGCGGGGCAGTTCACGGGGCCCAGCCCCTCTGGGCCAGGCCAGCCTGGCCTGCCCCACATGGTTGGCCCCAGCCAGCGGCGGGGCCTCAGGACCCATTCCCCGGCCGGGGCGCCGCTGGCTGCAGCCTGGGGTCCTGGCCAAGGCCGGCTCATGGCCCCAGCTTTAGCTGGGTCCTGCTCCTGCCGGCCCTGGCCGGTGACGCGAGGGCACGCCGCTGCTAGGAGCCAAGGCTTGCTGGGCTTTCGGGCGGGGGAGCGGGTCGACCTGAGCCTCCCTTCCCCCCTCCAGGGTGGGGGTGGAGTGGGGCCCCTCCAGACCTGTTGGCCCCAGGCCCCGCTCCCCCCTAGGGATGGCTCTGTCCACAGGACAGGGAAGTGGGATGCACCCAAGGCTCTCCAGAAGGGAGAAATAAGGAACGGGAGGGGAAACAAGGGCTCCTGGGGGGAAATTAGCTAGAGTTGAGACTAGGACTATGTCTACACTGGCAAGTTAGTTTGAATTAAGGAAGCTTAATTCGAGCTAACTAAAGCCATGGCTACACTAGGCTTTCATTAGTTCGAATTAAGGGCTTCCTTAATTTGAACTAATACATTCGCTTATACTTTTCAAACTAAGGGTTAATTTGAACTAGTTAGTTCGAATTAACCCAATGTGGCCATGTAAGTTCGAAGTAAGAGCTTAGTTTGAACTAACCGGCACATTGAGCTCAATTGCAATTGAGAAGGTGATGCCAGACTGTATCAAAACCCTTACTAAGGCCTTGTACACACGATCAGATTATCGCGCATTAAAGCTCATTACCGCGCGATAGCAACAACGGCGTACACACGTGCAACAGGGCTCTTGCGCGTTAAGTGCCTTGTTGTCGCGCAATCCAACAACCACTCCGACGAGAGTGGTAACAGCTGTTGCGGATCATATATTGCGCGTTTGAGCTCGTGTGTACGCTTACCGCGCATTGACTGGAGTCCGGAACTGTCCCAGCATTCCCAAGTCGTCCTCTCTGGTCTCCCCCCCCCACCCGCTCTGTGGCCGTGACGAAACTGTCCCCGCCCTGCCCCGAACTTATTCCCGGGATTTTCAAATTTCAAGTCTGTTTCACTTCCTGCTCTCTTCCTCGTGGAGTGTGTTTGTGCTCCGATCATCAGTAGCAATGGCGGCCCGCCGTGGAAGACGCGCACCCCTTTGGAGCACGGCAGAGGTGCTGGACCTGATCAGCATCTGGGGAGAGTCCGCCGTGCAGGCGCAGCTACGCGGCAGCAGGAGGAATTATGACACATTTGGCATAATTTCTCGGGCCATGTCAGAGAGAGGGCATGATAGAGACACAGTGCAGTGTAGATCAAAGGTGAAGGAGCTCAGAATTACCTATCACCGAGCGAAGGAGGGAAACCGCCGTTCTGGATCAGCGCCTGCAACATGCAGGTACTATAAGGAAATAGAAGCCATCCTCAGCGGGGACCCCACAACCACTGCCAAAAGTCCCGTGGACACTTCAGCCCCTCCTCGTCCGGTGATTGCCAGAGCCGAGCAGGATGAGGACGTTGTTGAGGAGGAGGAGGAGGAGGAGATGGAGGATGACACGGAGGAAAGCGCAACCGCGTGTAGCCAGGAGCTCTTCAGCAGCCCCGCTGAGACGTCCACCCAAGGCTTGAACTGCAGCTTGTTCTCTGAGGCGGCAGAGGGGGGTTCAGGTAAGTTTCTCCTTCATTCAGCTCTGCTCCTGCTAAAATATCATTGTCTGGGGTGGGGGTGCTTGCGGGTCCCCGCTGTGCACACTATTTACTCTGCATTCATTAGCAGGGCATCAATACAAGCAGTGATTGTAAAATAATCATCTGCATTTAGGTCAGAAAAGGTTTCCTCGATGTACCTCCAGAGCCTAATACTCAGGTTAGATGGGAGAGCGTTTGTGTCTGCGCTCCCAAAGACAGACACTCTGCCTCTCCAGCTGCAAAGCACAGCCCTGGGAACCATGGCAGCACACAGTGCAGCAGCATACGGTCCCGGCCTGCTACCGGCGGCATGTAGGAGATGTATTCTAGATGGAAGGGGCACTCTGAGGAGAGGGATATTGGGTTCCATCTGTGTGCCCTCTTCCGATTCTTAGCCCCCGGTAAGCCGTCTATTAGAATGTACCTTGTCTGCTTCAGCGCAGCGTAGTGTGTTGACCGCCCTGTACCTTCCAGTGGAATGTGCTACTGGAAGGTTACATTGGCTATCTATGCTATGTGTTAACAATGTCTATATTGTTATTTTTGTATTAGAATTGAGCTTCACAAGGCCGGTGTCTACCCCAGCTGACCGAATGAGAAACATTAGGCGGCGTTCTCGAAGAAACAGGGAGGATATGTTTAATGACCTGCTGAAAGCAACACAAGAATCCGCAAGGGAGAATAGAGCCTGGAGAGAGGAATCCCAGCAGAGGAGGCAGAAACACAGGGACGAACTGATAAGCGTCATGAAGGAGCAAACAGAACTGCTAAAGAACATGATAGCTTTGCAGTCCCAGGCGATAAATGTCCGGGCTCCACTCCAGACAGTTCAGCCGTGTATGCCTCCCACACACCGCAGTCCCTCAAAGCATTTCTTTGAAGGCCACCCTCCACCCCGGTACAGGACAACATCCAGCCCCCCCCCCCCCAAGCTACTTTTACGAGACCCGGAGCTACACCAACCTGTAACCCCACCCCCATCTTTCAGGTTTCAATAAAAACAGTAACAAATACTTTGAAGAATGCATTTATTTATACACATTACTGAAATGATCCTAAGGTGCACCTCATGCGTCATGGAACTTAACTAGGGAAGGGCATCATTGAAATGCTCCCTGAGTGCCTCCCTTATGCGAGCAGCTTCTCCTTGTGCCACCCTAATACTCCTAGTGGCTGGCTGCTCGAATGCTTCCTCGAGGCGCTGTGCCTCCGTAGCCCACGTAGGGGAAAACTTTTCTCCCCTACTTTCACAAATGTTATGGAGGACACAACATGACGCAATCACGTCAGGGATCTGGTCCTCCGCCAAGTCCAGCCTCCCATACAAACAGCGCCAGCGCCCTTTTAAACGGCCGAAGGCACACTCCACAGTCATTCTGCAGCGGCTCAATCGGTAATTGAACCGCTCCTTGCTGCGATCAAGGTTCCCAGTGTAGGGTTTCATGAGCCATGGCATCAGTGGGTATGCTGGGTCTCCGAGGATGACTATGGGCATCTCCACCTCCCCCACTGTTATTTTTTGATCAGGGAAAAAGGTGCCCCCTTGCAGCTTCCGGTACAGACCAGTGTTCCTGAAAATGCGGGCATCATGCACCTTTCCCGACCACCCAGCATTGATGTCCGTAAAACGCCCCTTGTGATCCACGAGTGCTTGCAGCACCATGGAGAAGTAGCCCTTCCTGTTTATGTACTCCGTCGCGAGATGGTCTGGAGCCAAAATAGGGATGTGTGTGCCGTCTATGGCTCCCCCGCAGTTAGGGAATCCCATGGCAGCAAAGCCGTCCACAATCTCTCGAACATTGCCCAATGTCACTGTCCTCCGCAGCAGGATGCGATTGATGGCTTGGCACACTTGTGAGAGGGCTAATCCGACGGTGGTCCTCCCGACTCCAAACTGGTTTGCAACGGACCGATAGCAGTCGGGAGTCGCCATCTTCCATACAGCAATCGCAACACGCTTCTCCACGGTTAGGGCTGACCTCATGTTGGTGTCTTTCCGTCGCAGGGCAGGGGCCAACTCTGAACACAGTTCCAGAAAGGTTGCTTTCCGCATTCGAAAGTTCTGTACCCACTGCTCGTCATCCCACAGCTGCATAACAATGCGATCCCACCACTCGGTGCTCGTCTCTCGCGACCAGAAACGGCGTTGCACCGTGTGCAGATGATCGGTGAAGGAGCTGAGCAACGCGGTGCTGTTGCTCTGCATGGCATCGATCAGCCCCTGCTCCTCGGTGTCCTCATCTGACTCGGAGCTCATTGCGTACTGAGCAACAAGCCGAGATGTATTCAGAATGTTGAAGGCGACAATGGAGATCATAGCAGGATCCATGCTGTCGCTGTAGCGATTGATTGCAAGTGGTGCGTTGCGTCACTGCAATGTTGAAAATAGGCGCGAGTTGCTATTGGCAACGAGGAAGACGCTAGGGGAACACAAAGCACCATGGGAAACTGACACTTTACCCATGGCGCTTTGCGTTCCTTTCCTTCATCCCATGATTCATAGCGCCAACTTAGGGGAAAATGGAACGATGGGATAGGTGCCCAGAAGTCATTGCGCTCAACCGCGATAATGCGTGTAATTTTGTTGCGTTGCAGGGAGCAACGTGTGTACGCGTTGTCCCGCAATAAAGGTCACGTGAGTTTTGTAGCGCGATTGCCTTGTTGCGCTTTAATCTGATCGTGTGTACATAGCCTAAGTCTAGATATACCAGATCTACCACTTCCTCTCTATTAACAAGGCTTGTTACCCTTTCATAGAAAGCTATCAGGTAGGTTTGATATGATTTGTTCTTGACAAATCCATGCTGACTATCACTTAACACCTTATTCTCTTCTAGATGTTTGCAAATTGATTCCTTAATTATTTGCTCCATTATCTTTCTTGGAACAGAAGTTAAGCTGACTGGTCTGTAATTCCCTGGGTGGTCCTTATTTCCCTTTTTATTAGATGGGCACTATATTTGCCCCTTTCCAGTCCTCTGGGATCTCTCTCATCTTCCATGACTTTTCAAAGATAATAGCTAATGGCTCAGATATCTCCTGAATCAGCTCCTTGAGTATTTTAGGATGCATATCATCAGGCCCTGGCGACTTAAAGACATCTAACTTGTCTAAGTAATTTTTAACTTGTTCTTTCCCTATTTTAGCTTCTAGTCCTATCCCATTTTTACTGCCATTCATGACGTTAGATGTCCAGTCACCACTAAAATCTGACACTCCCAAGAACAGATGATGGCATTAGTCATTTTCACCCATGTCACCATTTACACACAATTGGAATACATCACTTAAAATATATAAGAGGACACAGTCAACACACTGCTAGCCAAAATACATCAGAACCAAATTCAGTGAAACTGGGAAAAGTACCAATATGGTTGAGAGTTCAGAATCAGGCTCAGTTTGCAGGTTGTGAGCACCTTCACTGGTCAATTAAGGAGCAATTTTTTGTTCTTGCTGCTCTTCTGTTATCTCCTCTTCTCCACCTGCTTTGGCAATGGAGCTGAATGCTGATGAAACAATCAGAGCTGCAACTTCAGCCAGTTACTTTAGGGCTAGCTAGCTCTACTGGTACAAACTGGGCTCAATGCAGGAATTACTATTCTATGGCTTGTTATTTATACAGAAGGTCAGACTAGGCTGGTATAATGGTCCTTGCTGGCCTTAAAAACCATACATCTAAAATCTATATAACCACAAGAATTCATGTGTCTTTCAGATTCCAGGTAGGTTGATTGAGCCAATTAGATACCATACGATCAAATTACTCACAGATAGGCTGGATATTAACATCCTTCCCATCTGTGTTTAAACTACATCACGGAAAGCATGGACTGCTTTAACTACTGCATAGCCAACATATTGCTGACACAAAGTATGATTTTTCACTGAATATGACTATAACAAACTGCTCCTTCTTCTTCAACAGGCCAGCTCCGTTGGTGAATTCAGAGTAATTACTGCTGACTTTAGCAACAAAACATGATTTTTTACGGTTTTTACTCCCATTAGCCCTGCAGAGCCAATTCACTTACGATGCAATGAGCACAAATCTATTTTATTGTGTGCGTCATAAACAGAATTGCTTAGTTTCAAGAAGACTGTCTACCTACTATTTGAGCACTGATTTAGCTAAACTGGGTTAGAAACAAATTAGGTTAAATTGCAAACCAACCTCTAGAATGGGCTATTTTATTCTGGATTAAGTTCAAAAAAATCAACCAAATAGGGCTGAAATCAGAGTGTCCACAGAAGAAGTTTGCCTCAACTTAATAGACTCAGTTTATTGGTTTCTAAACTGACTTAGCTACACTGACAACAGAGTCCTGTATGCGATAAATAAATCTGTTAGTCTTTAAAAGTGCCACAGGACTCTGTTGTCTTTCTACAATAGACTAACACGGCTACCCCTTTGGAATTTAGCTACACTGGTACAACTTGTGTGTGTTGACAAGCCCAAAATTCTAATTAATTATATCTGTGCAACTGGACTGAATGCTGCACAAGTAGAACTGAACTTTTATTACGGATGACGATGCATGAAATGGAAAGAATCCAGCTTGACTTTTAGCTCCCAGGCTGAGTCTGCAGAACTGGCATATATTTTACCTACAGAATGAACACATGGGATCCAGAAATCTCTGAGAAACAATAAAAATGATGCCATTCTTACAGATTTGCTTTTCAGGGTAGAATCTTATTTTAGGGAAGTTATACTGTATGGGATAGATATATTTCTATTAGATTCATGCAGGGACTTTAGACATGTATATTGTTTTATAAGCTTTGTCTGTTAGTCTGCAGTAGGTTGTTCATATATTTCAAAGCATTCCAGATGAGAATCCCTTTCAGATAAATTTAATAAACAACTTATTTAGCAAAAAATATGTCAGACACAGTTTAATATTTTACGTTGCTGCCTCTATTATTCTTAAGCAAGCTATATGGTTATGTTTAAAGAGTCTTTCTACGGTTCAGTCCTTCACAGTGCTGAGCACTTTGACCCTGATCCAGGAAAGCACTTAAGCCCCTGCTTAACTTTGAGCATCTGAGTAATCCTCTTGAACTCAATGGGTCTAGTCACATGCTTAAATTAGATCAGGGTTAGAGGGATCAGCACCTGGGACTGAGCCCTCGATGAGTTGAGTAGTTCCCTTTTTATTCAGTTTGGAAATTTCATTTTATAATGCGTCATATGGAGGAATTTATTAATAGGTTAGTCAATTCTTAGATGTTAGAAAGAGGAAGGACTGACATTTTTCTATTAAGAAGTATTCTGGAAGAAAATTCTCCAAATGTCAAAGACAAGAAAATAAAGCCAACCTAAATTAAGAAGGAAACATTTGATAAATAAATTTGTTAGTCTTTAAAAGTGCCACAGGACTACTTGTTTGTTTACTTAATAATACTAGTTCAGATAGGTTGTCACCTGATGCAAATCAACATAGTTCCAATTGAAACAAATTTATACCAGCTGAAAATCTTTCTCTATGTATTTGATTATAAATTTAATATGAGTTGGATCAAGTAAATATGCTCTGTGTATTTTTCTTAGAGTTAATAGGAATGAGAATAAGCACAAAATATAGCAAGCAGCATTTTGGAAATCATCTATCTCATATGTATTATACTCATGCGATAAATAAATGTTTTAGTCTTTAAAAGTGCCACCAGACTCCTTGTTTGTTTTGCTGAACTAGACTAACAGGGCTACTCCTTTTGGAATATGTACTATGCAACACTGTTCATTCACACAGAGAACTATTTACTTGTTTCAGATTGTTCAGTACATCTGTCATTTTGTGGTGTTCCATACAGTGCTTTTAGGAATGTCTAAAACAAGTATTTTATGTTTTCATTTTTCCCATGAGAAAATGAAATGTGAACGCTGCTTGCAGCAGGGAAAAGAAAGAGAACACGACAAATTAGAAGTGAATTATGTTGTTTTAGATCGTGGGGGAGGGGGCAGGAGAAACACTACATTGGCACCAGAGAGGGAGAAATCTGACATAGCTCAAAGGTTCAATTTCTTAGCAGTTATGGATAATCTTATCAGTTAATCAGTTAAAAGCACAGTTTGCCATCCTCAGACACCTGTCTCAGCCAGTTCCTTTATCAACCAAGGGGGAAGTCAATCAGATAGCAGTTAAATGTAGTCATCGACAAACAAAGGAAAACTAGAAAAAAGGCAATAGGCAAGAAAGTGTATCTATCTCTGCTGACCTGATATTGAGAAAAAACAGCAAACTTTTATCAAGACTGAGAAAATCAACTTTGTCCCAAATTGGGAAAACAGAATTGTCTTGGTAACAAAGTCTGTGTTGGCGTACTTTCTGTGATACGTTTACTTCACAGAGACAAGAACAAGCAACTGAAAATCTTTGCATCCAAATATCCCAAAAAGGTGTTTATGAGCTTCACATTCTGAATGTAAATTAGTTAGTTACCACCTCATTAAGTATGATAGTTAAGTCACTATGAGTGATCTTATTTTATTTTTACATATAACAAATGTGATGAGTCCTCGTTAATGTCGACAAGTCAGTTTAAAATACTAGCCCAGCATGAAAAATTCCTAGCCATCAGATTGAATGTCATCAACACAAAAGAGGTTATATTGACATCTCATTTACTATCACCCCAGGAAACAGATAAGACCACTTCAATAACTCACAGCTCAGAAATCACCCATTGTCTGGAGTCCTGGGCTAACACAAGGGCAGCACCCACTCCCTGTTGTTTCAGAAAGTAAAGGATTTAGACAAGTAAGGATTGGGGTGCTGGGATGAAAAGAGTGAAATGAGTGAAAGAATAAAAGACATTTTCCTTTTTTTGAGAGCCCCCACAATATCCCTGAAGAAATGCATATAAAATGGGTTATGCAATGGGTAGCCTAGGGTCGCTGAGGAAATTCTAATTCACTCCATGTGAGAGACTTCAAGACACAAAATCTTGTAACTTCAATGCATGCAGCATGCTCAGCATCAGTATCTGTGATAATGGACTGTCAGCTACATTCATCTACCTTAACAATTTTTTTTAAATGTCAATTTCACAACAAAGATATTTTAAATATTGTCAAGATCAGTGCTTTTTTAGTAAAAAAAAAAAAAAAAAAAAAAAGCGCTGGTACTCGGCCAGGGACCTGGGGCCACCAGCAACGGTGGCAGGAGCTGGGGCCTCATCGCTGTGAAAAAAAGGTGCTGGTACCCCCTGAGTACCATCACAAAAAAAGCCTTGGTCAAGATGATGATCATGCTGCCCTGAAGTTTGAATGCATCTCATGTTTTTCCAGTGGCAAAATCCGAAGTATACTTAACACAGGTTCCAGCATTACAAAGTAGCACTATTAGAGATGACAAGTTCCAAAGGCAATAGCCATGTTAGTCTAGTTCAGCAAAACAAACAAAGGAGTCCTGTGGCACTTTTAAAGACTAACAAATTTATTTATCGCATGAGCTTTTGTGGGAAAAAATCCACTTCATCAGACTTTTAACTGCTGATTTAATTATATATTTCTCTCATTCCATCCCTCTTCCTTCCTCTGCTCCCCAACCCACTCTCCAAGATTCAACTTCAATGTGCTCTAAAGCAAAGATTTAGGAATGTCTTTTTCAAGGTCTCAGCCTGGACGAAAACTACCCCTCACTCAATCCTACCTACCACAATAGTTTTAGGATTTCTGAATTTACACAAATCTAGGAATTTCAAGATGCATTTTTGCACTTGAAAGAGTGTAATCCCACTTGCATCTGATGAAGTGGGATTACGCCCATGAAAGCTCATTCGATAAATAAATGTGTTAGTCTTTAAAAGTGCCACAGGACCCGTTGTTTGTTTTGCTGAACTAGATATAACGCAGCTATCCCTCTGGAGATTTTCAACTAAAACACCTTTTCTTGCTTCCATTTTTCCTTTCCCTCCCCACAACTTCTGCCCTGGCTCTTTACTTCTTCTTCTTGAGTTCTACTCCTAACAGACCCCACTACTTACACACATTTATTCTTTCTCTAGGTCTGGTGTCTCTCTTGTAGACAATATTTCATATTCTGGGACTTCACTGGCTAATGGATTCCTAGAAGACAATCAGCTGGTTGAGGAAGCCAGAACAAAAAGAGAATGCACCTTCAAGTCTGAATCCACTGTCCAAATCAATTAGCCATAACTAATCACGTAATTCATCATTCCTATTCCTTTTCTATAGAAATTATGAAACAGAAATTACAGGAATTCTATTGACAGAGTTAGTAGCCCTGAAAAACAAAAACGCTGCCAACTTTGCCCTCATATCTACACTGATGACACCATCACAGGGCCTAATCATGCCACCTACTCCATCAAGGGTTCGTTCACCTGCTCATCCACCAATGTGATTTATGCCATCATGTGCCGGAAATGCCCCTCTGCCTTATATATTGGACAGACAGGACAGTCTCTGCGCCAAAGAATCAATGGACACAAATCTGACATCAGAAATTGCAACACTGCAAAACCTGTAGGGGAACACTTCAATCTCCCTGCTCACTCCCTTAACGACTTGTTAATAGCTGTGTTGAAACAGATGAATAACAAATCACAGCTTCAAAGAGAGTCTGCAGAACTCGAACTTATATGCAAATTTGACTCAGTTGTCTTGGGGTTAAACAGGGACTATGGATTTTTCTCGCATTACATCAAGTGAATTGACCTCCCCCTCCTCTATGTGCTGTTCCCCAGTGTTTTGAATCCTAACACCTATTTTGATTTGCTGTTACAGCCTGCCCTGATGCTATGTCATACACTCCCCTGCATTTTATTTCCTCCCACTCTGTAACTTTCCTATCTTCAAAGCGTCTGACGAAGTGGGATTTTCTCCTACGAAAGCTCATGCGATTAATAAATCTGTTAGTCTTTAAAAGTGCCACAAGACTGTTGTCTTTCTACAATAGACTAACACGGCTACCCCTTTGGAATCTGAAAAACAATGTTAGACTACATGTATTCAGATCTGAAACAGCTGTTCAATTTCACCACGCTCACGCCTTTCGTTGTTTGCCACTTGCAAACACTTGCATGACTTGGATTTTTGTTTGCATTAATATTTTGGAATTGGCTGTTCTTCATATTGACACATATAGCTGTACGTCAACCCTGGAATGATTTATTCACTATTTATTATTCTCATCCAATCAGGGAGAGGAAACAATGCCATTGTAAGATGACCAGTCACACAACACAAAGAACAAACAGTGAACAGTTCATGAATAATCCACAGACTAAAATTTGTTTGTGTAAAGTGCTTGTGGACTAAATACGAACATCAAATAGTTTTGTAACGATCAACGTCTGTTCATGAAGCATTTTACGAAGTGAGATTTTCTCCCACGAACGCTCATGCGATAAACAAATAAATCGGTTAGTCTTTAAAAGTGCCACAGGACTCTGTTTATTTCTCATAATAATGATTGTGTAATTTATGTTTGTCTAGCTCTAGCACCTTTTATCATTTAAAGGGATTTAAAAGGATACTCTCTTTCTCTCTCTCTAAATCACAATAGCAACACCCGCAGCTGAAATGCAGCTAAGTTTGGGCACCACACTGAATCACTGCTTCATTAGGGCTCATCTGCATGTGGAAATTTACTTAAATAGCTATTCCAGAATAATTATTCACTTTCGAAGTGGATTAAGCTACCTTGGAAAAGATATTTTTATTCTGGAATAAGAGTGTTCATACGGACAGTTATTCTATAGCTATTTCAGTCAATTTCCAAGCACAGACAAGCCTCGGTGATGCAGAAGGAAGAGTGCAACCTAGTAATCACCAACCCCACTTCCTGCTGCTAGCTTTGTTTTCTTTAGAGATCTCCCATCAAACGGCTAACCAGGCTTAACTTTTGTTTAGCTGTTTGAGATCTGATAAGAGCAATAACTCAAGGTGGCTTGGCTGCATAATTTGGTCAAAAGCCAGGACGGCTTTTTCAACACAGGAGTAATGTAGATGAAATCAGCCCCATCCTAGAATTATTTAAGAAACACAGCATAAACAAATATAATTCAGAATACTTTGTCACAGTAATGGAATCTTTTTATGTATTAAATTGATGTTTAATGTAGTGAATTTCAGAAGTGAAATTCAGTTCATTTGAGGAGTGAAATTCACTACTAAGACAACAAAAGCAAATATTTTTAGAAAACATGAGTCATTCCCTCAATCCCAGTTAGTTGAGTTTTCTATGTATGATACGAATGTGCTGTGTATTAGCAACCAATTCACTGCTGCTTTCTCTGAGATTGGGAACTTGCTGATTTGACTTGTTTATCAAAAGCATCATCTCAAAAGGACAAACTTGTTTAAAGTTTTCCTTCCTATTTTTCCCCAAACCTTGAACTACGGAGCCAGGCTAAAATATAAGACAGAGTACAGAGTAAGACTGAACTTTTTCCCCCCCTCTTGTTTTATAAAGTTGAAACATCGCTGGCCCTGTTTGTAATGTGTCCATACATGTGACGTGCCCATTACACCAGATGTGACGCATGTGTCCATTACACTAGATGTGTGTGTGTTTCATGCACTGGGGCCAAAGTTTTGCCTAATGGTACCCATATGGGTGGCGTGTCTGTGCCCTGCTGCTCCTTACGCTTCAAGATGAGGGAATATAAAGGGTGGGAAGTTCATCTCCCAGGCACCCCTGGTCAGATCCTTCATACTGGAGCTTTAAATGAAAGACTCCAATGCTTTGGGGGAAATAGGGTGGGTCGCACAATGGACACGTTTCTTGGAGACATCTGAAAGAACAACAGTTCAGGAAGGTGAGTGACTGTTCTTTCTTTGAGTCACTGCATATGTCCATTAAATGAGGTGACTCGCAAGCAGTTTCCAGTGAATGTGGGACTAGGATTCTCAATGGAAGAGGAACAGGAAAACTGTCTTCCATTTGTAATCAGGGCATTACTCATAAACGCCATGGATGATGAGTGAGAACTGACTGACAGTTTTTCAGGATGTCTACCATGCTTGCATTGTAATGGTGATAGAACTGGCGATCCATTTGTTCACCTGTTGTGCTGTCACAGGATGCCCCGAGATTTGTTGTCTGTTGAAGATGAATATATGGGAAGATACATGAAGGGGCTGTTTTCTCTAGATAAAAAACGTGGGTTCAGCGAACATCCAAAGTGTGGAGTTTTTGTTTGTCCTTATGAGCATGTGGCTTTGGAAAGCAAACTCATAGTATGGAGCATGGCTCAAATTAAAATCAGATAGTACTTTTGAAAGGAAATTAGGATGTGGACTAATCTGTTCCTTGTCTTTGAAGGATCTGGTAATAGGGCATGCAGCTCTCCTACTGTTCACACAGACACGATGGTTTCTAAACAAGCCACCTTCACTGTAAGGTGTAACCATGAGCAGGAGGTTAACTATAATTGACTCAAAAGGGGAGCAGCCCATTAAGCTTAAATCCAATAGTGAGGCAGGATTCTGAAGAGGAGACCTCTGCAAAATCACAGATATCTGCTTTATATCCGCATCTGTGGTCCATTTTTACGGATCATGGATGGACGCAGATCCAAATTTTATATCTAAAGCTCTGCTGCAAATTTGTATATATCTGCGCATCATTTTTGTGGATTGGAAGCAGATATACATTTTGTAACCATGCAGGGCTCTATCTAAGAGAAACTGCAGAACTCGAACTTATATGCAAATTTGACTCAGTTGTCTTGGGGTTAAACAGGCACCATGGATTTTTCTCTCATTACAAGTGATTTGACCTCACCCTCCTCTATGTGCTGTTCCCCAGTGTTCGAATCCTAACACCTATTTTGATTTGCTGTTACAGCCTGACCTGATCCTATGTCATACACTCCCCTGCTTTTAATTTCCTCCCATTCTGTAACTTTCCCATCTTCAAAGCGTCTGACGAAGTGGGATTTTCTCCCATGAAAGCTCATGCGATAAATAAATCTGTTAGTCTTTAAAAGTGCCACTGGACTCTGTTGTCCTTCAAGAACCTTGTCATTGGAATAGAGAAAACAATCCTCCCAATGATACAGAGGTGGAATTCTGAGACGTCAGGCAGGTGCACCTTTGATGGAGATGACCACCAAAACTGATGCATCTTGGTTAACACATAGTTCAAGGTCTTATGAGTTGTAGTTTGTATAGGGGACACAGTCTGTGTAGTTGCTGAGTTAGAGAATCGCTTCCTCTAAGGTACATAGATAGCTCTTGTGAACGATTTCCTACTATTAGGCATAGCATTCTGGACTACTTTTGAATAATGTGTCCCCTCACGGTGTAGTTAGGAACCAGGCCATGAGATGTAATGCCTGTGGCTTCTGGTGCAGTACCCCATCTGTGGTCCTGTGGTATCTGTCAGGTTCTTGACTGAGGCCAGGGGAAAAGGTTCATTGACTGATGGCAGATGGCTTGTGGAGGTCCAAATACTGTAGTTGTCTTGCTCAGGTTGGCATAATGAGTATCATTCTGTCTCGGTCCTGCCTGCTTCAGTTTGCGGATGACTTGGGGAATCAGCAGTATTAGGGGCACGTATAGAGAAGGTCCTTGTCCCAAGCTAAAAAGAAATGCATCTGAGATGAAACTTGGGCTTTCACCCACCCTTGAACAAGAGCATCTCCTGTTCTGACAGGATGCCAGTAAGTCCATTTTTAGGACTCCTGCTGTTTGAAACACTGACTTTAGAATAACCAGGTCGAGAGACCACTCATGATCCCAGGTGAAGGACCTTCTTGGCCTATCCGTGAAGCCATATGTGACACTACGAGTATCAAGGAATGTTGTATGCAAAAGCTCCACAGCCTGAGTGCCAGGATCTGGTGCCCCCGCTTGTCAATGTAGAGCAGTCAGTAAATACTTCGCCAACTTTCAGATACACGGCAGGAAATAGCAATACACTTTGAAGATTGCCCCTAGATCTAGAATGTTTCCGTGCAGACCCGTCTCTTGACTGAGCAACAAGCCTTCAAATTCAACTCTCTCAGATGTACTCCCCTCCCCATAGCTGAGGTGTCCATGACTAAATTTGTGGAAGGAAGAAGGGGGAGGAAAGGAAAGGAAAGGAACTCCCCTGCAGATGTTGTCTTAGCTTACCCAGCAATCCAGGGAAGATAAGACTTTCCCACAGTTACATACATACTAGTCTGTTCAGGTGATATATGCGAGGATGGTACACTGATGTGAGCCTTGTATGTAATCCTCTTGAGATGCAGCGTGGATGTGGGGTCATATAAGTGCATGCCACTTTGTATATATGCCCCGAAGTCTGAAGCATCTCTTCAGCGATATTTGAGGATGGTTCTTGAGGGACAAGCAGAGGTCACATACAGTTGGAAATCTTGGTAGCAGCAGAAAGGCCCTGACAGGGATTAAACACAGGACTACTCCGATGAATTTCATTCTCTGGAGGAGTACGAAGATCTATTTCTCTTTGTTCACTGTCAGGCCTAGGTATGAGAACAGGTGACGTGTTTGATGAGTACTTTCTTCCACCTGCTGATACAAGAGGCCTTGCAGCAGCTAGTCATGTAGGTAAGGGCATACCTGGCCACCCCAGCAATGGAGGTAAAGCAGCTACTACTGCTATGCCTTCTGTGAAAGCCCTCGGTGTAGATGAGGGACAAGGGGTAGAACTGTACACTGGAAGAGGTTCCCTTCTACTACGAACCTTAGAAATTTTCTGTGGCTAGGTCCGATAGCCATGTGGAAATATACAACCTACAAATCCAAGGCAGCATGCCAATCTCCTTGACCTAATACAGGATAATAGGTGTGAGGAAGACCATGCGGAATAGATGTATTTATTTAGGTTCCGAAGATGCAAAATGAGCTTGAGACTCAATGCCAGGTAAATGGCAGCTTCTATGCATATACCTGAGACATTCTTCTCTTGGCTTCTTAGTTGATGACTTTAAGCTATAGTAAACTGTACACCTGGCCCTTATGCGCTCCTCAGCTAAGCACTTCAGAGTGAGGGACACTCACTGGCATTGGCTTGTGACACCCAGAGCAAGGTTTGAACCCAGGGGATTTATGCTTCCCAGGGTCCACTGATTGATGACCAGTGGAAGAAAAAAGGGGGAAAGCAACAAATAAATAAAGAAAAGGGAATCTGAGAACCCAAAAATTAGCATTAGCTGATTAGCCAATATCACAGAGGAACAACTGACAGCACATAGCCACCACTGACCAACGATGGTAAAGGGGAACTAAAGGGTGGATGGGACGGCTCTATCTTTAAACCCTCTGCTCAGGGCACCAAAAGCATTAGACATGGGCATGGCCACTCCATGTACAGCTAAGGAAAACCAGTGGTTAAAGTATAATTCGATGGGCCCTCTTCCTAATCTCTAGGCCCCCTTCCCATAGAAATCCTAGGAATGAAATTTATGAAATTTGTGGGGCCTGGGAATGGCGTTCCCACTCATTTTAACCACTGAGGAAAACTCTCCAGCACTGGTGCACAAGACATGCACATGCCTAGCGTGTGAAAAAACAATTTCTCTAGTTTAAAGTTGGAAGGTCTGAGCTAAAACCTTAATTTTACTTCTATGCAAAGTGCATCTATTTCTTTTTATGTGCTTTTCAAAGTCTGAGTGTTTGACTCTTAAAAGGGTAAATAAATATCAGTAGGCCAGTACTCAAGAGCAACTCCACAGTGATAAACCAGGAAGCATACACCAAGATGGCAGAAATGAGCTTCCAAGTTCTTTAAATCTTTTTTATAGACACCACAATAAAAATGTTATTTTAAAAATCATATGAAATATCCATAAGAGGGTACCCTTTAACAGATGCTGATGGTGAATGGATGATCCCTAAGGACTCCAGAACAGGCCCAAGTCTGTAAAAGGTTTTGCAGTCTTTCAGGCTAGAAGGCACTACATTTCTGTATAGCTTTATTGTCATTATAGCCAAATATTTTAGCATGCTCTAATCTGCTGTGGAATGGTCTGCAGATTCCAAAGGCCTAATTTTTATCGTGTATACCAGTATAAATCAGGAATAAAATCCACCGATGTCAACGGAGTTACAGTGGTATCACTTAGGAGACTCAGGTCCAGTACCATTTTATTTCTTTTCTAAATCTGCTGATAATTCTTAAAAAGCTCCTCTTTACATACCACTTCGCTTTTCAAAATGTTACATGCCATTTACCCATGTCAACTGAGAACCTTTGCGAACGCACAGCCCACCATGTGGGAAATTAGCCCAGTGCCTGACATGTTCAAATCAGTGCATAAATAATGCACATGCCTGTCTGTGCAACTTTTTCTGCATTTCCCCAGACTACAGGGAGATGGGACTGAATGATGATTGTTACTGTGTAGAGATAATTTTCTAATCACAACAGCATGGGCCCCATTTAGTGAATGATCACTCTTCGAAATTTGCTAGGAAAAACTCATTGCACAATAGACAGTATATATGAGTGCAAGCCTGATGGGGCACTGCAAGTACCCAAACAGTGAAGAGGTAGAGTCTATAAACTACTCTTTCAACACAAGCACCTGTGTGCATATGCACATACACAGATAGTGTTCAAAATGAACTTCTTTCTGAGTTTTGCTTCTTTTCTTAACTTAAATAACAAATCAAATAGTGGTGCATGCTTTCTCCTGAGCTTTGTTTTGTCCCTTGGGTTTCTACCACCAAAACTTTTCGGTATTTCTGCCTCCCTAGTTCCAACTTTCCACTCTTAAATGCATAAATCCTTTAGCACCATGGATTGGACTGCCTTTTCAGTATAAATCAGTACGACTCAGCCCTTGCCTACACGATCACAGTAAAGCGCAGCTTCTGAACTGCGCTTTAAAAAGCATGTGATGTGTATTGCGCTGGAGCGCTCACACACGTCGCTCCTTGCTCCGTAGCAGGATTTTTCTCTGGAATGCGCATTAGCGCACTGCATTCTGGGCACGTATCCCAGCGTTCCATTTTCCCTGAGTACGCGCTTGGAGTTGTCTGCAGCTTCTCTGTGTCTTTCTTGTAACCAACTGCTGACAGCCACTCCCCTCACTGTCCTGTTCTGTGAGTCTCTTCGCTGTAACCTGAGCCAGGGAGGGTATTAGCATTCCCTTTGTCATGTAAACCTCCAGCCACTGTGCTAGAGAGAGTTCTGAGAGTCTGAACGCTGTATCATGCTTCACATCTGAGCATTCACAAAGGAACATGGTATACCGTAATTGGCATCAAATCACACAATTATACTGCAAAACTGAACAGAAAAGTTATATAGGTCATGCCATAGGGCTGCATGGATGTGCATGCCATCACATCTCCCCTCTGTAGGCGGGGACAGTTTCGTCACTGCCATAGAGAGGGTGAGGGGAAGTCCAGAGAGGACGACTGGGGAATGATGGGACATTTCCTGACTCCGATCAATGCGCGGAAACAGTACAGACGAGCACAAACGCGCAGCAGATGATCCGCAGCAGCTGATACCACTCTCGTCGGAGTGGTTGTTGGAATGCGCAGCAACAAGGCGCTTAGTGCGCAGCAACAACTTATCACGTCTGTACAGTTTGCTTCTTAATGCGCGGTAATGATTTTTAATGCGGATTACGGTGCTCGTGTAGGCAAGCCCTCAGAATTCAACTGCCTCACCATGCAAGTTCCTGACACTTCATATCCTCCCAGAATGGGCATAGGGAGAGGTCTTCAAAAATCATTTGATCTATGAAAAATAAGACAATTCTCTGCTGTCACAGAGTGCACATGGGTTATTCCAGCTGCTTGGCCAATCTGATTTGCCTCCGATTTCTTGAAAATCTGGCCCTTCATGGTTTTTTACCTGCAGATCCAGATAGCTGTCACAGAGGGAGCACAAGTTTAACTAATATATCTTACTCCTTGAGCAGTTCTGCCATAATGCTATTTTACAAAACAGCAGTTAATTAAGACCAAGTCAAAAACGAAGAGCTGTCCATATTAGTTTAATTTCAAACAAGGAATAATACTGCTAAATAAATACAAATGGGAACCTCTGTAGGAAATTTAATTTTGTTTTAAAGTATTTAAGACAATATGGAAGAAAATACAATAAGAGCGGGATAGTTTAGTAATGTGGGCATGAGGCTTAGAATACCTAGCAATTCTGTAAGAGGATCAAATCACAGCATTGTCTTACTGTCTATGGGTCCTTCTGAATTAAACCTTAAAAACCGACATCTTGTCTGCTGGGTAGGTATTAAATAACTCTAGGTTAGTCTTTAAAAGTGCCACAGGACTCTGTTGTTTTTCTACAATAGACTAACACGGCTACCCCTTTGGAATTCTTAGTAGTTTTTGTAAGAGTAGAGATTTGCTCTGCTGGTGTCCTTGTCCAAAATTTACACAGTTCTCTGGCTGTAACCTTCTAACCCAGAATGGCTTCTTTTTGTATGTATGGTACTGTATATTATTTGCAAAATACTTCAGTACTTCAGGAGGAAATATGGTAACATAAATACATTATTAATCTGAAAAGAAAAACCTCTACAACCACCTTATGAAAAGATGTATGAAATGTCCTAATTAAAAATTATATGAACATGATAGCTCCAGCAACGTTTCTGTTTCTCCATACAGGAAATCAATCTGGTTGCAGTTGATGTAAACTAGTAACAATCCAATGAACATAAAGCCCTTTTAGTTTTAAGATAAATGTAAATGTATTAGGTTTAGCTGGATTCAAAGCTGCTTATGTTGCTGGAGCAGATCAAAGCAGACAGAGCAAATAAGTGAATCTGGCCATATATTATTATTATTTTGGACTAAATTATACTGAGAAATTTGTTTTCTCTTGTGCAATTTTGTGTGTCATACGGCAACACAGATCTAAAAGGGCCTCAATGGTTTATAAACAGTGTTCAGAAATGTGTCATCAAGGAAAAGCTGCTTTGACTTCCAAAAAGCATTTTATTCTTGTCTAGATGTAAAGATATAAAATAGACATTGTACTCCTGGGGCTCTGATCCTGCCAATGGCTCTAGGCAGATGTAAGAATCTGCCTCTGCAATGTTCTACTACACTCAATAGACCTCTGAACTGGGAGATCCTTATATCCTTTTGGCTTATGTTTGTAAAGTTATTTCCTATGGAATCTCTTATCCACTCCTGTTCAATAAAGAAATGTTAAAGAGACTAATAGAGAGGTACAAAGGAAGCTGTAGATTTCTTTTTGATATATTTCATAGAAGTGTTTATTATTGGACAGATTACAGCCTACTATGTTTAAAATAATGTGTAAAACACTATTATTAAATTAATAATGCTTTCTGCAAGACATATCCAAAGAGGTTTAGGAGAAACTGTGGTTAAAAAAATATTTCCTTGTGGTTTTTGATAGATAGCATGTGTCTGCAAACTGTCAAAATCTGTCAGAGGGCTCCAGTTACAAAAATATGATACATCCCGTTTCTTTTCTCCTCAATGTGATTCCCAGGACTCTGGTTCCCCGTTCTAACAAACCCTTATACTAACGAAAAGACCATGTTTGGGCTACAACAGAAACCAGTCCCTTATAACTCATAGTCACAGTCTGTGTGTTCACAGAGCTCACATGCACGTCTTCTCCCATAACCGTTCCTATGACCTACAAACCACTGACTTTCAAATTCACTTCTCCTGTCCTGACTTTTCCCTCTCTGTCCAGATTTACATTACTTCCTTTCTTTCTAACATATTTTCCTGCATGTCCACTGCTTTCTAAAATTTTCTATGGCTCAAATTCATCTCCTACATCCTCTCCACCATCATTGATTCTGACAAAACCACCAATATCTCAGCCACTCAGACTCACCTCCATCTATCTTTCCCATATATACATCCCGGCTGTTCCAAATCCCAAGATTTCTTTCTTTACAGCTTACCTTTTTTCCCATTCTTCAACTAAGACCTTTTTCCAAGCCAAATGACTACTGCAACTCCCCTATCTCTTTGAGTCTCACTTCATGCTTTTTTTAGGCCACGCAGAGTGAAGAAGCCAACATACCAAGATTTTCAGAAGTGGCTAGTAATTTGATGCACCTCAGGTTTCGGGGGCCCAACTTGAAACAACTTAAAGGGAAAAAGGCAAGGCCCATATGTGTCTCAAGTTGGACACCCTACAAAGAGGTGACCCCAAACCCTCACATTTTGAAAATATTGGCCAGAATTCACCTTCCTCTCCCATTACAAATCAGCATTACCTCCAATGTTACAATTTCAATGGTTCCTGCATATTTCATGTTGTAATAGAAATGACTGCATTTCAGCACTCTCAGATTATTCCTATTTGTAATTTATCAATTTCCTAAGTTTTTTACAGAGCTTTGGGATCCTTCAGGATGAAAAGTGCTGTAGAAATGAGAGAAAATGTAAGTACTAGCATTAATATGCATGTACCAATTAGATCCCATAGAGATTTAGGGATAGATTCACAAAGAAATTTAGGCATGGTATTTTCAGGGAGTTTGGTGCCTAAGTCTGGGCTGAATGGAGGTGCTTCCCTCTGTCTGCTTGAGATTCTCAGCAGCAAACCCTTTCTTGGGGTTAGATGCCTGTGCCATTTTTGCAAAAAGGAAATACCCATTGCATACTCTTCTCAGCCTCGTTAGCAGGGAATTGGGATGCTTAGCACATATTTCTGGGCATTACTCAGTTTTTATTTTACCTTTACAGCATTCAGCTTTAAAGCTTCTTAAGCAGTGAACTTTTTCTGTGATTTTTTTTCCTTACTCATCATCCTTGTATCAGTCTCAGAGTGAAAAACCAACTGAAATACCTGTTAGCAGTATCAGTAAATTAGAGTCACATAACAGGACTGGTTTATGAGTCATGGTGGGTCAGACAGTTAAATATTCAAAATGATACCCTCAAGTTGTATCTACAATTCATTTTGCAAATGCAAGTTCTGGGAGTCTAAATTGCACCTGCAAACAAGTTTTGTATTATTTATTTTATTATTTTAAAACTTAATAATACTTCAATTTAGCTGCACTAGGAACACGCCTCCTTTTTTGGCATGTGCAATTCTATATTATGCACCTACAGATTATATATTTTATAAACTGCTTTGGAGGAAAGATGCTATATAAATATATTTTGATTATATTACTACCACATTTGGAAGTAACCAAAGTTCTCCTAATTGGTTTGTTACATTTTTAACACTACAGATAAATTTGCTGTCACTCTGAAGTTCACTGACAGTTAATTCACGTCACATATCCTGTAAGTGCACAAGAGGTATTATTCCACCTGCCCTTTTGAGGTTACAGACTACTTCCACCCCATATAACTAAATCAAAGCATTCCAGAACACCAAAGGGATGGCTAAGTCTCTGGAATTTCAAAGCAAACATTTCTGTATATCTGGTGCTCCAACTTCTGCCAAGTAATTTCTCTTGCATTTTGTTTAGTACACTGATACGAATACTGATGTGCTAGTACATTAGTAATATCGAACTCATCTTGACTCATTTTACTGAAAGAGCAATAGCCCTGATATTGATCTCATGGACAGTAGCAACAAATCAACTGAAATCAATGGAATTACACAGGTGTAAATTAAGAATAAGGAGATCAGCATCAGTCCCAGCATGTATAATGTCGTAGACTTGCACTAATTTTATTTATTTTTTAAACATAAAGTCCTTAGCGAATTCACAGCTTTCAATCTGGATAGGGCACTAACATAAAAATGCTTTATGAAATTGTGGCATACACTTAAACGATGTGTATTTATGTGCTACAATGTGAATAATGTGATAATAATGCTATTCATTGTAGAAAAACATGCCACAAAACATCTGGGCATCTTTATAGACAGTAACTAAAAATATAACTTTCAATCAAACAAGGCAACATGCTGAAAGAAACTCAAAGCTTGAGTAAAGAAACAATCCAATGTACCAGTTCAGCATTTAGTAAAATCATTAACATTTAATGTACAAACAACAAATCAAAAAATAGAGTCTCATCCTGTGCCTAAAATTACCAAATATAAACAGACATCTTCATTAAAGTTACTTCAGTGAAAGACATGTGTGCATGATTTTGTTTATAGTGGAACATGGATAGTTTGAAAATTGGGACTTATGTTATTGATGTCCAGAGGAACTTATTTAAACAAGATTTTTCATGAGATGGGAAGGGCTATTCTGGGGAAACATAACTGGGAAACGGAATGGGGTGTTTTGGTGTGGGGTCACTGAAGGCAATGTGTATCTAGATGTTTTATTATTATTAACAGGAGTAATCATTTATACCATGGTAGTGTCTGAAGGTCCCAGTCAGGAACTGGGCTCCATTGGGCTGAGTGCTAGCTTTACGAACATCAGAAAGAATTCCTGACCCCAGATGGGCTTACATCTGGTTTCCATTGTGTCACCAAACTGCTTGGAGGGGAAAATGTGCCAGAGTACTTTGGGGAGTAAGAGGTGTCAGTGAAGGGCAGCTTACCCCTCCACTCTGCTAGTGTTGCTTTTTTTTTTTTATGTTTCTCAGGCCTGGCCTACACGTAAAGTTTAGATAATACGTAAAGTTTAGATAACACGTAAAGTTTAGCTCTCTTGCTTGGGAGTGCGAAAAATTCAAATCCTTAAGCATCAGAGTCAAGCTAACCTAAAGCTTAATGTAGTTGCAGCTAGGTCAGTGGAGGAATTCTTTCCACAATCTAACTATCAGGCAGTGCTCAGAAAGCTGGATTATCTACATTGATGGAAAAATCCCTTCTGTCAATTTCAGAATCGTTTACAAAGTGCTATGGTAGGTAGCATATCTGCCGCACTATATCCCCTGTAGCCTAAAACAAGAGCCCTGTGGCACCTTAAAGACTAACAAATTTCTTCGGGCATAAGCTTTCGTGGGCTCCAACCCACTTCTTATGCCCGAAGAAATGTGTTAGTCTTTAAGGTGCCAGAGGACTCTCATTTTTTGCTGTATATAGACTAAGACAGCTACCCCTCTGGAGCTTGTCACCCCGTAGCCTAGATATTCTCAGAATGTTCAGTGCAAGACTTTGAATCACATTTGGCAACAACAGACAGCTTGTAGAGCAGGATATCACTGTTTCTGAGAGTGAAGGCCTTTGAGCCAGAGGCAGTCTTTGGCTATTGGGAGCCCTAGGCAAAGGCATAGTGTGGGGCCCCCTATAGGCCCACAGGGGCCCCTGTCGCCAGCCACAGCTCCCCGCTGCTATTCCCGGCCCTGCCCTTCCCCCCACGCTCCCTGCTCACTTCCAGCCCCATCTCCCCCTCACCAACTCTGGACACAGGAGCCAGCTCCTCTGCTGGCTGCCAACCGAGGCAGACACAGCTTTGGGGAAGGCAAGGGGGCCCCTTACAGCTTGGGGCCTAGGCATGCGCCTGCTTCGCCTACCCAAAAGCCGCCTCTGCTTTGAGCACTTGTACTATTGGGTGCTGCAGTTTATGTCTAATTTTCAATGGTAACCACTTAGAAAGCACATTCCTTAGAACTCATGAATGTCATGAAAATAGCAATAACTGAAGCTTTCTCACAAAAAATGAAATACGTTAGCATAGCAGTCCCCTTGTTACTACTAGCATGGTGAGATCATTGTTTTGTTACCATTTCTCCTCTGAGACATTGGTTAAAATAGCTGCCTAAATACACTCCCCTCCAAATACACTGAAAAATAACATCCATCAGTCCCAGGTTGTAAAGGATACATATCACAAAATGCAAAGCATTTTGCCACACACCACCACTGAATGTATTTTTCTCTGGTGCGCTATATTTCTTACATATAATATATTTCAAAACTGAGCAACACCATCTAGCTTTACTAGCTCAAAAACAAAAGAATGAGTATTTCAGATGCACGGTATAAATGCTTTGATATTGCATGGAATTAACAAGGCCCACAAAGTGTTAAAAATTTGGACTATGTAGGACCAGTTGTTAGGGTGACCAGAAGTCCCCATTTTTATAGGGACAGCCCAATATTCAGGCTTTATTTTATATAGGTGCTTATTATCTTCCACCACCAGATCTAATCTTCAGATAGCAAGTGTGAAAAATCAAGACCGGGGGTCCAAGAGAGTATACATATAGCATTATACCTAGAGAAGATTCAGTGTCTTTTAGCCATATGCTTTCTGTAAAGATAATCATGAGAAAATTAACACTTTCAAAATACACTATAAGGCCACACATTTTAAGGATTTTAACAAATGTACACTACAACACTTTTGAGAATCCAGTTTCTTTTTGTCATTTTTAAAAGAACATTTTTGTAGCACCCGAAATTATGAACAACACTGTTTGTTGGAACTTGGAAGGTTGTGCATGCAAATAAAACTACATTGAGTACAGCTGAGAAATTTTCATAGATAGCTAATTTTTTGTTCAGCAATTATGAGCAAAAATACTTTTATATTTGTGTGTGTGTTTTTCAGAATCATTCCATGTATACTTTGTGTGGGGCTATTTCAGATTAGCGGTTGTTCAAACTATTCACTTCAGCCATATCATGGAGTATTCAGGATTTGTAGTGTGAAAGTGGTTGTCTGTATCACATGGAACTGTTTTTCTCCTTGTCTGGATTATTGAACCTTTCTTTTAAAAGGGGAGAAACATCAAAGGTTTCAAAATAGCCACAAGAATAAGCCAACCCCTCAGGTTGTTGTGAGAAATTTTTACTTTCTAATAACAAGCTTTTACTCATACAAATATTTGTGGAAAATATGTGAGAGAGGTCAGAAATACTGCCAAACAAATTCATACCTGTTATTAATTTCCATAAAAAACCTACGTTAAGGAGGAGTTAAAGGCTGAGAGTGCATATCAGTCACTTAGGGTAAAATACATTATAAGGGTCTGGCCTCTGCTGCAGGCAAGCAAGGAAGGGGCTAGGAACACTGACAGTCTAGAGGGGAAGAGGGCAGCTGCTTTTCCAGCTGCACTGAGAGGCCAGAGAGGAGGCTTTGATCTGAGGCTGGGCTTGCTGCCAGTAGCTATACCCTTTCTCCAGCAGTGGCAGCAAGCTTCCTCACCAGTTCCTCTCCTACAGCCTGGTGAAAAAACAAGTGATGTTTTTTGGACTGGGATGTCATTGAAGTTTTTCTTCTATTTCTGCCATCACAGGAGAAAACATATTAGAAAGGCCTCAAAGAATTTGAAATCATTTTCTTATTCCGAGGAAAAAGGATCATAGAGTGTTCTGGATTTCATATTGGGGAGCCTCATAAAAACTAACAACCCCCCAATAACCTTCAGACATCCTAGTGAATTAAGCCAAATCCATTGAATATTCAACTGCAGCACTATATTTGGGTAAGTACCCAGGTATAGTAAAGGGAAACTGCTTTTTCTCGCATTACATCAAGTGAATTGACCTCCCCCCTCCTCTATGTGCTGTTCCCCAGTGTTTTGAATCCTAACACCTACTTTGATTTGCTGTTACAGCCTGACCTGATGCTATGTCATACACTCCCCTGCATTTAATTTCCTCCCACTCTGTAACTTTCCTATCTTCAAAGCGTCTGACGAAGTGGGATTTTCTCCCACGAAAGCTCATGCGATTAATAAATCTGTTAGTCTTTAAAAGTGCCGCAAGACTCTGTTGCTTTTCCAGGTAATCTTAACTGTTATGGGTGTCTTGAATAGGTTACTTCCAGGCCTACACATAAAACCACTTAATCAGAGATTACTTTAACCTTATACATTATGGGCTTTATCAAGAAAATGGCCAGCAATATTGGATATATAAAGTAAGACTATGGGTCAGGTTCTCAGCTGCATTTCCTGTATTTTCTTCTGCATGTCCTTTGTTCAAACCCGCTGCCCAAGAAGTGGGGAGGGAAATGCACCACCTCTGTCTCTCCCAAATTTTGGGCACATCTGGTGGGCTAGTGTGACTGCAGCATAAATCAGCCCCACAGGCTTCTCTAATTTACAGTACTTTCCATGGCTCCGTCAGGCTGTGTTTCAGTCCAGAATAGCTGGAGAAGAGCACCTCTTTGAACCTCTATAATGTTTCTACATTGGAGATTAGAAAGGAGCAGTGTAGCTCAGACCCCTCCTGCACTGTGAGAATTGCTGGTGAGGAGGATCTGCCCAGGTTTTTAGAACAACATATAGGAGCCATCACAGCCCAGGAGCAAGGCCTATTTTGTGAGGCTGAGAGGTTTAAATGTTGGCAAGGTGGCAGGTTCAGTCTTTCTAAACAGTGCCTAGAGATTGTTATTTCACATTGTTATATGGACTTCAATGGTTACCAGGCTGAGAATGCTGAATAAGATACAATTTATACATCAACTCTAGAAGTTTGGATGTTTCTCTTAAATCAGTCCAGATCTTTCTGTGGCACCTACCCAGGCACAGTACCCTCCCTCTCTAAATAACCCCTGCCTCACGCAAAGTAATCCTGGCCTCCCTATGAACATTGCTCTGAGAGTGGCGGCAGGTTCTCTCAAGAGGTGTTCATCATCTTTTTCCTATTCACAGGGGTAGCCCAAAACCGTGAGACTCAATCACCATTCCACAGGGCAGACTATTTTCACAGCTTCATGGCCCAGTTCAAAGCCCCCTAAAGTCAACAGCAGTCTTTTCACTGGACCAGTTTCTCAGCTAGCATAAATCAAAGGAAGTCAATGGAGCTATGTCAATGCATGACATCTGAGGATCTGACACATTGATTTCAATAGGCTTTGGGGATGTTCCTAATGCTGTGCAGTGCACTGTTTTGCTGCCTTTCATGTGGGTAGATTTTGTGGGGGCTTTGCTTTTTTATTTCCTATTTTTTAATTGACTTTTACATTTTAAGGCCAGATATTATCAGATATGAGGACACCCCTCAAAAATACAGTTATTAGCTGATGAAACTGAACACCTAAGAAATATTTGAAAACACATCCAATAGCCAGCACAAATCTATAGGAAAAAATAAAATCAGACAAAAACAGAGGAAATTCTCCCCCAACACTGCACAGCATTTTCTGGAGTATTAAGTTATCAGCCCTGTGCTTTCAAACCTTCTGTTTCCAATAAGAGAATGAGGTCCAGATCTTGCTTACAGTGTTAGTACTAACAAGGGGTGCGTCTACACTTACAAATTAAGTCGACTTAAGCAGCAGCGTCTACACTACATTTTCCTTAAGTCGACTTAAGCAACAGCTTAAGTCGACTTAAGGGAATTAAAGTCGACTTTATAAAACCTAGTATAAAGTTGACTTTACTGGCTAAGTCGACTTTATTAAGTCGACTTAGCCAGTGTAGACGTAGATTAGACCTAAATCGACTTTAGGTTGACTTAAAGGGCTCCAGGGCTCCTCTACTGCCCTCCCTGTCAGGGTGGTTGGCACAGGCAGAGCCTGGCATGCCCCCCCCACAGGGCAGGACAGAGCCCTGCTCACCCTGCTCCTATGCCCTGCCAATGTCCCTGTCCTGCTCAGCCTCCATTGTACCCAGGTACAATGGGGCAAATGCTGAGTGCCCTGGCACTTGGCAAGGGCTCCCCCCCCGCCACCATGGACCAGTTCTAGGTCCACCTAGCCCCTACAAGTTGACTTAGGCATCCAGTGTGGATGCTCTAAGTCGATTTGGCAGGGTCCCCTTTAAGTTGACTTAATTTTTGAGTGTAGACATGCTAAGTCGACTTAACAAAGTCGACTTTGTTAAGTCTACTTAGCAAAGTAGACTTATTTGTCCAAGTGTAGACATCGCCAAGAAGCCCAAGTCGCAAAATAGGAGCGCCAACAGTTTTGAAATCATAAGGCCAAATTCTACCTTCTAACACATGCACCAAACTCCCATTGAGTCAGCTGAATCAATGTACATATACTGAAGCCAGAATCTGACAATTAAATCTGTACAATTGATGATATACACTTGTAACACTTCCCTACATGCAAGGAAATCCTGATATATTTCAAAAAGCTCATATTTTAGAGTCTTCCATATTGGCAATGACCATTTTAGTCAAATCTAATGAGCTATTTTGCTCATCTCCATGATGTATTTGCACTTAAGTAATTAAACACGCATTTTACAGGCTGAATACATACATATATACATGTATATAAACATAGTGAATCTTCTTCCTCATTGTCAATGAACAATTACTTTACTATTTGTCTGGCATTGATACAAGCTTACTCATCATCTTTCATTTAAAAGAAGTTAATCACAAACTTTCACCCAAGACAAAGGGTATGCAAGCCAGCCCAGAAATTAGCACAGAGTCCGTGGAAGGTTCCACTGGGTATTGTCTGAATGGTGGTGACAAGAAAGAGAGAGACACTGAACAAGCAGCTGACAACTCAGCTACAGAGTGACCTTTTGGGGTGCTGTCTGAAAAGAGTATTACAGGGGCTATGCAGGAATGCTGTTCCTTGTTAAGCTTCTCATGTGTTAAAGGAAAAAGGATTTTGTACTTTACACATAAATAAACAAGACTACATTAAAAACAAAACAAAATCCAGAGTACATCAATTTGTGCTCCCAACTGGAACACCCACAGGACCCTGAACTTCGACTAGTCACTTGGGTCAGAAGGGATAACAGTATGATCAGACTAAAATGCCATGTATTTTCTCCCCTCATTGTTCTTTTGTTTCTGGATTATTCACAATTTTTCACATTACAGTTGACATCACTGATCAAAGACAGAAATATAATCAAAAGGGAGACATTTGCAGGACCAGAAACACTGCAAAATAAAGTGTTCACCAAATGGAAAAGACAAAATGGGTAAAGACATGATAGTTTCTACCTTCTAATTGCATATTACAAGACACAGAAAGATTGTTAAAAAGAAACAGCTTTGAAAAAGTAGTTGGCACTTTCATTTTATAAGATGTAAAAGATAAGATTTTTCTGTTACACAAATGCTTGAAACTTCAGTTTTAATTTGCCACCAGTAATAAACATGAGAGCTGTAAAACTGTCAGCAGGGTTTATGAACTTGATTCTAACATAACTAGAGATTTCTGTAGAGCAACAGGAAAAATACAACAGTCAAACCCTTTTCACTCTACGATTTAGCTTATTAATTCTTAATCATCATCTCTGGAGTCTTTGGGTACAATGCTAGTGTGAGTGATAATCATATGTATGTTGGCCTATATATAATTAACTCAGAAATCCCAGCAACTTGTAAGCATATCAGCTGGAAGAAATATTTAAGAAGTAAACCAATTTTAAAAATCGTTCGCAATAAAAATAAACACAGCCATCTTGAGGGCTTTACAGAGTGCCTGGTGTATGAGAGACTGATTAGATAAAGCACTTAAACATGTGTTTCAGTCCATGTCAATTCAGCTTAGTACTTAAGTATGAGATTAAGTGCTGCCTGGAACAAGGATGCTTTCTTGAGGCTAACAGAAGGTCACCTACTCATAAATGACATAACCTGGTCTTAGTAAACACAACAGGCCCCCAGAATGGAGAGGTGAGTCTTGTTCAGCTAGGACTCCTGAACCACTGGATGGATGAATGTTTTAGCAATGTGGCTCTAATGAAAACCACCAGCCTATTTTCAACTAGTGATAGTTCTATAGATCCAGTCAGTGGCTGGCATCAGATAAAGGGAAGCAAATAAAAAACCCTCACAAAAATCCATGCATTGCTAGTATTGTATTTTCCATTTATTTTTGAACATATAATTTATGCTGCCACTCAGAAATGTGATCAGCTGTAATGCACAAGAACAATGCTCATGTTTGTATAGGACACCTACCTCATCTCCCACACCTGCATATTTCAAAAGCTCCACATTTTGTAGCCTTCACCCAAACATCTGTGGCCAGTTTAAGAAATAAAACAGTCTCACTCTTTTGCCTAGATTTTTAAAAGGAAGGTACAATTGATGACATTTTGGTATTTTGGATTTTCCAAAGAAACAAATGGGTTTGCAGGCAAACCACATCACAAGGCATGCCATGGTTGTTAGTTCAAAGAGCTTGATCAACTCATCTGCTGCTGCTGTGTTTCATCATGTCTCTCTGAGGTCAGACAGAGAACAGTTAGCCCAAAAAAAGACTCTGCATATACAAAAACTTACAGACTCAGGTTATTTTTACTTCTAAAATAATCCCCTGCTTGCAACAAAACAGTTTAATACAGGCGTGGCCCAAGGTAGGATTTAATATGAAACATGGACTAACTTAAGAGTGGGTGTTTTGTGCTGTTGTTTTTTAAGGGTTCAAAAAAAAAAAAGAGGTGAAATGTCCATCCTTACTGCACTCTCCCACAGCTTTCATGCAAAAGAGTTACTCAGACTTATTAACTTATGTGCTCTTTGCACTTTGTTCTTTAAACTAGGGCACGTCAGAGATGTGAAGAGAATAAATCCTTTTGATCATGTCCCTGGTGTGAGAAGGTAAAGTAGATCCATTGCTTACACCTCTGTTTCATTAGTCGTTGCAAAATATATTGGGCAAATTTGGGGCCCTGCAGTGACTCAGTGCTGATCCAGGTTTCAAAGTGTGACAGACCTTAGGCTGAGAGAAGGTGTACTCTCTGGGGCTGTTCCAAAGGGGTAGCCGTGTTAGTCTATTGCAGAAAAATCTCCACTAACCTGAAATTGCTTTGTTAGCTGCTTCTCTAAGAATCTGCCTGCCCCCTGCCTCAAGCAGAAAGGAGACAGCAAATCCAGAGTTGATTCCAATGCAGCTTTTGTAAAGGAAAAGCTGTGGTACAAATGAGACCAGTAGGATCTGTTAATGGGGATAATGATAAATTTATCAGCCAATCACCGATTAAAAGTATATTGACTAAACCTAACTAGCTACCAGTGCTGGAATTATGCCAGGCAAAGCAGTAGTATAGGTAAATTTAGGTAAAACTGAGCTTTTGAAAACGGGGTACACACCCTAATTCACCTCCTGTGTGGGGGGCATGAAGGCTTTTTGAGTTTTGGAAAATCAGACAACCAGATTCTTCCATCCTTACTTCAGCAGGACTATTTGTGGAGTAAGGGATCTGTAAGTGTCTGAATCAGAGGCTGTGTGTGTCTGTACTTGGAACGCAGTGTTCGACTCTCAGCTTGCACAGACATACTCATCTGAACTCTCACTGAGCCAGGGCACTAAAAATACAGGGTATCCACAATAGCATGGGCAGTGGGAGAGGTGGCACGGGCTGTCACAGACCCGGGGGGCCAGGGGGATTTGTACTTAAGATAGCTAGTTTATGCTGCTATTTGCAGCTACACTACTATTTTTAGCATGCTAGCTCAATGGGTACGTCTACACTGGAGGCTCTGTTAAGTCGATCTAACAAGATCGACTTTAAGGTTGACTTAAAGTCGACCTTATTAAGTTGACTTAAGAGAGTCCACACTGAAAACTCCAGTCGACTGCCATTGTCCATGCTGGCAGGTGCTAGGTCGACGGAGGAGTGGTGCATTGTGGGTAGCTGTCCCACATTGCACTGGGGCCTGGAGGCCAATTAGGTCAACTTAAGGGCCTTCCCCGTCCACACTGGCTTAAGTTGACTTTGACTTAATAAGGTCGACTTCAGCGTTAAGTTGACCGTAAGAGGTGGTGTTATTAAGTTGACTTAAGGAAGCGCTTAAGTCTAGTTAATAAAAACCCAATGTGGACGCAGAAGTCTGTAGGTCGACTTAACCTTCCTTAAGTCGCCCTAAGGCTCCAGGGTAGACATACCCAATGAGACTTAGTGTGAGTATGTCAATGTGAGCTGGGAATGACAATCCCAGCTCCATGTGGAGATGTAGCCTGACTCAAGTTTGTAAAACAGGGATTTTGCTAACAGTTCAACAGGTCTGTATCTCAGGCAGGAAAGGCATAAAGAAAACATTTCTCAGAACTAAATTTTGAAAAGTGCCCAAACAATTAAGTGCCCTAAACTCCCTGATACAAGGACTTTAGACATTAACATGAAAGGAGTTACACATCACACACTCATGCAACCTCTGACTTGTGTATGCAGGTTGGGTGTTCACGTTCAAAAATCTGATTTTATCTTGTTGCTAGGATTATTGCCTCAAACCTGGGCTTCTTGTCAATGGTGCTGGATCCTGGGGTGCTGTCACTTGCCCTGACTTGAAGCAGTAACCATAAAAAACAAATACATGATGGTTTCCATCATCAGCACTCCCACTATAAAAACTGTTTCTGCAGCCCTCTTCTTGTCTAACTCCTAGTTTTTCTTCAGTCTGAACTATGCTGAGGATGTGTGGAAGTGATGTATGCAGAATGTAACCTCTATTAATCTCTGCAAAGCAATCAAAAATGCAAATGACAAATAGTAAAAGCAGAGCTCCTTCCTCATGGATTTTCTTCAACCAGAGTGCATTTTCTAAATAAACCAGACCCTAAGGCTTTCCTTTTATAATTCTTCAGTAGACCTACAACTCCCTCTGGTGTTTGGCTGCTATTGTTACTCCATCATCCGCAGCAGCAGAAAATGCTGACAGATGATTTATGTTTTATACAAGTTCACACCACATCTTCAGACTGTATACTGCATCCTTTGTTGAATATGGGAAAGATTACTTGTGCACATATTGGGGAAAATACCATCCCAAATACATACATATGCCAGTGAACGGCATTCTAGATTGAAAAGTCAACTGCCAAATTTTCATGGGAAAACTGCTTCTACCATTCTGAACAGTTATTCTTGACAATGAATCATTAAAATGCTGCCTGAATTTATTTAATTCTACAAATAGTCATGTGTTTGGATGCAAACAAAAATGCAACTATTTGCTTTTGCCAGGATGATCTCCTTTTATCAGTAATCCAAGTGCCAAGTATAATAGGACTCACTACACTCAGAAGGCTGCCACCATAATATGACTGATTATTTTATTAAATTATATAGAGAGGAGTTTTTTTTTTCAATATACATTTTCTCCACTTTCTGGCATCTGATGAAGTAGGACTTCACCTATGAAAGCTCATGAGAAAAATAAATCTGTTAGGCTTTAAAAGTCCCACAGGACTCTTTGCTTGTTTTACTGAACTAGACTAACATAGCTACCCCTTTGGAACTTGTCAACAACGGTAATAGATAAACATTGTTTAAAATACAGCATCACTGTAGTTTGTTGCACTTGTCGAACTTAACTCCCTAGTCATCTTCTATTCCTATTTCCAGTTCCAAAGGGGTAGCCATGTTAGTCTAGTTCAGCAAAACAAACAAGGAGTCTTGTGGCACTTTTAAAGACTAACAGATTTATTTATTGCATGAGCTTTCATGGGAGAAAATCCCACTTTGTTAGATGCCTGAAGATGGGGAATTTACAGAATGGGAGGAAAATATTTCCAGGGGGACCCAGGATATGCATAGGGATACATCACGTGACTGGACAACAGTTTAAGGAGACAAAGAGCTATCATAAAACTTTACGTCACTGATAGAAACATTATCACAATTTCCAGATCTAGAATTTGATCTACAGATATTTTTAAGCTGTATCTGCAAGCAGCAAAATGAAACATATGAGAATACAGCTCTCTGAATTGTTCATGGCCCCACTTTACACAGACACCCATTTATTTTATGCTACTAAAATGGTAAACCAGCAATTCTGTTGTAATGTACTTTTTCAAGTAGTTGCAGGGATCAGTTGGGAACCAATTTGCATGAACAATTCGGAGAAATTCAGCTGTTTGTGTGATGTAATCACTGTCAGAAACCAGGAGAGGCCATTTGTTTGGCAGACTAAAAATGGCTGGTCCTACCAAGAGCAATGAAATGATATTTTCCATTGGATAGGCTTCTTTCCTCAATGGAGAGGCTTTAATGTGTGACCTAAATTTCTGGATTTTATTGATTTTTTTAAGACACCGAGGCCAGGAACCCGTAAGAAGATTATTTTTTGTTGTTGATGCACCTCTGAATGCAAGTATCTTGCAGTTTGCTTGCTTCAAATGCCGATGGATAAAGCTAAAAACACAGAAGTAAAAGTTAAAATGCTTTCTGTTTTAAAAGCTTCTACTAAATCCTAACTGTCTGGCACAAATAACCCAACTGCAGAGACTTCCACTGCCAAGAATCTAGTACAGAGTATGTACAGAATATCTTTGTCTGTAAAATAACTCCACACAAATGTCCTGTAATCTGTGACTCTCTTTGTCTCTCAGATAATAATCCTCTCTGGACACGCTAATCCTCTTAAAATCACATATGCTCTTTCAAGCTCTTTTATCACACATTTTTCATATGCAGTTTTCCGGGTGTTAGCTAGGGAACACACTTTTATTCTTTACTTGACCATTATAATTAGAATTTTAACGACACTGCTGGATTTCATATTTGCCTGGAACTAGATCAATTTAGCAGTTTCCTGTTCTCAAGAATATAACACCACTTTTTGTTCTGTCAAAACTGTGGCATTATGTTTCTGGGAGAATGGGTAACAGGCTCTGGATTTGCGGTGGTCATGTCTGTTGTTGGAGCTGGCTATAGAGATGACACTATGCCAAGAACAGTGCTGAAACTGGGATCCGGGCACAGGCGATGGGTTGAACCAACGGCAGAAGCTGCAGACAAGGCAAATCAGGTTTGTAACCAGAGTTAAGATGTAGGCCAAAGGTCAGAGATGGTTTGGGCTCAGTCCTGAAGATGTGTAGCAGAGCTAGAGCAAGTTCAGAGCTGGGCATGGACAATCAGGGCTGAAACAAGCCTCAGGCAAGTCTGGCAAGAGCAGGAACTAGATCGAGGTCAGGCTGGAAGCCTAGGGAGAGTAACACTTTGAGGCAGCAAGAAGAGTCCTCATCAAGTAGTTGTTTCATGGACTAACTTGCAGCTCTGATGGGGACAATGAATACTTGTGCTTGGGGGTCATCTGAGCTAGGCCCTGGCTGGGGACAAATTGCTGCAGCATACCTGAGGGCTGAGTCACTGCAGACTCTGCTGGAAGGGTGTGAGTGCACTTATTGAGTTCCTGGGGAGTGGGTGGGCACAAGTCTGCCCACATCTAAAGGTCCCTACTGCAGCCTAAGGGGAGGAGCTACTGAACCTAGAGCTCACGTAAATCAAGGGGACAACAAAGGAAAAAAAGCAGGGATGGTAGTAAGGGTCACAGGGTTAAGAGCAGAGAACCAGTGAGGGACACTAAGCAGAGAACACTGGACTGGGCGCAAGTGAATGAGCAGGCCTGATCTGGCTGCAGATTTGCCTCACAATGGGCTGAGTGGCAAATGACATGGCACTACCGAAGGCCTGTGATAATGGAAAGGAGAAGTAATGAAGAAAGATTTGGAGGAGAAAAGTTCTTCAGAATGACAAAGCCTCCCCTCCAACCCAACATTCCTTTCTTGGACCCCTGGAATAGGGGAGAGATAGAGAGCCCCATGTTTACCACTGGCCACTTGCCAACAGAAATTAAAAGGTGTTGACAGCTTTAGGTTTCATTACTAGGATTTTAGATATTTGAAGATGTCGCATTACTTCACATGTAAAAACTTTGAGTGCACTTCACCAAAAGCTGGGTGTTAAACCACATTGGTCTGCTCTTTGCCCCTCTAGATATGCATTGATGGTCTCTCTTCTATCTCTGGTCCGGTAAACCAGGCATGGTGAAAGAACCATCTAGAAATTTTGAGATCCACATAGGGGTCATACCAGCAGCTCTTACAGTCGATGAATAAATATTAGTGTGCTAAATAGCACAGCTGTCTAGCAGATTTGTTTGATTTGCTCATCCTTAGTTATGTACCATAGTGTGGGTTGTTTGATTTTGTGACAAAGAGGCTTAAAACTATCTTCTGAAAGCCTATTAAACTATAATACAATTGAAATAAGTAGCAGGAGGGTTTTCAAGTCCATTTGTTCATATTTGAAAACCAATGACATCATAGCAGAATTTTCAGAAGCCTTTGTTCAATCCACAGCTAATTCACAGACTCAACAGCTGATCTCCCAATGATTGGCTGCACACAATCTATCCATCTCTTGCTGGTCATCCTCTGCTATAGTGACTTGCTTCCATTCCTTTCACGATAGTTTTCCATCAGGTTATTTCCATCTCTTCATTTGATGTTACCAAAGTACGGCTATGTCTACACTTGTTAATTTAAGTCGACTTAGTGTGTCTACACTTAAAATTAAAGTCGACTTAAAGGGGAACTTACAAAGTTGACCTAGAGCGTCCACACTGGATGCTGTAGGTCGACTTTGTGGGGCTAGGGGGACCTTGGGCAGGTCCATGGTGGCGGGAGGGCACCCCTTGTGTACAATGGGGCAAAGGGGGACAGGGATCCTGGCAGGGCATGGGGCAGGGTGTGACACTGTCTGGATTTAGGGAAGCATTTATGATATTATTTTCTATGGATATCTCATAAATGCTATAAGCCATAGGAACTATGTCATGTTTGGTATCAATAGAAAGGTAGTAATTTGCTGGGAATGATTATATAGTTTATGTCTAGGAATTGTATTTATATTAGAAGTTAGTTAGTTAGTTAGGAATTCGGTGTTATATCTATACTTTGACTTGTGTCATTCTGGAGAAAAGCCCTAGACAGGAGGCTGTGAACAACCATTGTGTCCTTAATGGCTCATCAGGTTTCTCCCTTTGGCCCATTGTAGGTGGGAGCTTCCTTAACATTAAGGAGACAATGGTTGT
>ML685766.1:18837427-18852423 GCA_007922175.1 Pelusios castaneus
TTGTCTTTCTACAATAGACTAACACGGCTACCCCTTTGGAATAATATAGTGTGTGTGTACGCACACATGTGTATGTGTAATACTTAATATTTAGACCTTTGACAGTTACTTTGCAAATTCAGTTTTGGATGCTGCCTAAATGTTATGCTTTTTCATCTAGAATCTCCTGTAAATATTTTTCTAACAGACCAATCTCTTAATGAGCAATACTCTTTTTAGCAGTCCTACAGTATTCCAATGCAGACAGAAGATGAAAAGAGAGATCAGCACCACTAGGGGTTCTCTGTTACAATTCCGCTCTTATGAAGTATTTCACCCAGCTCTTGAATACTTTCAGAGCACATTGCCTAGGCACTAACATCAGATGTAAAATATTTCTGTAAAACTAGCTGTGCAGTATATAAGGCTATACAGTGTACCTCGTAAGTACATAAGGCTGCAAATAAACAGAAAACAAAGATATTAAAGATATATTGGCAAACTAAAGTAAAAGGTGTTAGAGCACCATAGCACTGATAAATGCATTGGTGCTTTGCTTTTGGGATATAATCATTTATCTTGCATAGATGCATAAAAGTGTATTGTAAACAAGTATAAAAAAAGTTGAAGAAAAGGTTGGAGTTAATTCTTAAGAGGAATAGTATCATTTTAATATCCCAGACATCTGAGCAACTTCAAACAGTTGCCATTTTTTAAAATTAATGTTTCCCAAAAGTGTTTCCTTCTTCTCCCCCAATGTGGAAATATTCTTCCTTCTACCCTCAAAATACTGTCTCTGTTTGAGGCCTATGACAGCCAGTGACAGCTCTTCTATATATTAAGATGTCTTCACTTTAAAATCTGGTATCTTAGAGCCCTGCAGGTCCAGAATCTGGAGCTTTATGCCAGGGGGGAAAGCCACAGGTGGGCCAGGGCCCACCCACTTGGAGATGAGGCCTGCACACTGAAATGCCCGGTAGTGGTGCGAACTTTGCCGCCATGGCTGCTGGCCGACTCCACAGACGCAGCAGTGAAGTTTGCATTGCTCCTGGGCACTTTAGTGGATGGGCGGACCTCATAGCGCCACCTCTCCCTCCTCCTTCTCCCACAGCTCCACTTGCTAAGTAGCAAGTAGAGCATCTCAGGCAGCTTATGGTCACATGACCCCAGCTGGTCTGCCCAGGGGGTGAGATGGCCCAGCTTGTGTCTGCTGTTCCCCAGGGCCTGAGGGGGGGGCCAGGCTGGAACACTGCACCAAGAGCAGCAGAGACCGAGAAGGCCCTGCACCCACCCACAGCTTTGAACAGGCCCCCCTCCAGCTCTGGGGGCCGCAGCTCCCCGCTGTTCTGGCCTGCACAGGGGTGCCAGCTGGTGCCCCAAAAGTAGGTAGCCCAGTGTCCATTCTTCTCTAATCCGGTCCTGGTGTGGGGCCAACCTGGCGCCCCCTGCATCCTTTCAGATGGCCCTGGGGTCTGGTTTCTACAGGTCCCCCCTCCCTGAGGCACCTGGGGGGGGGAGCTGAGACCCTATCCTTCCCTGTGCTGGGGTGGAGGGCCTTCCCTGTGCAGGGAGGGGGCCCTGTGCAGGTAGGGTGGTGTGGGATGTCCAGGGAAGCCCAAATGTGGGCTTGACCCCCGGATGCTGGCCACCCTCTCTACGCCATTGCCAAGCACACTTATGTGCTTTTTGAATCACTGCCCATAGAAGTCAATGGGATTCTGAAGGAGTAATATTGGTTGGCTCCAATCAAACCCATATCTACCCTATCTCTTCCTCAAGGAACTGAGAGTAGAGGACCACCTGGAATACCCCAGAATTTACTGTCTTAAGGTATGTCTACATTTGCAAGTTAGGTCGACTTAAGGACGCTTAAGTCGACCTACAGAACGCCACGTCCACACTGGGTGCTTATTAAGTCAACTTAAGTGCTTCCTTAAGTCGACTTAATAACTTCCCCTCTTTAAGTTGACTTAAGGCTTAAGTTGACCTTATTAAGTCAACTTCAAGCCAGTGTGGATGGCTATGTCTACACTCCAGGCTCTGTTAAGTCGACTTAACAAGGTCGGCTTAAGTTGACTTAAAGTGTAGATGCTCTGTTAAGTCAACTTAACAAGGTTGACTTTAAGTCGACTTTAATTTGACCTTGTTATTAAGTCAACTTAACAGAGTCCACTTAGCTTAACAAGTGTAGACGTACCCTTAGTGCAACCACTTCAAATAAGATTACTCTCTGCATCTTTCACTTCTCCATTACCCTTCTTGTAAGGTAGTTTGTGGTCCTATTATTTGAGATTATGTCTTTCAGAAGTAATTATAATGTATGCAACGGTACAGCCACACAAATGGCTACCCTCATGTTATATTCATATCAAAGATCCCTCTGGATCTTTATTTTGCAGACCACTATAGAAAGGAATCAAATGTGTCAAATGGGATAGAAGATGTCATAACCATGTGGTGTTCTCAATGTAGTGTGCTTGAACTTTACGGTCTTTTTTTTGGAAAGTGAGGAAGAATTGTGTTAATTCTCACAAAGCAGTATCATTGTATAAGCAGCTGTCTGAAGATGACCTTTTTCCATAGGAAGTTTTGCTGAGATTAGGAACAGTAAAGGTCAAGGCCCAAATTCTCTGGTTGGATACAGCATTGCAATCCTGATTTGACAAGTGGGCTAGGCAGAGTCCTGAAAAGTTCAATGGAAAGAAGAAATAATGACCAAATAAGTAGTGTCAGTGAGTTGAAAAGGGGACCAGACTATCAGCTGGTGTACATTGGCATGGCTCTGTTAAGACACTAGATGATGATCTGGCCCAGAATTTATAAAGTTTTTAATTTTCTTGCTGTTAGTTATTCTACTGAAGTATTGGTGAAATAGTAACAAGCAAATTGTGCTTTCTGTGTACCTTACCCAAATCTGAAACGTTAATTTGTGCTTGGATTAGTTTTAATATAGTCAGAAGGCTTATATGGCTGCTATTTATCATTTTGCTTTGTTATGAATTTTCTGGTAGGGTTAATTTTTTTCCATTTTAAAAAGTAAATAAAAATAAGACATAGTTTTCTTTCCAGTATCGCAGCCTGTTTTTAAATACATGTTTAGCTACAAAGGTCCTTATTAATTCTGTCTTCCTCTTCTTTATCCACGCACCACTCTTTTATCAAGTTAAGAGTTACACTGTACCTACTTCCAAAAAAAAAAGCTACAGATGTGATTGATTTAAATGTGAACAACGGCTGCATAAGCTATCCTTAGAATGGACTTCCGCAATGGAAAAAATCTGGGAAGAATTTCCAAAATTGCCAGTGAAAGTGATATGGCACTTCCTGAAACCTTCACTTTCCTTTCTGTATGAAGATAAAACAAACACATTTTTTTTCCTAATCACATATTATCATTCTCTGCTGGATTCAGTTCCTAGTCTTTGAAGTTTTAAATTCCTTTCATATCTTTACATGAACATGATTTTATCCAGAATTTTTTTAAACTAATAACTCACAATAATTATACTCAACATTTATATAGCACTTTTCATCTCTTAAGGTACTTTACAAACAAATTAATCCTTGAAGGAATTCTGTGAGCTACATAACTATTATTAGCACCTTTTTGCAGATGAGGAAGCTGAGAGAGAAAGGGAATTGTAACTTTAATTTAAATATCCTGGCTCACAGCCTAGTAAATGTTGATCCCATTAGACTTCTCATTTGTATATGTTAAGATTCCTCTTCCTCATTTTAGCGACTTATATGAAGTAGATTTATTTTGGTTTCTGTTCTAATCCCTTTCCACTCTATTTCCTTACTATAGTTCAGAAAGCAGATAAATTATCAAACCATACAAATTAATAAATAATAATAAAAAAAATAATACTAAATAAATAAATAAATATTTTAAAATCTTATATAATGCCTTCCATCAATAGACCTGAAAGCATGTTACAAAGAGAAATTTCATTATCCCCGTTTTACAGATGGGGAAAATTCTGGCAAAGTGTCTTACAATACAAAATTTAGGGTTAAACAGGGACTATGGATATTTTTCTCATTACAACAGGTGATTTGACCTCACCTTCCTCTATATGCTGTTCCCCAGTATTTGAATCTTAACATTTACTTTGATTTGCTGTTACAGCCTGACCTGATCCTATGCCATACACTTCCCTGCATTTAATTTCCTCCCATTCTGTAAGTTCCCCATCTTCAAAGCATCTGACGAAGTGGGATTTTTTCCCACAAAAGCTCATGCGATAAATAAATTTGTTAGTCTTTAAAAGTGCCACAAGACTCCTTGTTTGTAATACAAAATTTGTATGGTTTGTATGGTACAATACTCTACATAAAATATGTGGTGACATTTATTTTATTAATTATTAATATTTAGCATACAGCAGTAGTTGGTACTCTTTGAATTATGATTTGGTTTTGAGGTGTGCTTACTTAATAGCATGAGAAGCTTTTTACAGCATCTCATTTCTGACGTGATCAAAACACCATTTTTTAGACTCGTTGCATTCAATAATTCTAATCACCAAATTGAGACTGATTTTTAATAAGCTACAAAGATATATTTGCAACTGAATTTTAGACTCTAAAATGGTAACTTCATACAAGTAAACAAGATCTTCAATGTCACAACATTTATCATCTTCCTGTTTAGGTTTTGGTGGGAGGGAAGGGTATTGGAGGGGTTGTGTTTGTATCACATTCACACAGACAATATGTGCATTAACAGTCTCTGTATTTCTCACTCATTTTGTACATTGTGCGTGCCTATGTGCATGTCGCACGTACTCATATTTTGCAGGCACAGCTTGGAGGCCTATGCTTGGCAAGTTAACTTTATTTGTTAAAGGTAAATGATCTTCCTTGAGTTATTTTTTTTGCCAAATGAACATCTTCATTCAAGAGAAAACTGAGATAATTAGTGCAAATTTAGGGAATAAATGCTGGAACAGCAGTAAGGCAACTAGTATTTGCCAAGTTTACTTGCGGTGCAGGGGATTTCTTAATAAGCAAGAGGCACTCTCCTCGGGCCATTAATTTTGCTCATTATTGTGAGCATTTGAATTGGCATAAGAGGACCTAATTGTTATATTTCTCCTCTTGCTTGAGATAATATGGCCTAATTCCCATGTGCTAAGGCAGGCGGGTTTTATGGTTGTGAGTATTTATCAGTGCTGTACCTCCCTGTTGTTATGCTCAGATTGCAGTCCTTGGTCTGTGTTTGATCAGCATACTATTCACTCTTATGGTGATTAGAAACAGTGCAGTAGATCCGAATTCCTTTGAAATTTAGGAGACATTCAAATCTGGATTGTCACAGTTGGGCTTCTCTCTAGAACAGTGCTTTTCAAACTACCGTCAGCACTGGGTCGCGGTCTCCTCTGCTGCTGCTACCGAAAGACTGGAATGCGTTGTTCAAAGATGTAATTGTTGGGTCGTGAGCATAAATGATTGTTTTCAATTGGATCCTGAGCAAAAAGTTTGAAAACCACTTCTCTAAAATAGCTGGAACCAAACAAACACCCTTGAACTTTGGGGAAGGTCACATTCAACTTTATGACTTGGGTTCAGCTGTCACTATGAAATACACTTCAAATTAACTAAATATTCCCTTGTGTTTGTTCCCTGAAATTAAGACCTGAACCTTCATCAATGAACCATCAAGATAGGAACATGGAATGTTAGGAGTATGTATGCAGGGAAGTTTGCCACAGTCACCAACAAATAAGAAATATATAAGATAAGGTACGTCTACACTGCACAGTCATTACAGCAGGATGTGGAGTAAGTATATAGCATTCCTTGGCATAAGTGTAAATAAATATTGGTGCAGATGGTGAGGGGCTGCGTAGATGAGTAGAGGAAAGATGTGTATGAACCCTGTAGGTATGTACCCAAGCAGGGCCTCCCATGTCTACACCACTACCTTTAGCAGTGTGGAACCCCGCATGCCAGTGGTTTTCCCATCTCAAGGAAAGGTTTCAGCAGGGAGGGGCAGTGAGGAAAGGCTCTCTAGCAGGTCCTCATTGCTGGTGCCTTCTGCTACTGCAGGGAAAGATGGTAATATACGGATGCCACCTGCTGTTCACTGTAACATATAGCTGTACATACTCTACATGTCTCCAGTGGTGTTGTGTATGTAGTGTTGCAGGTGGGACGCCCGAGGACGGGCTGGGGCTAGCAACAGTTCGTTTAGGTTCGTTGCCCGGAGTGCGCAGCACCAATAACCACACCAGGGCGGAGAAGCACACTAAGATTTATTTGAGATCTCAAGCAGGCACACGGAGACAGGCACGTCTCAAATCATGTGCACCCCACCCCCGTTGCAGCGACCCTTATATAGACAGGTTGTTTGCTTCAATACTTTTCTCCTTGTAAGTGGTGTAAGTACTCTCCCCCTTCTCTTAGAGAACAAACTTTGACCGATTTCCACTGGTACTTTCAAGGCTTGTTATCTACTTTGCTTCCTGAAACCGGGGGGACATCCTTATATGGTTGGTGTTATTGTGTCCCAGTTGCCTCTGAGTCTGGAGCAAAGGAGTTTCATCGGCGCTATGGCCTTCCACCCCTTCAAGTTACCCAGTGCGCAACCCCAGATGCAGCCAGGGGCATCAACAGTAGCCATGGGTACATGTGGAATCGCAGAGCTGCAATGAGAGGGGTCAGGATCCAAGAAAGTGAGGGAAAATGGGATTTTATTTATCTTATCCATGAAGACATGAAAGTTAGTATGTTGATTGTACAGGTTTCTGCCCCTATAACAGCAACTTACAATGACTCCTCATCAGTCCCAGTTCCTCCTTACTACTCCCATCTATCTATCTCTTTGTCCTTTGTCACAGTCTTCTTGCCTAAATAGTCCCAGTTTCCCACCATCTCAACTCCCAGGCCCAGTTTCCCTTTCTTCCCTGAAACCCTCCAGTCCTGATTTCTCCACCCCTAAGCCCCTTGTTCCAATCTATTTCCTTGAACACCTCATGTGTGGCTCTTGTTCCATCTGTATTAGAAACATACAGCCTCCTCCTTCTCAGTGCCTGGAGTTAGCAGAGGAACATGGATGGCGCAGGAGACCCAGGCTTGCTGCACTCAGTTCTGGTGCCCAGCTCTGGCCCCAGCCAGTTGCAGGGAATTTCCTGCTTAGAGTCAGGCGGGAATATGCAAAGTGCAAACAGAATCTTTGGTGGAACTAAGCTGTGAAGTTCTAGCAAGTTTCTACTGAGCATGTGTGAACTGTAATTCTTTACAGCATTAAAAGTTCACAAGATTGGGGGACAGGGGCGGAATGGATTTTCATGGGGACATTAGAAGACATATCCTTTATACAAATACAAAGGCCTCTATATCCATCAAATTTGAAGTCCCTGTCCAAAGCACGGGGATTCTAGAGCTTTTCAAAGAAAAGTTCACTAGAATTTTTTAACAAGGGCAAAACAATGTATTTTTTTCCTTAAACCTCATTTTTGAAAGCGGCTGAACCATTTGGGCTGAAAAGGATCATATAATGGAAAGTGTCAGGCAACCTAAGTAAACAGTGGTGCTAGCAGCTCCACTTACAACACACACAGAAATGTCAGTGATTAAAAAACTGTTAATTAAAAACTCTCTTATGCACAGGCGTATTAGTCTCCTGGATCAAAGAGGTTAATGAGAGAAAAACAGCTTTATTTCCTGATGCACAGCTATTAGGTAAGAAATCCAACACCTTCTTTTTTTTCCTTCTTTAACTCACTTTTAAAGAAACATCTATTATTTTTGTTTCCTTGACTGCTCTTAGGTGTCCTCTTTGCTTTAGATGAAAGATATTCCTCTCCTTACTTATTTCTTTGGGCTACCATAGCCATTGAAAGTCAGTGTTTTCCAAAGATTCTATTCATCTTCCTTTTTTCTTGATCTGAATATAAAATAAATATTAACAGCATCTGCTCCTACAATATGGAAATAACAACAAGATTGCCTCTGCAAGCTATTGGATTTAGTGCTAAACTAATTTATAAACTATTGTAATATTTGACTATATTCTGTAAATAGATAGTACAACATATTTCAGACTGATGCTTCAATTTTAATTCTTTAATAAATTTGTTTCCTAAATAAGATTAAAATATAGTTGTACTATATCAGTGTTCCCCTCCCCGTCGCCTGCAAACAGCTCCCTAAAACAAAATATGAGGGGGCAGGTTGTTGGGAAAACACCTAACTAATAAAGTACTCTTGTTGCCTAGGAGAGAGAAATTCTTCAATAATTTTGTAAATCCAGTCATAACCAATCAAATCTATTGAAATCTACATAATCAAAATCTGTCTGCTACATACTTTTATCCAGGGCATCAGGGAAATACCGTACTCCCCATTTAGCAATCTTAATCTGCGTGTAGCTCTAAAGAGGAAGAAAAGTTGCTTTAACACTACTGTTGTGTGCAACTGATATTCTCAGAGCGGTGGAAATTAGTGGGAGCTGTAGCCCAAAACCCTGGACAAGTTCACCTAAAACATTATAAAGAGAGCAATGACAGCTTGAAGAAAACACAATGAGAAATATACCAGAGGAAAAAAGTGATGAACAGAAAAGCAATCAGTTTATTGTGTAGTCCTTCTGAAAATGTTTTGCATTAAAGTATTGCAGCTAAATGAAACTTGTTACTGATTATAATAGAACCTCAGAATTATGAACACCAGAGTTACAAAATAAGTACAGTGCAGTGTTAAACAAACTACCAAAAAATAAAAAGAAAGATTTTTTAAAAAATTAACAGGGTAAGGAAACTGTTTCTGGGCTTGTTTAATTTAAATTAAGACAGCTAAAAGCAGCCTTTTTCTTCTACACAGTTTCAAAACTGTATTAAGTCAATGTTCAGTTGTAAAACTTTTGAAAGAACAACTATACTGTTCTGTTCAGAGTTAAGAACAACCTCCATTCCTAAAGTGTTTGTAACTTAGAGGTTTTACTGAATATAAATCAAGAGTTTCAAAATGTAAAACTAGTATTGTATTTAATCAAAACAGACAAGAAGTCTTGTGGCACTTTTAAAGACTAATAAATTTATCTATCACATGAGTCTTCGTGGGAGAAATCCCACTTCATCAGACACTTGAAGCTTGGAAGTGCCACAAGACTCTTTGTTTATTTTGTTAAACTGGACTAACACAGCTACCTCTTTGGAAATTATATTTAATATGAATTTATCAATACCCTGTTTATGTTGCATACAATGTACATTATATTGGTATACTGTATACTATGTACAGTGCACACACACTTCTTCCTTATTTACACATCGTCAATCACCAATTTCTGCTACGTTTTCCACTGCATGTTCTCATGAAGATACTTTTTAACATTAGAGTTTGTAAAACCACGTATGAATATACTCAACTTTTTAGATTTAAACTACCAAAATGAATTCATTCAAGCAAATAACCCTCAAATTAAACACTGGGCAACTAAATTTTTTTTTAAAAATCAAATGATACCATATGAGAAGTACAGTGGAGATCCTCATCAACAGAATGTTGACTCATTACAGTACCTAGTCAGTGGGCAGATGAGTACATACCCTCAAATATGAAGACCATGGTTGACAATTCTGCTCTTTTGGCACAGTGCGACTCTGTACAGTAAGGGTAAAAAGCTCATCTTTGTGGGAGAGAGAACTTTCCTGGAGGACAATCTGAGATAATGGAATGAATTTACCCAGCAACTAAGGACCAGCACAAATCTCAGCACCTTTCTCTCCAAGTATTCTGCCCATTTCTTTGATCTTGCCTTCTCTAACACAAATACCTAGGCATGTTAAAAAACAAACAAAACCAAAACCAAACCACCCTACCAAAACAATACACTCTATTGTACACACGTCTCCCACTGGAGATAGATTGAGAGAATATACACCACATGACAGATGTTTGTCACATCATTTAACACATTACTGAGCTTCAGATACCTCAGTGACGAACATGGTCTAAGCATCTAATATAGGATTTGACGGAAAGATTGATTATCTTAGAAAAAACATATAATCCTAGTTAATAGAGCTGTGAGAGTCAGTATGCACTACTCCTCTGAGAGAAATTGGGGCAGACAGTAGGCAGTTTGCTCTCTGCTTTATTTTCTATATGAGGAGCAATTCTTGTGACAGAGTAACTTCCTAGGAACTAACAAGGAATCCTGTGGCACTTTTAAAGACTAACAAATTTATTTATTGCATGAGCTTTTGTGGGAGAAAATCCCACTTCGTCAGATGCTTTGAAGTTGGGGAACTTCAGAATGGGAGGAAAATAAATGCAGGGAAGTGTCAGTCACAGGATCAAGTCAGGCTGTAATAGCAAATCAAAGCAGATGTTACGATTCAAACATTGGGAAACAGCATATAGAGGAAGGTGAGGTCAAGATATTGATGCCTGGGCTGAGATTTCTGGACTAGGAAATTACCTGCATGCTCTTTGTGATTGCTCTCGTTCAAGATTGGTGTGTATGTGTAAACACGAGTTATGCTTAGGCTATATCAGCTCTATGTGCTAAAAGGTGTGATTTCACTGCTGTTGTACACATATTGAGTAGCTCTCACATAGCTCTCATTGAGCTAGCATGAGTACAAAGAGCAGTATAGCCATGGTAGAACAGGTCACAGCATTGGAGGCACGTCTGAGCCATGCCAAGTATGGCCATCTGAAACTGGTGGGTGGGTACTTGGACCAATTCAGCTGTTCCTACACTGCCACTACCCATGTGTCTGCAGCTACACTGCTATTTATATTCATGCTATCTTGATGAGAGTTGGCACAAATATGTGTACAGCAGTAGAGGAATCAGACCCCTAACTCATAGTGTAGACATATCCTCAAACTTTACATAGACTCTGAGATACTCATTTCTCTTTCATGGAAAGCCAAGACCAGAAAACTCTTCTATTTGGCAGAAAGAGGATACTAACGTTGACTGTGGGCCACTGGTCCAGAAGAGTAGGATTTTGTTTATTATGGTAGGACTCCTATAGATATGGATTTTGCAGTTGCCTCTGCCCTCTACAATAGTTCATTTGCCCCCTTTAAATTAGTAATGAGCCTTTACCAAAACCACAAATACTTATACTTTGAGGAATTTAGGATTCAGATCTGAACTTTTTGGCTGGGACCTCTTTTTACATTAATTTACAGGTAGATGCAAGTGGAATATATTGACTCAAGGAATGTAAAAAAACCACAGCACAAACTCAAATACAAATCTTTACAATTTTGTCAAGAAAGAACAAAAATGATAAACTGGCTAAAATGAATATGATAGAAACACATTAACAATACACAAGAAAATAATCGTTGCATAATAATAAATTTGTGTACCTGTACAAGGCAGAGTACATCTGTTAAAATATTTTATCGTTTTAATTTTAGACCAACTTCACTCACTGGAACAATCCAACCTCAACACTTACTGGATCTGTGAAGTTCTGAATTGTGTCTTGACCGTGGCAAACCTAAGCTTCTGGTATAACTATGCATCAAAGCATGTGAAACACTCATTGCTCTGGTACTAACTCTACCAGGGCTTGCTTGATTTGGTTATGATTTCACAGATATAGTCCCACATTTCACAGAGTTTAAAAAGACATGAAGCAATAGCATTCACTTCCGTTATTTCAAGAAGGATAATCTGGGTCTCCTTTATTTCAGCGACAAACCCATTCTACTTACTAGAGACCTATTTGCTGCCTTTAGTATTTAGCAGGGATTACTACTGTATTCACAATATATGTACAACAGAAAAAAGGGAGTTAACTCAGAACTTTCCAGATCATCAGTACTGTCCATAATTCATAGGTGGCCCTGAATAAGAATCAATCCATACATTAAAAAATCAGGCTGTTCTATTTATTTTAAATAGAGTTGACAGATATGCAGCTGACCTCAATCCTTGTGATGAGTTTTGACATATAATGAAACTCCCATCAGACAATCAAAAGAGATGAGACGAATCCACCTTAGCACTTCTTCATACAACTACAAAAGCACTCCCATCCCATGCTGCACACATATGGCTTTGAAATGTAACACAGCTTCTATTTTTCCAACTCCAACTACCTCATTCTCATTTTTTCTAATTTACCAGTTGAAAAAATGCAATGTCTTTAATTATACTGTATTTATAAAAACTTACTCAAAAATGGATTTCAGTGAAAAGTAAATAATTAAGCAAAATTGAGCCAGACACACAGTAGTTGTGATGTTTCCTGCTAAATATGATTAGATAAAGAGAAAATGGTTAAAAAGGAAAATTGATCCTCTCAGCTGAACTTAGTATAATTATATTATGGGTGAGGTATTACCTAATATTTTATGATTGAATTCTGGGTGCCTCATGGATGGAAGGAAATCTCACACAATCTGTATGCCTGATCTAGTCTATGAAAAATAAGGATCACGTTTTAAGAGGGATGGAGTGGTAGGTGACAGCTTTTGATTCCTGCAGAGCGCCTCAAGATTCATCAGTATACCATACCAGTATTTCTATTGTAGCCTTATCAGTTTTTGCAGAATTAACATTTTCATTTTCAAAAAGTGAATTGCCCAATGACATTACTGATGATAAACTTAATGAAACTTTCAACTACCTTAAAATTGTGGGAAATGTGGGCACTGCTTTTCTCCTCACAATCGGACACTAGTTTCCATTAATGGCTGTTTAATGAGTTGAGTTTGGTCATGTATGGCTTGGACCTTGCTATCCATCAGTTCTCTTCTCATATGCTGCCATACAGCCAAAGGCCAACTGAATCAACTGAGCTATCAGTGGTCTTTATTTTAAATGCCTGGGCTTCTCAGTGGAGAGCACTGAATTTTGGAAACCGGAGACTGCTATGTTAACTTTCAGATAAGAAGCATGAAACAGTCAAAGGAAAACAAAACCAGATCAAGAAGCTATCAGGAGGGGACTTGCAAGTCTGAAATTTTTTTATATTAGACTAAGAATGATAACATTTTTCACCAGGCTTTTAGGCTAGTACCATTCCTTCCATTAAATGTCATCTGTACAGTGTTAAATTCTTTTTCTATATCTTTGATTTTGGAGGCTGCAAATATGACATGATAGTTCCTGACTGGATGGGTGATATTAGCTGAAATACTAGTTAAACAGATCAAACAATCTGAGATTAATATAGAGTGGACAATTTCACAATATTATTTCCAGTAGTAAATGAAAGCACCAGTGAAAGCAGAGAGAAAGAGAAGGGAAGTGGGGGGAAGGAATATCATATTTACTAGCTGATTTCCTGAAAATGCACCAGATGGTGGAATTGTTACATTAGAAAGAGCGCTCTCTTCTCCACTGTTTGGTTGAATACTCTTCATTTTCTGTATCCTCTGTCGGCTACCACTCTATGACCATAACATTTTGAGTGGTGGGATTTTGACCCTAGCAGAGAGGTTTCTGGATTATTTAATAGGAAATTTGTCAGCTGCATGATATTTTAATCATGATTGTTCTGTATTCTTCTTAAGATACATTCCCCAACCCTCAGCTCTGATGTATGTGGAACTCCATTTCATAGAAATAATGAACTATTAATGATACAATTCTGAGAAGCTTGCTGTACAACAAAGTAGAAAAATTTACATGTACGGAAAAAAACTTAGAGGCCTCCAAAAAAGGATTGTTATGGCCAGGGTGGGGATGGAGACGAACTTCCAACACCTATAAACTGCCCCAATGGCCAGCAAAACCAACCATCTCTGCCAGCCTAATGCCTCATCACTTGCCTTTCACATAGCAAAGGTATTTCTTCCAAAAGTGGAGGGTGTGAAAGGTAAGCATCTGGTGCCTTTTAAAAGAAACCAGACTGGGACAGGCTGGGAATCTTCAGCGTTGGGCAGGCCTTAGAGAAGGAAAACTCCAAGTTCAAACCAGGGTTCCACGCTTCTCAAAGTGGAGAAAATACAACAGCAGTGGATACTGGAGGGGAAATGGACACCACAAACATTATTGTCCATAATCACTTACAATGCCTAGGTGACACTTCCACATGGAGATGATGCATTAGATGTTTGGAGGGAGCAGGAAACTGACATGTCTGCACTGAATAATTCCAGGGATGCATTCAAAAAGGGTCACCTGGATTCCAAACAACTTAAATTAGCTAAGCATATGTTCTCCATTGGAACATGGAATGTTTGTAGCTTAAAAGCACATTTTCCCCAACTAATGCATCAGGAGCTCTTACTGTATAAGTGGGATTGGTTTGTTTGGGTGAGTTTAGATTCACTGGGAATGGAATGGTGATTACTGTGGAAAGAAACATGCTGATCTGAAGTGGTAGCTACAGAAAAAGGCAGAAGAGGGTTGTGCTACTGAGCAGGAAGCAAATCAACCACTACGTGATGGCCTACAAACGGGGCAGCAGCAAGCTGGTGACTCATATTGGCAGCTTACCCCTATAATGTAATTGTTTGCCAGTGCTGCACCCCAACTAATCAGTGTGATAATGAAGAGACTAAAAATATTCTATAGTAAGTAACATCAAGAAGAAGTTAGCAATTGTTTACTGTAGAGACATCTTAACTGTACAATGTAACTGGAATGCATGAATTGGTCCCAAGCAGAGCTTTTTTTCTGTCGGTACGCACCAGTACTGCGTAACGGCACCTATTTTTCCCTGGCCAGCCCCACTGTCCAGCTGATGGCTGGGATCAGCAGGGCAGGGAAAGGAGTGGGTTTCCTTTCCCCTGATGACCCTGGCCCCCAGCTGGGCAGCGCGGCCAGCAAGGGCAGGAGCAGCAGCAGTGTGCCAGAATCCGGCCTGCCAGGGGCTGGAATCCGGCCTGCAGACTCCTGGGAGCTGGGGCCAGGCTTCAGCTTTTTCATATCTCACGCCCTGAGCATGCTCAGATGTGTGGCTCAGGGTGGGAGCAGCCTGGCCAGGGAGTGACTCTGGCCACCCCTGCAGCTCCAGCCAGGTAAGGAGGGAGGGGGCCAGGAAGGTCAAGGAACCGGCGGGGGGGGGGGAGGGGCGAGAGGAGTGGGG
>ML685766.1:18852523-18990694 GCA_007922175.1 Pelusios castaneus
GGGGGGGGAGGGGCGAGAGGAGTGGGGGGATGGGGAAAGGGCTGGGGGGGGCCCAAGAGGAGTGGGAAAGGGGTGGGGAGGGCCGAGAGGAGCGGGGAAGGGGCCCAGGGAGCATGGGGGGGGGGGAAAGGTGAGGCCTGGGAAGGCTACTGGTGGAGGGTTTGCCCGCTCCCCCCCCCGCTGGTGTACCAGCACTTAAAAAAAAAAAAAAAAAAAAGCATTGGTCCCAAGAGTTACCCAGAGTGCTGCAGCTGTCTTGGGAAGTTTGGGTATCTCAAGGCAAACACCAAAGGACTGAAACTCCTGCCACTTGCAACTGAAAATGGCTTAATATTAACCAATAATGATTTAGTTGGGGTTGGTCCTGCTTTGAGCATGGGGGTTGGGCTAGATGATCTCCTGAGGTCCCTTCCTTCTCGGTGCCCTTCGAGGTGGGGGCCACTGAGGAGGGGGTCTGCCAAAGGGCCATTATTATATTTAACACCCCTTCATGGAATGGGAGGGTGACTGGAGCTGGGGCAGCCAGCACATTGAAGAAGCTATCAGTAGCCAACTTTAGCTCCTCTGTCTCCAGGCCCAAATTCAAGGCTACTCCCTTTAAAAGGTCCTGATAGGCCTTGAAATCATCCAGGGGAATCGATACCCCTTGGGTGGCTGCTTCCTCTGGGGAAGATGAGGATGGCTGATAAGGCACAGGAGGAATGGTTTGTCTTCCTGTTGTTGGTGGGCCCCAGCTGAGGTCTCCTCTTTAGGATCAGAGCCCTTGTCTCAGAAATCTCAACCCAGAGTGTCAGGTGCAGGTGGTGCAGACTGCACTGATGACCTCTACGATAAGGGCCCTGGACCCACAGGGAAAAGCCAGTGGCCCCAGCTCTGACCTTACCTGTTACCTCTCTAGAATCTAGCATCTGTGGAGTAGGAGCAAAGACTGCACGTTCAGGAGGGATTCTGATTAGAATTTTGTGCAGAGTCACAAGGAAGGATTAAACGTTCTCATTCCAGACCAGAATCTGGCCCTGTATAAGTATTAATAATTAAAAGTCTGTGGATGTACAAAAACATACAGTGTGTCTCTAGGACAATACAAATACAACTATTTTGGCTGTTTGGCATGCATCACTCAAGGGATTAATAATGAGAATATTAGACATCCTCTAATCTGCCTGGATACTGAGAATTTCCATATCATCATTTCAAAAATATGTACCAGAGGCTTTCTTAGTTCTTACATTAACTTCTTAACAATTGGATAATTATTTCAGTTGGCCCTGAGGCCTTGATTACTTTGTCAGTTTCTGATGCTGTAGCACGCTGCATGTGCTGGCATCATCTGGCATAGTTTTCACAACTAAGTTTTTCTGCCTGAAAAATGTATTATTGTCGTTGGAGCATGAACTTCTGTTTCTTCAAGGGAAAAAGAAGCCAAGGGAAATAATTAATTCAGGCTGTAAGTGACATCTAGCTCATTTGTATTGTTGTGGAAAACATTTTACATGGAAACTAAAATTGGGGCATATTTACTTGTTGACAATTGAGCAGAAATACATGGGTGGCACAATTGGCAGCTAGGAAAAACGAACATTTTGCAAAACTTAAATTTGCGCAAAGCCTTCCCCAAGCTATTAAGAAGTCCCACTGACATGATTCATTGGGGAAAAAATTAATCTAATTTTACGAACTCAGAACGTAAGAGATATTTAACCTGGCAAAATCTGTTTAATGTCAATGCATTCATTCGTCTTCAAAGGCTTGCTTGTGTACATTCCGTTGTAGGTATGTGCATGCCTCCATACACGGTTACCAGAACCTTTTCCCTTTAGCAGTACTCATAAGGCCAACTCTGGCCCTTCCTGGAGCCCCGTGCTCATGCTCATGGAGTTTATGAAGCACCACCAGCCCTACATCTCCTCAGTTCCTTCTTTCCACCAGTGACGATTGCTGGAACTATTACTGCTTGCGACTGTAAGTGCTCTCAACCCTTTATACTGAACTGCAGAACTCAAATTTATATGCAAATTCGACTCAGTTGCCTTGGGGTTAAACAGGGACTACGGATTTTTCTCTCATTACAACAGATGATTTGACCTCATCTTCCTCTATGTGCTGTTCCCCAGTATTTGAATCCTAACATCTATTTCGATTTGCTGTTACAGCCTGACCTGATCCTGTGTCATACACTTCCTTGCATTTAATTTCCTCCCATTCTGTAAATTTCCTGTCTTCAAAGCATCTGACAAAGTGGGATTTTCTCCCACGAAACCTCATGTGATAAATAAATCTGTTAGTCTTTAAAAGTGCCACAGGACTTTGTTTGGTTTTCGGCAATAGATTAACATGGCTACCCCTTTGGAACTTGTTAATTGTTTGTTGTTGATAGTTAGATCGATTAGCAATAACTAGTTGCTAATTATTGTTACTTAGTTAGAATAATCCCAGCTGAGACTTCCCCTGGGAGTGGAGCATGCCAGATTTTAAACCTTGTGCCTCTTCTGGAACAGTCTTTCTACTGATACTTGTTCGAAGTGCCTGGAGGAAGCTCACTACAAGAATAAGTCAAAAGAGTCTTGTGGCACTTTTAAAGACTAACAGATTTATTAATCGCATGAGCTTTCGTGGGAGAAAATCCCACTTCGTCAGACGCTTTGAAGATAGGAAAGTTACCGATGGATTTCCACTTCAAACGGCTGTATTCAGTGCCCTCCATGTAGTCAAATTCCAAAGGGGTAGCCGTGTTAGTCTATTGTAGAAAGACAAAAGAGTCTTTAAAAGTGCCAGAAGACTCTTTTGTCTTTCTACAATAGACTAACACGGCTACCCCTTTGGAATTTGACTACAAGAATAAGTGTAAAATTTGCAAGTGGTTCAGGCCTTGGATACAGAAAGAAAAAGAAATTCACCTGAAAGCCTTGCTAATAGAGGCAGCGATTTGGCTGGCCTCTGAGCTGGCATATTCTGCCTCAATGCCACACATAACTTCATCACAGAGTGCCCAGTCAGCACCATCTCAACTTTGGCACCAGACCTCTGCTTCTCCTCTGAAGAAAAACAGTGGAAGCAGCATGATGAATGAGGCCGCTCCCCTGCACCATCAAAGAAGTTGGGGTCAAGCTCTGTTCCACACTGCAAGGCAGTAGAGGGGTATTCACACAATACTTGGCCCCCCCCAGGCCCTTGTTCCCACCTAGAGAGCCAACCCCAACTTCCAGGAGCAGGAGGGCCTCTCTCTTCCTGCCAACACCTGAGGCATTTCAGGCTGCAAGGGCCTTGATGGCCTTGCCTACATCTCCTCCACCTGGACCATCAGAGCTGAAAAGAGAGAAGATTCTGGTGCCCTATGGGAAGCCCACATTGGGACCGCCTCCCTAATGAAGACGATCCCTTGAGCCAGACAGATCATCTTAGAGAGCCTGATCACAGATGGCAAAGGCGTCACCTTGGCACCAGTTCCTGAGCAGGAGCTCGCAGTCCAGGTCCTTGGAGCATCTGGTACCACTGGGGCAAAGAGAGAGGTCACGTCCTTGACACCTGTCAAGATGTCTACTACCAAGCGAAGCAGAGTCCAGGAGGAGCCACTACTCTAGATTGCCTTCCTGAAAAGGGATTGATGCTGTTCCTGCTCGCCTGCACAGTGGAGTTCGCCCATGCTAGAGTGATGCAGAACCCAGTCACTGGAGGTAGAGCTGGCACTGAGAGAAAAGCGGTGCCATAAAACTTTGGTGCCCAGGTGCTGTTCAAGACGTTCCAGCTTGCCAATTCTTAGCAGTGCAGCACCGTCCTCAGGATCGAGGCTGGGCTCGTCTTCCTCACAGTCACCATGAGGGTGTTCCCCAGAATGAAGATGGCTATAGGGTGGAAGCACATCCCCCACCAACAGTATAACAAACAAGAATGAGAGACTGATTTGAAGACCATCATACTTGAAAGATTATGAGGCCTAACAGGATGCAATGGAATGGCGTTAAAGGCTATGTCCCTGCAGAGACCTATACACTAGTAGCTATGCCCCAGCAAACTTGCATGAAAGACAACAAATTATTACAATAGCAACCTACATGGGATTTGGATGGAGGGGCACAGGTTGCAGGAGACACCAGGAAGTCATTCTGTGTGTGCAGATGGCTGGGAATGCTACGTGCACTTACAGTACTACAGAAATAGTTCTCTTAGTAAAGAGGCAGTTTGTTTTGCAAGCTTGGAGTCTTTTCACATTATATCCCATATTAAGCTGCCCTGCCCATTATTTTTGGCCCCAATTGGGATCTCACACGTTTTGGGCCTCCTTCATTTCTGAAAGCAAAGGGGATGATCTAGCCATTGGTCAAAAATCAGAGGTCCTTGCTTTGTGTCTGTTCAGGCACCACTTGCGATAAATAAATCTGTTAGTCTTTAAAAGTGCCACAGGACTCTGTTGTCTTTCTACAATAGACTAACACGGCTACCCCTTTGGAATTTGGGAGATAAGTAAGTGATAGCAAGGTATACATTCCCTAAGATTTGTTGTCTAATACCGTAATAGATAACAAAAAATTCCATTTGAAGAGATTGTCCAGAAATTATGTTTTACAAATCATGTTTTACATCAGTCCTATTTTCCAGAGGGAAGAGAACAAAGAGAAAAAAGACAGCTCTTAAAGACTCTCGTAGATCAGGAATGGTAAGAATCTTTTTTTAAAACCCCTGCTTTCCTCCCTTGCAGGGAGACAGGTAAAAGCTTAAAGCTTGCCTCTGAGATTTAAACCTTCATCAGAACAGGAACTACAAAAGCTAGGTTTATATTTTGAAAAGATGTAAGCTGGCTTTTCACAGATTTATTCCCTTGACCCAATCTCTTCTCATAGTACAACCCTCTGCAGCAAAAGAGATGACTGAGATGCTTCTGTGAAACCAGGCATCTTGGAAATTATGGGTCAGTCCTGTGGTGTTAGCTGTCAAGGGCACAGACAGCACCTCGTACTATTTGGTTATAAAACAGCAAATTTGCAATATAAAGTCTAAAAGAAAAATCTAGCTCATTTTTACAGCATGACAGAGAATGCACTGAGTTGCAATTTTATACTTAAAAATAAAAATATATGTAGTAAACATTCCGGGGAAAGGCTTCTCCTTTATGGCATTATAAAAAACATTATAAAAAACAATAGAGTATTTGCTGTGAGAATTGCTTAATAATATATGTACAAAGAATCAACAGCAGCTTCAAAAAAGCCAATTAGTGTTATGAACTGTTGCATAAATACCTATTTAGGAGTTTTGAAAATATACAATATATACTGGATCATGTAAATAAATATCCAATATGGGAGCTTTGAAATGGGAATTATTGACATGATGAATTATAACGGCTCCAAAGGAGTTGTTCTGGAAAACAGAGGCCCTGCAGAAGCTGTGCTCATTAAATCCACTTATTAAAAAATTCTCACAAAGATTTTGATTAAAAACAAAATGGCTCAATTGTTTAAAAAAAACCAAAGAAATCCATTTGTAAGTGCTTGAAAAGTGCAATAGTACCTCAATGTTCTAAAACTTATTTGTGGATGACACAAAATTATTCAGGTTAGTCAAGTCTAAAGAGGATTATGTGAAACTTCAGAAGGATTTAAAACTAGGTAATTGAGCAACACATTGGCAGTTGAAAACGAGTACAGGAAAGCACGGCGTAATGCAGATTGGAAGGAACAACATGAATTATTCTTATACACTTATGGGTTCTAAATTAAATGCAGCCACTCAGGAAAACCACCTTGTAGCCCTTGTAGATAGCGTAGTGAAATCATTTGCTAAATGCACAGCTGCATTAAAAAACGTTGAACAAATTGTTAGGCTTTATTAAAAAATGGGGACAGAGAATAATCAAAAAATGTAATGTGTGACCGAGCACTGGGCAACAACCCCTTGGCCAGCCCTCCATCATGCCAGCCCCAATTAAGCAAGGTAAATTGGAGCTGGCTTGAGACATCTGTACCTGATTGGTGAACGGGAAGCAACTGTCAGCCAAATTAGGCAGGGGCTATACACAGTCCCAGGGAAGGAAGTGATGGAGAAGCCAGAGTGTGAAAGGGGATCAGGGGTGCTTTCTGCCTGGTGGCAGAAGCTGAGAAGTCTGAGGCAGTTGGCCCAAGCTGTGAAGAGCATGAAGGTGATGGGATGGCACGCTGTAAACAAACAGCAGTGGTGATTATTGAGCCGGAGGGTCTCTGAGTAGTTTTTGAACCAGGAGAAAGCAGGGGCTCAGGAGCTCCTGGTGGCACACTGCTACATGTGGGGGCTTGTTCAAGACTTGCTGAGCCAGGACAAGAATTGGTAGCCCAGAGGTGGAGGAGACCCTGCAGTGACTGGTGAAGCAGCAGGAGGAAATGCAGAAGGCCATGCAAGCTACCAGACTGAGAGGAAATCATAGAATCATAGAGTTACAAAGGAACTCATGAGGTCATCTAGGTCCAACCCCCTGCTAAAAGCAGGACCACTCCCACTAAATCATCCCAGCCAGGGTATTATCTAACCGGACCTTAAATATCTCCAAAGATGGAGATTCCACTACCTCCCTAGGTAACCCATTCCAATGCTTCACTACCCTCCTTGTGAGAACGTTTTTCCTAATATCCAACCTCGACCTTCCTACCTGTAACTTGAAAACATTGCTCCATGTTCTGTCCTCTGTTACTACCGAGGACAGCCTAGCTCCCTCCACTTTGGAGCACCCCTTCAAGTAGTTGAAAGTTGCTATCAAATCCCCCCTCAGTCTTCTCTTCTGCAGACTAAATAAGTCTAGTTCCTTCAGTCTCTCCTTGTACATCATGTGCCCCAGCCTCCTAATAATTTTTGTTGCCCTCCGCAGGACTCTTTCTAATTTGTCCACATTCTTTCTGTAGTGGGGAGCCCAAAACTGGACACAGTATTCCAGATGCAGCCTCACCAGTGCCGAATAGAGGGGAAAAATCACATCCCTCCATCTGCTGGCAATGCTCCTACTGATGCTTTGCTTACCTGGCAGGTTGAGCAGCAAAAAAGTTTGCAGGCCTTTATATGGGAGCAGGCCAGCAAACAACAGCAGCGCCTGCAGAAGATGGTGAGTCCCATGGTGGGGGATGGCATCTGGGCACCAGACTTAGGCTTGTGCAAGATGCGCCCTGCAGATGATCTGGATGCGTTTCGAGAAGGTAGCTATGGAGGCCGGATGGGAGAGGGCAAATTGGATCCTGCAGCTGGCTCCTACCTGGTGGGTGAAATTCAAGTGTCCTATATGTCTCTCAGTGGGGAATGGATAAGGAATTATGAGGCAGTTAAGTCAGCTGTCCGGATCAGATAGGGCTGTCCTCAGAGAAGTGCTATCAGAAATTTCGGTTGGCAAGTTAGACAGATGGTTTGCGGCCCTGGTTGTTTACCCAAAGATTAATGGATTGGGCCACCCAACGGCTGAGGCCTAACACCCAGACCATGGGGGAGTTATGGACATGCTCATTCTACAACAGTTTTTACATGGCTCTCCAGGAATGTATGGGTTTCCGTTAGGTGGCATCAGCTGTGGAGGCCACTGTGAAGCTGACGGAGGAACATATAGATGCATACTCTCTCAGAAAGGAGGGACAGCCATATAAGGACTTAGAGTCTGGAGGAAAGCCCAAAAACCCCTGCCCAGAAAGAGGCCAGAGAGGAGAAGGGGAGACTACAGAGAAGTTCACATTAGGGTCCAACTGATCATTTCCTGGCAGGAGCCCCTAATGGTGCATTGCCACAGAATGCCACTCTACAAATCTGAGGTACCTCTTCATCTTGAAAAATGAGTTTTAGTTACCCCCATCTCAAAAAGGATACAGCAGAAATAGAAGAGATAAACAAAAAGAAGCTTAATAAGACTTCTGTATAAGGTAAAATTTGAATGATTTTCTGCTCAGCTGTAAGTAAAATCGCTGCAGGGGAAAATAAGCATCAGAATTCTGTTGTTGCACTGGAACAGAGTTGCCAACATTGCATATTAATTTTTACTGACAAAGATCTGAAGTTGATTTTTTCTTTTTACGGACACAGTAAACTTTTTACTGACATCACTAAAAATACCATAAACAATACAATAATATCACAAAAGTGTGTGCTCACTCACTATATTCTGAACGTAGGAATTCAGAATTACGCAATTGTTTTAGCTGCACTTAATTGATCTGGCAGGTTCTTTGGATGTGTTCAAATAATAGAAAATGGGAACTTGATAAAGTCCTGGTCAGTGTAGTTTTATGATACAAGAAGTGATTCTGAATGATGACAATCACTGTCAAGATACAATATATTTTATTTCTACCCAATATCATGGACATTTCCATTTATTTATTTATGGGTTTACAGGCAGTGTTAAAAGTATACTTTTTTTTTTACATTGACTGTCCATACATTTATGGACAGGTGGCAATTCTCACATGCATGCATTATTTTTAACAAGGGCTATGTAGGCTTTCACAATTCATTTAGTCAGTGGAAACTGTCACATAATAATTAGAGCCCAGTTTTGGCAGAGAAAATTCTTTTTCTTGAAATCAGAATTCACTTCTTGTATCAGAACTTATGCCAGAACTGCTGAACTCATTGTTTAGGCAGCCAAAGAAGTTAGTTGAAAACACAATGAAGCTGGCCTTTGGTTATTGATTTGAAACAATATTTAACCAGGGGATCACTGACATCATTCAAGTTTCTAATTTATTTATATGTTAAAAAAAACCCCATTAACCCACCCTCAAACCTACAACATTGTGCACACAGCCAGCCGACAGAATCTTTCAATCACCGATGTTCTGCTCATCACACCTTCTCCATCCCTCTATCTGTTTGTTATATCAACTGGTTGCATTTTGTGTCAATATAGACCCTGAGCCTGCTAACACTATGAACATGTTTAATTTTAATCATGTGAGTAGCGCTGTTGAGTTCAGTGAGACTACTCAGATAAGTTAAGTTAATAACGTGCATACGTATTTGTAGAATCAAGACCAAACACGGTAAAATTGTTAGGTCAGAGACTCTCACTGTGTCTTTGCTCAACATTCAGCACAGTGGGATCTGGTGCATGTGAACTCACACACTCCTGTTCTGATGTAAAACCCTGTGGATCATCAAATTTAATTCCTGAGTCTGTGCTAAATGGGTTTGGCAGCTCTGATCACATATAAATTTCACACAAGCGTGTTGTGACTGTAAGAGCACCCCAATGCCAGGAGGCAAGGGGCTCACTGGTATGTAGCAGAGAGTCTCAGCTGGCCTGACCCGCTCAGTGCATCCCAACTCACTGTTATAATATGTATCTAAACGATTTTATGTAAGGTGTCATATGAGAACTGGGAATATGCTGCTCATTATTATTGTGTGGCGCATGCACAGGTGACATACGAAAATTCTAAATATGTGCTGAAAATATGTTCTTAAAATGTGTTTGGCAGGTAAGCCTTAAGTCATCTCAACCTAGGTGATAGAATGTGGTCCTGCCTGCTTGAATATATCTCCAATGTCAATTGAGCAAAGAGAGACAATAGAAGTACATATACATAAAAGGTAAACAAGACCACCAAACCAGGTGGAGATGGCCACTTAATTATCATGACAAAGGGAGGAGGCCTAAAAAATGAACATGACACCAGCTCCCTAATGTTCATGGCAAGCTAAGCCCCAAGGAGGACTTCCTGACTTTGAAAACAAAGATAAACTTTGAAGATATAAGCAGAGAGATGTTGGCATTTTTCACTGGAAGAGACAAAGAAACCAAGTGCTTTGTCCTGTCTTGGATCCTGGCTATGAACTAGCCAGCCGTGCTGAAAGAACAACTGTGGTGAGAAAGCTACTTTGAACAAAAAGCTCTAGTTTACTAAGTTAGGTTTTGGTTTTAGGAGAATATTTTTACTTTGTAACAATTTCTATCTCAACTCCTTCTACTTGGGATCACTTAAATGTCTATTCTTTGTTAATAAACTTAATCTTGTTTTATTACATCATCATCTCACTACAGTGTCTCAAACTGAAGAGTAAAATCTCTGCCCAACTAACAGGCTGGTGATATGTACTGCCTAAGCAGCAGAAAACCTGATAAGGTTGTGTGTGTGCACTACACACACACAACAGGAGCTGAGCTCTGAAGAGGAGGTAGGCTTGGATAGACTTGGAACTGGACAGACTGTTAATGTCACTCTGCAAAGAATAACCAGGCTGGTGGAAGCCAGGGTGAGGTGACTGAGCTATAAAAGCAAATACTGGTATCAGGGCTCTGAGGAAAAGCTTCATGGGACAGACGCACCCCTGGTTCCAGGGGAGGTAATGACACAACCCCTTACTGGTTTGGGTAAACCCACAAACTTCACACATGTATGTGGCAAGCAGCATACAGCAATTTATGCCAGAAAGCAATGCAACTTTTGCTTAAATCCCCTTCCTCCTGACATATACCCAAAGGCAGTCAGAGAAAACATTCAATTAATTCAAATATACAAAAACATTCATAATGAAGGAATCACAACAAATTTACCATATAAACTATATATGAACAAACTCCTGAAATGCTTAGTTTGTAAAACTGATATATGGATCTCTTTAAAACCACCTTCTTTGAATAAATCCAGGCTTTTTAAAAATTTTATTTCATTCTGCCAAACCCATAACAAAACTAACGGTCAGATTTCTATAGCTAGCTTCATCAAAATGAAAGATACATGCTGTATGTCTAAGAATTGTTAAAAGTATCTGAATAATATGATTTTCCACATTTTCCATAATATGATTTTCGGTTTGGAAACAGATATAATAGACAAAGAGCTCTTCTATGCATGGGTGGCTGACCAGTGAAATAAAGAATTTGTTAAAAACAGACTGACTTGAAGAACATAGACAGGGAAAGGATAAGTGACATATGTAAAAAGAAAAATAATCTTACATGATAGTTGTAAGAGGGTGAGAAAAGACAGACACAAGCAGTACTGTATTTACCTTGTAGATGGATATGCTGGCAGATGCAGAAACAAACTCTGCGTTGGGAACAAGAAAAATGGGGATCAAAAGGATAAGAGACAGTTAAATGAAAAGAAAACTGATATCTTTTGTTAGTGATCAAATGGATGGACTACTACACGATTGAAAAAGTTAGCTCACTGAAATTTGGCAAACTTTCTGTGAATTCTGAGAGGACAGTTAAACTGCAATTAAATAGGCTTTCTACATAAAACTGTATTTTATCAATGTTTTTAAAAGTAACTTTTTTTTTTAAAAAAAAATTGAGAACATGATTTTGGTACTTTATATGGAAATGGAGACATGTCCTGAGCACAGAACATGAAGAAGACATTTTGAAAGCAAAAGCCACACTATTATTGTAGCTTGATTGGAAAGCTAACGAACAACCAAAAACAAAGAAACCTTAGATTTTGCTTTATTAATCCCTACTTTATAGAGCATGTAGCTATGAAGAGAGCACACAAGAAGCACTTTGCTCAAGTTAACAGAACTAGGTATTACTTTAACACAAGGATCTCAAATATGCTTTTAAATTTATATTTAATAAAATTATACTGAACACCACAAACATTCCAAAGGGGTAGCCGTGTTAGTCTATTGTAGAAAGACAACAGAGTCCTGTGGCACTTTTAAAGACTAACAGATTTATTTATCGCATGAGCTTTCATGGGAGAAGATCCCACTTCGTCAGACGCTTTGAAGATAGGAAAGTTACAGAGTGGGAGGAAATTAAATGCAGGGGAGTGTATGACATAGCATCAGGTCAGGCTGTAACAGCAAATCAAAGTAGGTGTTAGGATTCAAAACACTGGGGAACAGCACATAGAGGAGGGGGAGGTCAAATCACTAGTTGTAATGCGAGAATAATCCACAGTCCCTGTTTAACCCCAAGCCAACTGAGTCAAATTTGCATATAAGTTCAAGTTCTGTAGACCTCCCCCTCCTCTATGTGCTGTTCCCGAGTGTTTTGAATCCTAACATCTATTTTGATTTGCTGTTACAGCCTGACCTGATGCTATGTCATACACTCCCCTGCATTTAATTTCCTCCCACTCTGTAACTTTCCTATCTTCAAAGCGTCTGATGAAGTGGGATCTTCTCCCACGAAAGCTCATGCGATAAATAAATCTGTTAGTCTTTAAAAGTGCCACAGGACTCTGTTATCTTACCACAAACATTGTGAGAGACGAGAAGCCGCTATGTATTAATCTATTATTGCTGATATATAACACAGTGTGATATAATAGTGTGCAACAGTATAAATCATTGGAAATAAACTAGTTAGTGAAGTAAAGTTACTGCATAACTACAGTGGGTTATTAGAATTTTTTTTGAATAAATATACTGACCTAAGTTAGTAGGGAGCTGCGGGAAGAGCAAACAGGAAAGCTACATAATGATAGAACTAGGCAAGAAATGGTTTACCTGTCCCAAAAGGGTTTTTGAGATTTCAAAAATCTCTGCTTACCACAAAAACAAAAAAAACTGCTCCCCCCTCCCCAAATCAAGTTGTTGGTCCCTTTCTAAGCTGTTGGATTCACAATACAACAACTGTCACAAAGGTTTGGCTGGGATACAAGGGTTGTTTTTTTTATTTTGTGGGGTTATGATTTTAATTTTTTTTTAAAGTTTACTCAATTCTTGCTAATTAAATTCTTTAGCTAAATAGGCTGATTTTATTTCCTCCTTTGGATTATCTGGTCAAGAGAGGTTAGGTGTTATGTAGAAATATCCATGGAAATGCAAATGCCCACAGAAGCAGAAGTTGGAACTGACTGAGCACCAGCTATTTCAAAGTTCTTGTTAGATTTCTCAGAGCTTTTTGTCCGAGGGCTATAAATAAAACAGACACTTAAGTAATGTAAGAACAGTTTAATTCTTAGGATTTGAGGTTTGATTTTCAGTTAGGGCAGGTCAACATTAGAAGCACTAGCTGCACCATCATAGCGCATTGGTGAAGACGTCGTATGCCAATGGGGCTTTCATGGAAGCTGAGACTGAACCTTATGACAGATTGAAAAAAAGACATTTCTGTTCTGAGGCTGTAACTGTGGCTCCACAATGGAGCTATACACATGAAGAATGGGCCCTAATATTTTAAAACATCTTATAATTATCTAATTGAATCTGAATGAAATGAAGATTTAGGGAGCTTTATTTACCCCAAACCACACACAGGTCACATTTTACCAGTTCTGAAAGAGTTGTTATATCACATCAATTCTCTTAGTCTTTCAGATTCATTTGGTTTCATTGAAGAAATGTGGGGAAAAAAGAGAGAAAATACTTAATGCCTGTACACTGTAACCCTTGATGATCAACACAGGGACCAAATGTTTTTGATAATATTGTCAAGGCCAGCAGTCAATGGAGTACACACATATAAGGGACTGAGTCCTAGGGTATGTCTATACTACAACTGCTACAGTGGAACAGCTATAGTGCTGCAGCTACACCGCTGTAGTGTAGAAACTTACTATAGCGAAGTCAATGTAAACCCAACTCTCTTGAGAGGTGGTTGGCGGATCAATGGAAGAAGTCTTCTGTTGACCTAGCGACGTCCACATCAGGGAGTAACTATGTAAGTGGATTTGTCACATCCCTGAACAATGTAGCTATGCTTATCGAAGTTTTAGCTTTAGACCAGGCTCTGTAAGAATGTGCTGTCTCCATCCATGAAGTATGAGAGATGATCAGATATAATTCCGTATCTAGTTAAAAGGAAGGCTCTCCTCAGGAGAATGATGACTAATAAAACCTGCCATAGCTGGAGCCATGAATATCTATACTCAGTCTGTAGTAACTTTGTTTATTTTGGATCTCTAAGAACAACAGTTTGTAGCAAGTAGTTGGGTACAGAAATCTCCTTTTGTTTTTTTCACTCATGTGACTTAATCTGATATATTCCCAGGCCACAAATCCTTAAGAAAGTCTCTGTTGCAATGTACAATCATGGCATGTTCACTCTCTCTCTCTCCCCTCTGTGTGTGTGTGTGTGTGTGTGTGCTTGCGTGCGTGCGTGTGAGAGAGAGAGAGAGAGAGACAGAGCGAGAGAGAGTGGCAGGCCCACTTAGATAATGAGAATGCAAGAGCTGCCATACTGGGTCAGTCCATAGTCCTTCTTCCTTGATATCTTTCTCCAACAGTGGACCATGCCAGAACTTCTGGGGCTGGGGGCGGGGAAGGACACGTATGGAACAGGAAAATTATGGAGTGATTCAGCCCCTCCAATCCTGGCTTCTGGTAGTCAGAGATTTAAGGATGCTCCAAATACAGTGCCCCTGACCATCTTAGCTAATAGAAATTGAGGAACCTATTATCCGTAAACTTACTCAGTTTTTCCTGAACCCAGTTATACTTTTGACCAAGACAACACCAGGAATTTCTCTTTTTTTTTTAAACTCAGAACCTCCTCTTGTTTGCATTAAACCTGATGCGTGTTATTTCATTGGTTGATCCTGGGTTTTTGTATTGTTTGAAAGGGTAAATAACACCTCTCTGTTCTTTTTCTCTATGCCATTCACATATATATAGGTATATACAGGTATAGTTGAGTTTGTTTTTTCCAATATGCATTACTTGGCATTTATCAACATTGAATTTCATCTGCTGTTTTGTTGCCTCATCACCCAGTTTTGTGAGGTTGCTCTGCAGCTTCTTATAGTCTGTTTTGGACTTAAGTATCTTGAATAATTTTTTATCATCTGCAAACTTTGCAATTTTGCTCTTCACCACTTTTTCCATGTCATTTATAAATATGTTGAACCATACAGGTCTTATTCCAAAGGGGTAGCCATGTTAGTCTATTGTAGAAAAACAACAGAGTCCTGTGGCACTTTTAAAGACTAACAGATTTATTTATCGCATGAGCTTTCGTGGGAGAAAATCCCACTTCGTCAGATGCTTTGAAGATGGGAAACTTACAGAATGGGAGGAAATTAAATGCAGGGGAGTGGCGGGAGCTCTCTGTTCACCTCTCTCCAGTATGAAAAATAACCATTTATTCCTACATTTTGTTTCCTATATTTCAACCAGTTATTAATCCACAAGACGACCTTCTCCCTGATCCCATGGCTACATAGTTTTCTTATGAGGTTTTAGTGAGGGACCTTGTCAAAGGCTATCTGAAAATCCACACACACTATATCAACGGTGTCACTCTTAGCCACATGCTTGTTGACTCTCTCCGAGAATTTTAATAGATTGTTGGGGCATGATTTCCTTTACACAAGTTGTGTTTACTCTTAAACAACAAATTAGATTTATCTATGTGTTTGATAATTCTGTTCTTTACTATAGTTTCAATCAATTTGCCCAATGAGGTTGGGCTCATGATGCTGTAAGTGCCTGGATTTTTAAAAATCCGTATTATAATAGCTACCTTTAGTCATCTGGTACAGATACTAATTTTAGTGATATATTACATACAAAAATTAGTAGTTCTACAATTTCATATTTTAATTCCTTCAGCACTCTTGGCTTAATACCATCTAGTCCTGGTGATTCGGTACTGTTTAATTTATCAATTTGTTCCAAAATCTCCTCTACTGACACCTAAGTTTGGGACAAGTACTCCTCAAGTCACCTCAAAAGAGTAGCTCTGATGTGAGTATCCTCAACAATCTCTGCAGTGAAGACCAATGCAAAAAATTCGTTCAGCTTCTCTACACTGGCCTTGTTTTTCTTGAATGCGTTGCCATCTAATGTACCCACTGACTGTTTGGCAGGCTTCCTATTTTTGATGCACTTAAAAAAATACTGTTAGGCCAATCTACATCAATGGTGGCAAATTCACCGTTGTCAGGTCAATCTTTCTGCTAAATCAATCCAGAAATCAATTAATAAAACTGCCCCCTCAAGTGGCGTAGCACTGCATCAGTGGGAATGCATTTCTCATTGGCACAGCGCTGTGAAGATGCTGCACTCATGGGGAGTTAGAAAGTCGATGGGAGTTACGCTGCTGTGTAGCTTGTGTAACTCCTATTGACTGCCACCAAATTTCACTGCCAATGTAGACCTGGCCTTAGTTTTTATGTCTTTGGCAAGTTATTTCTCAAATTCTTCCTTGGCCTGCTTTATTATACGTTTACAATTTATATGCCAGAGTTTGTGCTCCTTAGCTAGCTACTACTGAAAGTGAAAGGATAGAGGCCAGCATTTCTGGAGCAGGAGGAATCGGTGTCTAGTCCTAGACTGTCAGATGCATGTAGGTTTTATTGTAATGGTATCTGATGTCTAACAAATGTATCTGGTACACCGCAAATAAGGAGATATACCTGAGACTCCTTTCCCCTTCCTCTGCAACTGTCTGTTACTATCACTCATCATTTCAGATGTTTGTAAAATATGGTTACATTCTTTTATAGAATCAGATAGCTGAAACAATCACTTCACCCGACCCCAGCCACATCACTGTGCAAAACAAAGGCATATGCAAGTCACACGTGGGCAGAGGGCTTTTGTGGTCTATTATTTTGTGAATGGTTGTGTGTCTGTGAAAGAGGAAAAATGTACAGTTTAGAGAGAAAGCAGCAAGGAAGCACTGCAGACAGTGTTGAATAAGCACTAGGAACATGGCCCTGAGAAAAGCCTAGAGAAAGAGTGCTTTTTGAGCTGAGTGCAGGCTAAAAGGCTGTGAACAAAAGCCCACTCTTTCCTCTTGTTGAATTCCTCTTGTGTTTACAGAAAGAGAACTTACAACATTCTTTGTAAATAAACAGGATTGCATCAGAAATATCTGACTCCATCATCAATTTCTCCTCACTGGAAAAAGCTGCAAAAGCACTGAATTTCTGGCTAACTGCATGGGTCAAAAAGGATAATAATATCTTCTTTTTTTTCCACACTATTTTGAAGTGTATGAAAACAGGAGCTACCTAGGATGACTACAGCATAACTACCGATCTGCGAATCGGGGAAGGGTCCAGGAGATTAATTTCATCCTAGGGCATCCATGTAAACAACCAGTTGAGGTTGTGACCCCCATACAAGGCATGGTTAAAGTGGTAATAAAGGACAAAAATTTGACCCTGAAGAGCCTGGAAAGAAAATAAAAGGCAAAATAACCCAATAATTCCTATAACAGGGGAGAAAGAACAGACATCTTCAGCAATCTTTTAAATCCCTCTGCAAGGTCCAGTATAATGCTACAGGTGCTTCCTTCTTTGGACTTTAAAGGGACATCTGCAAAAGGAGTAGCAGGTGAAAGATTATATTTTACGGCCATATTCTCCACTCCATAGTCTCTCCTCAATCCTCTGGTTTACCTATAATCAACTTTCTTTCTCTTACTCATACCATGCCCCACTCAATTTTTTTCTAAATGATTAAAACTTCCTTTTGAGTCCTTCTTCTTATGGGGTTAATGCTTAGAGCTGTTTTCAAATAGGAAAAATTTTACCAGAGCCTTGCTCATGCTTATGAAAAAATCCATGTATTGAATACACCTCTCAAACTCAAACATGCCCATTATGGCCTAATAATAAGAGTCCTGTGTGGATACAAAAATGTGGATCCGGAACCGGACCGCACCCACCCAATGTCAGTCTTTATCTGATCCACGATCTGCATGCCGTGTTTTATGTGGACCCAGAACTGCATCCACAATCGAGCTTGGGCTCAGTCAGCATTTTAGTATTTGCTTGGCTCATTTGCCACATGGGTTCCACCCATTTTTTCCTTTTCTGTTTGTGATTTGCATGCTGTGCTGTTAATCAGATTTCCTTGGCCACCAATGAAATTTCTGATTGACACCATGGCATACGAACCATAAACAAGAAAATGAAGAAGTGGGTGCGGAAGGCATGGGGAATTAGCCAGTCAAAGGCCAGCATGCTAACTGACTGACAGTGAAAGCTCTGTCTCCAAGCCCCAGCCTGTTGTGACTGAAATTCTGATTGGCTGGCAGAACACCAATCAGAGCTCAACTGGGATTAGCTGGAGCGCTTCCTTGTTCCTGTGTGTGCTGATGACGATGCAGATCGTAACACCACCTGCAGGGATTGACCATAAAAACAGAATCCGCAGCCGCAGCCAATCTGCAACAATGGAGGTGCAGATATCTGCACCCGCAGATGGTGGTTACCCATGGATCTGAAGCGGATACCCACAGATCTGAAGGGCTCTACTAATAATGGCACCTATATACCACAGGCTTTCTCCTTTCAGCTGCATACCTCACAACACATCAGAAATGAGGTATTACTGTCTGATGAAACAATACACATTTTATGTAAATCCCTCATCTATGATTGGGTGCAGTTACATGGATAAATCCTCCACACATACACACAAAAAATACTTTTCACATTTGTAATATTGTAGTTTGGAAGTTGTTTCTTACTAGTCATTGGTTTAGAAAAGAATTTGTTTTTAAGTTTCTGATGCATTGCCAACATGCATCCAATAATGCTTACTCTTGATATTTTTAAATGGTATAAATTAGGCTGCAAATTTTTGATAAACAACCTGAAAAAATCTTTTGATGATGAAAGCCATTTGAAAAAGTGGCCTTATGGAGGGATTGGAATCAGAGACAAGAAATGCATGAACTCAGGCTACTGCAAATGTTAGATAACACACACAAAAGGAAAAAAAAAATAGGAAAGACCATAGCATTAGCAGGGGGAAAATGGTAAGTGGTTTCTAGCAATTTGAATTTAGGATACAGCAATGCTTGTGTAAGGCAGTAAAATGGATACAGGGAAATAAGTCAAAAGCAGGGGGCTCTTTTCAATCCCCCTCCAGAAAAAGAAGCTTGAGAATTCTTGTTTCTTGCTCACTTGAATAGGGCTATGAAAATACAGATTTTGCCTTTGTTTCCTGATCTTTTTTTTTTCTTGAGAATGAATCCTGGTGATACCATGTAGCGGGATATCATACTTGTCTTTGCACTTCAAAACAGCAAGAGGTCTTGTCTTATAAGAAACCATAAATAATTAAAAAGGTTAGGAAAAAAAATCAACCTCAGATCTTCTTGTTTCTATTACAAAGCCTGAATAGGTCCAACCATTAGGAGGAGGGGCAGGAGAAAGAGACGGGCATGCTCCCCTCACCCCCCTTTTTGCTATCTTGTTTAAGCAAGGTGGCTGGAGGAGTAATTCATCATTACCCCTCCTCCCTGCAACTTCTAAAATATGCTCATAGCCCTGCAAAAAGGAGGGCATTATGCATATTTATTATGCAAGATCCTCCCAAGTCACCTGCAAACAGAGGGCCAAATCCTCAGCTTGTATAAATAAGCACAGCTACATTGAGTGAACTGATTTACACTAGGTGAGGATCTGGCCCAGAGTGTGTTGCTCCTGCATAGTCCAGCTGCCACTGCACTCCTGGGAACTGGAAAAGTAGCAGATGTGATCATGTTCTTCCTCGCTATGTTTTTTGGTCTATGAATCTGTATTTCTCCATACACTGTTGACTCTCCTTCTCCCAAGAAGAGCATGGTTCTATAGCATGTGGGGTTATGCAGGTTTCACAGTCTGGTCCACATATGCAGAAGAATAGCATCTCCAGTGCATTTCACGCCACATCAGGATTTGGTCCATATTGTAATACATAGTGTGCCAAGTAGTGCTTTTCTTTTGCCCTCTCCTGATTTCCCTCCTTGTTACTCACCAGTACTGCTCTGGATGGTCCTCACTGTGGTGGTTGTGCGTGGGGGAGATGAGGACCGCAGCGATATGCACTCATCATCTTGGGAACAGCCCTTCTCAATTGCTCTCACATAGCTGTGGCTCCTCATGCGAAAGCAGCCTGGCATTGGCAGATCCAGGGCCTCTACAGCCTGAGACTCTAGTTCGCTGAATACTGACTCGCAGACTGATTCAAACTGACCGTTTACTTCCATCTCACTCACCTGCAGGCCAAGAACAGGCAGTTTAATTATATCACCTAGATCAATATATCATGTAATTACATTTATAAACAAAGATTCCTTTTGAAAATGAACACTAAATGATTTACACTTTAAATCTTATTTCTTATGAAGTAACAATTCTTCAAGAAAAATATAAAATGTACCTATTCAGAGTCAAGAAAATGCAGAGCTACGGACTTTGTGGGCTAAGTCTTGATTTCGTGTAACTAACCCAACTTGGGCCAACAGGTGGAGTTAAATCGTATTAAGAGCATGAGCCTCTCCAACTTGAATGAAAGGACTAACTCCCTTGGCTGGCAATTATAACAGACTGTTTAATCCCTATTGTGAACCAGTCCTCGGAGAGTAATAGAGTGCCAGGCTTGCCTAGCTTGTATTACACTCAAAAGCACAAGACTTTGTCGTGACTATTACAAACTTTGCAACCATTTGCCTGTGTTTACATGGCAAAAGGTATCCACATTTCTAAACTCAGGTTTAAGGCTTGAGATTAGCATTAAAATAATAATCACCATAGGAAAAATGTGCATCTGAAATAATGTATACCAGGATTTTATTATTTTTCAGGCATTCTAAAGGTGCCAAGACTAAGGGAAGATTTGAATGGTCAAGGAAGATATGAAATATGCTGTACAGGGATGAATTTTAAGAAAAAAAATAGGCTGAGTATTAGGGCATATTTCTGCACAGTGGAAATCTATTGGGCTATGGAAAAACTTACTAAGGGAAATAGTGGAAAGATTGATTGATTTAAAAAATACTGAAGTCACTCCTTCAGCCTATGTATCTTGCATAAAAGTCCATCGGTGAAATCCTGGGTCCACTGAAGTCAGTGGCAAAAATTGCTGACATCAATGGGGCAGGATTTCTTAAGTCTGGCTATCAGCCACATTTGTAGGTTGCCCTGACATTTGCTTACACAGAGCCAGCATTAGTTTTATTCCACTTTAAAATGAATACTTTAAAATGAAAATTGCTCTAAATCCCAAAAGGAAATTTCTACTAAAAATGTACTATCAAGTTAAATTGGCCTCTACTTGAGCAATCATAAACTGGGGGTTCAAATTGTAACAATAGTGAGCTATTACCAGTGATTTAGAATATACAATACCAAATGGTAAGGCTCGGTTAGACAAAACCCTGGCTGGGGTAATTTAGGGGGAGTGGTCCTGCTTTTTAGCAGGGGGTTGGACCAGATGACCTCGTGAGGTCCCTTCCAACCCTATTATTCTATGATTCTATGAAATGAAATGCAGTGCCCTAGACTAGTTGGCAAAAATATATAACGTGAGGATATCTTTGCAGAACAACATATCTGATCAGATGCTTTAAAGTGCATATTCATTCACAAAGAAAATTACTTTCCATCTTAGCACCATTTTAGGGCCCAACTCTGAAGTATTGAGCATCCTTTGTTTCAACTGCTTTTAAGCAAAGTTGAGGGCACTCAATACATCCTTGACCTGGATCCTAACTTTGCATGCATGGAAGCTAATGCATATTTCACACAACAGAAGTCTATTCCATGGTTTCAAAACTCGTAAGTTAAAATGACCCAAACTACACAATATTCAACTGTCAGACTGTAGCTGGCCCAGAAAAGGATGTTATGAGTATTTGGGAAAACAATACACATCTTCATGATTAATATGTGAACCAAACACATATATGCAACGTACACCATAAAGTCAAATCTGTAAGAATTTTAAGAAGTGTTTAAAAAGGAGTTAATAAACCTTTTCAAAATATTGAATTAAAGTCTACTTTAAAATCACAATTGTGGAATACAAAATACCAGTAACCCTGTTTCTTCCCCTGCCACCCAACATTTTATGGTCCCCACTCCCTAAAGGAAAACTGGGAAGTCTTTATTCATCCACACTAGGACTCCAAGGCCTAAATTTTTAAAAGCGACTCATTGTTTTGGGTGCTACACATGAAACTCCCAATGAGAATGCTCAGCACCTGTCCTCTGAAAAAAAAATCAGGCCCTTTAAGGCATTTCAGACTGTGCAAGCAAAATCACAGAACCATTTTCAAAATTTAGATTATGACATTTTCAAATCCTATTCCTTTACCAAAATGTATACAAAAAAAAAAAATCCCCATTAGTCCTTTTTAAACTCAAACATTTTTGAAAATATGTAATTTGTTACATGTCTTACTTCTCTTCAAAAACAGTAGGTTGTTGGTTCTATACATTGCACATATATCTATACAGGCTGGTGACTGATTTTGATCTGATTTTCTTATCTGTGTGTGCTTGCCACCCACCTGACTAATAGTGCTCATGGCTCTCATGTAGCTCTCATTTCGGGAACGGAATTTAGGAGATGTTAACAGACTTGCAGGGTCCAGACTGTCCAAACTCCTATTGATTGAGACTTCACTCACTGCCCTCAAGTAACTGTGGCTCCGGATCTGAAGTTTTGGAGAGTGTTCATTGGATATCCTTGAAGGAAACAGTGGGAAAGAGACATTTCATCAAATTGAAATAGCTTAACTGTGACTGGGCATGCCAGTAAATTGTTCTGTGGGAAAGTAAGATTCAAACCAGAAGTTATGTAACCCTTGGGCATTTATAATTTCAGTACAGTGCAGCAAATCGGCCAGTTCCAGTTAATTTATAAGTACAAATGCTTATATACAAATGCTAAAAGTCTAAACACCAGGATAGGTGACCTTGAATGTCTGCTATTAAATGAGGATATTGATATAATAGGCATCACAATAACTTGGTGGAATGATGATAACACCAAGGTAGAAAATAAATAGGAATGACAGAACAGGGAGAGAAAAGCATAGTCAAATACAGTAAAAGTCCTAAATGAACAAAACTGTACCACGGAGTTGCTGTGGATAGAAATTCCATGCTTGAATAATAAGTTCATAGCAGTAGGGACATGCTACTGACCCCCTGACCAGTGTGGTGATGGTGACTGTGAAATATTCAGCGAGATTAGAAAGGATATAAAAATAACAATAAATAAAAATCCCTCAATAATAATGGGGGATTTAAAGTATCCCCATATTAACTGGGTACATGTCACCCCAGGACCTGATGCAGAGAGAAAATTTCTTGACATTGTGACTGGCTGGCTGCATTCCCTGCCTGATGGGTGTGCCCCCTGTTTGTGTTGTAGATGTAGGGAGTTAGCTCAAGCGAGTGCCCTGTCTGCAGCCTATGCTCTCTCTCTTCATATCTGACTGCTCAGCCCTCAGGCTGAGCACCTGTCTGTATTTCCCCTTCCGAGGGAGTATTTACTGTCCCGGCTCTGCCACTTCACCATCAGTGGCTGCCATAGTTCTGCTGTTACTCTACTGGCAGTATGAGGGAGTCAGGTCAGGCAGGGCCCCGAGCCCGACCAATTCGCTGGGCCCCAGCTGAGGGACCCTATGTGCAGTGACCTCTGCCCTGCCTCTTCCCCCAACTCCTCAATAGATTCCCCACAGCGCCATACCTTTTCTGCCTTATCAGGACCACTGCACTGTCCTAGGTCCTGACACCTTCATCCAGCTGGGCAGTCAGTCTTCCCTCCCTGAGCTCCGAGGAGTTACTGCCCTGATCTGGCTTTACAGCTTCCTTTTATACAGGGTTCCTGGGTCCTGATAGGTTCTTCTGCCACTCTAGTCCATTGGCTGCTCTTCTCAGGGCCCTCTTAACTCCTTCCTAGCCTGTGTGGGGCAGCTGCCCCACCACAACACCATAAATGACTGCTTCTTGAAGCAGCTATTCCTGGAATCCGAAGAGGAGAGGCAATTCTTGATTCCATCATAAGTGAAACAAAGGATTTAGTCCAAGAGGTGACTATAACTGAACCACTTGATAAGAGTGACCATAATATAATTAAATTCAACATCCCTGTGGGGTGGTGGTGGTGGTGGTGGGAAGGAACAACACCAAAGAAGCCAAACCACAATACCATTTAATTTCAGAAAGGGGAACTACAGAAAAATGAGGAAGCTAGTTAAACAGAAAATAAAAGATGCAGTCACAAAAATGAAATGCTACATGGAAACTTTTTAAAAACACCACAATAGAGACTCATATTAAATCCATACCCCAAGTTAAAAAGCATAGTAAGAGGACCAAAAAAGTGCTACGACGGCTAAAAAATAAAGTAAAAAGTGGTTAGAGGTAAAAGACATCCTTTAAAAAGTCAAATCCTAATGAGGAAAATAGAAAGGAGCATAAACCCTAGCAAGTCGAGTGAAAAGGTATAGTTAGCAGTCCAAGAAAGAATTTGAAGAGCAACTAGTCTAAGTCTCAAAAACTAACAGATTTGTTTTTTTAAGTAGACAGAAGGAGAAAGCCGGCTAACCACTGGATGATCAAGATTCTAAAGGAGCACAGAAGGAAGATAATATCATTGCGGAGAAATTAAATGAATTCTTTGCATCAGTCTTCACTGCAGAGGATGTGAGGGATATTCCCATACCGGAGGCATTTTTTTTAGGTGACAAATCTGAGGAACTGTCCAGCATCTAGGTGTCATTAGAGGTGGTTTTGGAACAAATGGATAAATTAAACAGTAACATGTCACCAGGACCAGATGGTAATCACCTGAGAGTTCTGAAGGAACTTAAACACAAAACTGCAGAATTACTAACTGTGCCATGTGACATATCATTTAAATATGCTTCTGTACCAGATGAGTGGAAAATAGCTAATATGATGCCAATTTTTGAAAAATGTTCCAGAGGGGATCCTGGTAGTTACAGGCCAGTAAACCTAACTAGAGTACCTGGCAAATTAGTTGAAATTACAGTAAAAACAGAATTATCAGACACATATAAAAATACAATTTGTTGGGAAAGAGGCAACATTTGTAAAAGGAAATCATGCCAAGGGTAGGAATAAATGGTCAGTTTTCAGAATGGAGAGAGATAATGTCTCACCAGGAACTCTACCTGGACCAGTGCTATTCAACATGATTCATAAACAGGAAAATTTGCAGATGATACAAAACAACTCAAGATAGTTAAAAGACCAAAGCAGACTGCAAAGAGTTACAAAAGGATCACACAGAACTGGATGACTGGGCAACAAAATGGCAGATGAAATTCAATGTTGATAAATGCAAAGTAATTCATGTTGGATAACATAATCCCAATAATACATACAAATGATGGGGTCTAAATTATCTTTTACCACACAAGAAAGAGATCTTGGAGTCACTATGGGTAGTTCTCTGAAAACATCTGCTCCATGTACAGTGGCAGTCAAAAAAGCTCATAGAATATTAGGAACCACGAGGGAAGGGCCAGTTAATAAGACAGAAAGTATCCAAATGCCTCTGTATACATCCAAGATACTGACTGCATGCAGATGTGTTTGCCACAACTGGAAAAGATATATTAGAATGGGAAGAAGTACAGAAAAGGGCAACAAAAATGATTAGGGGTATGGAACAACTTCCGTATTAGGAGAGATTAAAAAGGCAGACTTTTCAGCTTGCAAAAGGGATGACTAAGAAGGGATTTGATAGACGTCTATAAAGTGTCAACCGGTGTAGAGAAAGTGAATATGGAAGTGTTATTTACTCCTTTACATAACACAAGAAAAAGAAGTTGCCCAATGAAATGAATAGGCAGTCAGTTTAAAATCGAACAAAGGGAAGTATTTCTTCTCACAATGCACAATTTATCTGTGTGGAACTTGTTGCTAGGAGATGCTGTGAAGACCAAAAGTATAACTAGATTAAAAAAGAATTAGGTAAATTTATGGAGGCTAGGTCCATCAATGGCTATTAGCCAGGATGGTCAGGGAGGCAACACCATGTTCTGAGTTTTCCTAGCCTCTGTTTGCCAGAAGCTGAGAGTGGACGACAGGGGATGGATCACTCAGTGATTACCTGTTCTGTTCATTCCCTCTGAAGCATCTGGCACTGTCCATTGTTGGAAGATACTGGGCTAGATGGACCATTGGTCTGACCCAGTATGGCCGTTCATATTTGCTCACACTGACTGTCCATTTTGTTTGGTACCATTTTTGGGGGGTGAGGAGGGAGGGGGTAAACAAAGGACAAATTAGTCACAGCGTCATAATCTGCACTATATTTATTGACAGAATAGTCCAAAGCAAAACTTCATGCTGTAGTGACAACAGCAGAGTTGAATTTCATGGAAAAAATAGCAAGTAATACAAAGGGTGTTATTTGAAAAGCAACAGTAGGAAAGGACTACTGTTTGTATTAAGAGTGAAGTACTGAAAAACACATTCTATTATTAGAAGAGCCGTGACGACATGGTGAGCATAATCCAACAAAAGGCTGTTTCAAAATAACATACTGAAGGAATTTCACTACAACCATTATCAAAATAATAAGGGAGGTAGTGAGGTCAGAAGAAAAAGCCTAGTGGAAAGCCATATGGTGACTAGTTCATCAAGCACAAAACTGTTGAGCATCCGTGTTTGTATTGAAATCAGTGGGAGTTCTAAGTGCTCAGTTCCTCTTAGGATTTGTCTCCTATGGAGGTAAACTGGTCCTAATCTTTTGCAAAATACATTGGATACCCATCTATCTGTGTATGTAATAAAGACGGTATTTACAGCATATTCTAGTTAGACTTGACAGCTTGCTTCATAGGGTCTCCTAGGAAATAGGGGCCATGAACTGTAAATCAAATTATATATAAAATACACAAAAGGAAACTGGGGTCACTGGGTACTCTAACCCTATAGTACAGTGATTCCCAATGTTTTTCGCTCGAGAGCCACAAATACCATTTTTACAACCCTGTAGGGCCACCAGCCTACCGACTCATAAAAAATGCATTGATGGATACACCATTAAGGACTATGAATCATTACATATTTCAAGTAAACATTTTGATGTTACTGTGCTTATTTTTACATTCACTATTTTACACCTACAAATTACTTCCAGTATGTCAGACACTCCCAGACAAAGCACTAGTTTTAATGCGTGATTGTCACTACATATTGAAGCACATGGCCTGGCAGCTAAGTCACGGTGGGTGGCCTGCTAAGTGAAGGCCAAACTAGAATGCACTGATTTTTAGAGTCCTGCCCCTCCTCAAGCATCATAGGTCCGGGACTTAGCTGCTCCACTAACAGCACTCCATCTCCCCCCCACTGCAGCCAGACTGAATGAGTTCAGCAAGAAGGCTGTCTCTTTGCTGATCTCTGTGCCTCTGGCTGCAGGAGGAAAAATGCATACATCCTGTAGCCCCGTGCACTCCTCCTGGGTCCCTAGACAGTGGCTCCCTTCTGCTGTCAGGGGATTGGGAGATCAGTGCTCCCTTCCCTCTGGTCCCAGCAGAGACCCCAGTGCCTATTGACCCTGGAGGAGCACTTCACCGTATTCCGTACTGCAGCCAGTAGGAGGGGAGCGCTGATCTCCCATCCTCATGGCTGTAACAAGGGGCTTTCACCGGACTTGTGGGTCCATGGCAACGCTCTCCCCCAGATCCTTAGGAAGCGGCTCCCTTCTGCAGACAGCAGGAGAGGAGCCGTGGGCATTTGAAAGACCTGCAGGCTACTTTTGGCCCCTGCAGGCCACAGGCTGGGAACCACTTCTATAGTAAATCATTCCAAGAACATACTGCTACATTGGTATAACTTGGTTACATTTTATAGTTGTTTTGGACAGTGATCATTCATAGCTGCAGGTTAGAGGCATTTTTCATGTCAAACTGCTCTTTTCCATTTTCAGGAAACACATTAAGTAGCTTGTAAATGCATATTCATTTAAAATCAAAAGTTTAAAACCTCCATTTCTGTTTTTCCACCTATAATGAGCACATCATTAGAAAAATGGGGAACTGACTAGAAGCAATGTAGCTGAAGGTCCTCTCTCATCACACTGGTCCAGACAGACCAACAATAAATTCATTTCTTTAAGTGATGTGTTATTTGACCCAAAGCAATAATTTTGTCACTGTAAGTGAGAGCAATATTTTGTATGGATTCCGGTGTCAGTAATGACTCTCTGGTTTTGACTTCATATGTATACTGAAATAGTAGCAAAGAAAATCATCTCTGTTTTACAGGACAAACGCTACTTGAAGTTGTTCCACTGCCTTTTTCATCATAGTCATCTGATCATGCACATTTCAGAGATGCTGTTTTGGGACAAGTTACAGGGGGTTCATTATGGTGGGGATGGTTTTTAGACTTGCACCTCATTTCATGTTTTGCTGAGGCTTGACACTCAAGAATTTATTGAAAGGAAATTTTAGTTTCCACAAATTTATCTTCAATAATAATGAGTTTTAGTACCTTAAAGGAAGGTCTTTGGGGAAAAAAACTAAAATTCAGTTCATTCTTTGACTTTGATTCCTCTGTCTTTTTTAAGACTGTTTTTGTACAGTCAAATGAATATGTTTTTGTACAGTCAAATTAGGGTACTGATGTTCCTTTTTAAGAAAACTGGAGTTTGAAGCCAACTATAGCTCTCTTTCCGTCTTTTGATTTGCTTTTCAAACTTAAATATTGGTTTACATATTTTAATATTTCTCTTATTCCATTGCAGACTCATGTATTGCAGGGGTGTCCAAACTTGACATCGTCATAGAATCATAGAATCTTAGGGTTGGAAGGGACCTCATGAGGTTATCGAGTCCAACCCCCTGCTAAACGCAGGACCTGACCACACAGGAACTTTACTAGGCACAGCAGGGCAACATATTCTTTTGCATTAAATGGAACAAACTGCAGCCCTCACATGTAATACTCAGGCTATCAATGCTACAAGTCCTTACATGAAATGCTCTACCCCAGCTCAATCTGAGAAATGTTCTATATAGATAAAGATGGTACATGTGATCTCCAAAGGCTGTATCACCATACAAAGAGGATGGAAGCCATGAATCAGTGTGGCATCCACCATGGCCTTTCACTTAAATAGCCTTAGGGAATTTTTTTTTAAGGGGCAGTACTTGTTGAAAGGAATGATGTTTCTACATCAAACATGATTTTTTTTTTTTTTTTGGAATGCTCTCACTTCCTTACACAGTTGACTTGGTCACGATAGTGAACAAACCAGTTTTCCACTTTGACATCGAGACCTCACTACTGCGTGTGCCTGGGTGTATGAGAGAGAGAACAATAGAGGGAAAACACAAAATCCATCACAAGAAATAACACACACAGGGCTGACTTTAAAGCTAAATGGGAAAACCTGGGTGCCATTGTGTGCTTAATTTCTGCAAGCAACCAGAGAAAATGTTCAGATTACTCTTGGGACAGTAATTCCAGATTTCCAAATGGAATTAAGAATTCCATTTAGGATACTTACAAGCAGTGCTCAAACGCAACACACACACACACACACACACACACACATGTTGAACACTAAAAGTAAAAAGACTAACCTATTTATCACCTCTATGGTTGGCAGAGCCTTTTCAAAATAAGTTCCAAAGTTCTTCAAAGTGTCTGATGAAGTGGGATTTTCTCCCACAAAAGCTCATGCGATAAATAAATTTGTTAGTCTTTAAAAGTGCCACAGGATTCCTTGTTTGTTTTTCAAAATAAGTTACCAAAACCTGATCAGTAGATATCTTGGAAATAATTATTTTTATATAATTTTCTCGGAGCACTGAGAAAATACATACAATCAAAGTTAAATGTATAAGCCATTGCAAAAAATTATCAGATGATTCCAAATTTCTATTTCTATTCTACAGATTTCTATTATTATTTCACTGTTCTCTGTAGATCTGCAAGTTGATCAGAATGGCTTCATATGTATTTGCTAATCAAATTAATTCAATTTTTATTTCATTTTATGGATTGATTGTAAACTGTTTGCTGCCTATGTTCTATATTTGATACACAAAATTCAAACTCAAATTATTTCAATGAATTATTTGAATTATTAATTCAAACTTCAAATTATTTGCAAATTAGACAAATAGGTCAGCTGGTATTGTCTCTGTTTACTGATTGGATGAGCATGCAAGCACAGACGACAAAAATCACAAAATTCAGTACACAGGGATTATTAATTTAAAATTTATCTTTTATAAATACTCATGCATGTATCTTTGAAATTTGCTCTAAGCAAACATTTGGTCCACTGTAACAAGCAATGGCTACATATATAGAGACATCTGAGTCATCAGCAGGGAACAAATTTGGAGTACCCCAAAACAAAGGACCCACCCACTAGAGCTAATGGAGGTCTCCCCATGGCTACAAGAAGCAAGCTGTTCTAGTCAGGGGGGCCAGCCACCAGTTAGAGACATGATCACATGCACTAGATACCACTAAACCTTGATTGCTGGAATGTTTACAGAAAGCGAACACAAAGGGGCATGAATCCATGTGAAAAATTTAAGCATGTATTTGCAGAATTTTTTTGCAGTATTTTCCCAGTTCTATACAAATTCACATAATTTCTCTGTCATGGTACATGTCTTATTATCTTCTGATGTGAGTGTTTGATGCAAACAGGTTCTTATTTCATACTTATTACTGGTCTTTAACTATCTGACTAGACATGCAGGGACTGAGATTTTGGCAGCTAGTAACTGTTGCTTGCTGATAATCAAATTCACAAGTTTTACTATGTTTAGTAATGTTGGGGAAAATAAATAAGGTTTAATATAAGGCAAGGAGTAATTACAGGTAACTAAATTCTTGTTGGAGGCATCTCTTGTACAGCAAGAATTATTTAACAGCTTGCGCACATGTTCAGGATTGTTACTTTATGAACGTTTAATAAATCATCATATCCCACAATAACTATGCAATAATTTTTAACAAGTAGCTGAAAATTCACAGGAAACTTTGAAAAACATTCTGTTTAGCAACAAATCTGCCAGTATATTATTCTGACGTTTTCACTTCCCTAGTTTATCATCAGAGACTTTAAATTGAAAATTATCTTTGTTCCTTAAGAGTTCACCTCCTTCTGCTGTTTATTCTGTACTCCATAATCCTTTGTTTGTGACATAATTTCCACAATGACCGAGTGTGATTAATGGAGGACTATGACTGGGCAAGATGCTCAGCTGAAGTGAAATGGCTTAGCTAGCTGCAGTGACTTTAATGTGTATAATAATTAGCAGCAAGAGCAGATGAACTCAAAGGTCCTGGAACCAGCTCCTCATGTGTGTTGCATCCTCTTTGCAATGCACTATCTGTCTCCATGACTCAGAGATGATCACTCGAATACATGAGCGGTCCTGAAGGGAGTAGCAAGGAGCTTACTTACACAGGATTTGTGCACCAGCTAGGAGATAAGGGTGTGCTGGGATGCCATTAAGCTCATTTTGAGGTGTGTTTTGATCCCTCAAGGTCATTACGTGATGGTGTAATTTAGTGAAGACTTCAGGCAGCTTTAACACAGCATGAGGAGGACAACGTCTATCCATAGTATCTAAACACCATACAAACAGTAGCAAATGTAGCCTTACAAAACCTCTGACAGAGGGGAGTATTATTAGCCTCAGGATGCAGAACGAAGGCACAGAATATACAGAGCCAGATGCTGCTACCGTTACTCATACAGTGCACAATGTATCCTGTTCCTTTGTCTCATTCATTTAAATGGGGCTACTCGCAGAGTAAGGCGCTGCTCAATATGACTAAGCGTGGGAGAATCTAGTCCTAAATGATTTTTCTCACGATCACACAGGAAGCCTATAACAGAGGCAGCAGCTCTTAATCCAGGGTCTAACCCACAAGACCATTATGACTCCAAACAGTGCAAAGGGAAGCTTTACGCCACCTTTGTACAACATCCTGGGACTGTGATTTTAGCTGTACCTGAGTTGGCCCTTGACTTTTATTCAAATACGTGTATGAGATAAAGATATGCTAAGCAGGAATGTGCCTGAATGGCATGCTTCTGAATGTTTTAGAGGAAGTGCCACTATATCTTCAAATTGACACTGACATGCAAAAGATACGATGGACAAAGAGGATTTTTCTATTTACAAGAACAGGGCAAATCTGATGATAGGAATATTTCCTTTTCTTTTTGAGGGGAGATTGGGTAACATTATACCTGTGCTGTCTATGACCAATTTATTAGATGATCATATTGTAATGTTCAGTGCAGACAGCACCTCCACCAACAGATAGTGCAGAATCTTAGTATTAAAGCTTTGATATTATGTTGTTGTTTTGATTTGGGATGGAGTGGTGGTGGCAGAGGTGCGAAGGGAATATTCAGTCCTATCTGCGTGTGCTGGGATTGGTACTTGCCATGTTCTAGCAAATCCTGTAATTTCTGTAAGCGAGTACTACAGTGTTTCACTGGTGACTGGAAAGGATAGTAGGGTCAGGAGAATGTGTTGGCTGTGACTGACTTTTTTAATTTATGAAAGATCTGACAATAATGTAAGAATTATGAACAAATATCCCTGAGGAAAGACAATTAGGAGGCCTTCTGCATTTCACCATGCAAATTGATACCACAAAACAGAGTGTTGTGCCACAAAGGTTCCTTGACACATCAATATGAAGTGTCAGTTGTACAAAGCAAAAGGAAATGGTAATATTTCCAAACAAGTAATGAATACCTCTTCTAGCAAGGCTGTAGAGAATGGCCAGTGTAGAATTACACTTTAACTCATCTTTAAAAAAAAACAAACAACTTTGCCTCTTGCTGGTTAAACATTCCAGAATTCAATTTTTCTAGGCTATCCCTGTTAGCATAGTTCCAAGACAACCAATTATTTCTATGATGAATGCGCCCTCTCCCCCTACCTGGCTGGTGGGAAGGTCCAGCACATAATTCTACATTTAACTCTCTTTTCATTTTAGCTTTTGCTTAAGGAAAAATTATCTGCCATCTGATGCAAAGTAAAAGCTGAAGGACACCAATGAAGAACATGCGCAGAACAAAGTCATTCAAGTGTATTAATCTTATTCCAGTGATGATGCGAGTCATCAAATGGATGATTTTATCAGAAATGTGTATTTGCACTTGCATTATGTTAACTTTTCACTGCACAGTGTACAAGGCTGTCACATTCCAGATATTGGCAAGGACAGAATATCAACTACCCTGTGCATTTGTTCTGACTAGAAGTTTGCCACATTTTGAAGAACCTTCCTTTCCATATCTTTTAAAATAATATGATTGTCTTGCTAAGGGGTTCACACTTTGAAGACAAAATACCAGTACATATCCAGGCACAGTTTCTATGGAGCCAGCTATGAGAAAGAAAAACAAAAGCTTGCAAATAACCAGGATATCTTACTTGCTGAGCAGAAATTCAACAGCAATAGCACAAAAGTGACAGCTGTTTTCCTTTTGATTATAAAACTCCATTAATCAGATCATAATTCATCCTAATGACATAGACCAATTGGCATTCATCCCCATTAATGGTGTGGGGTATGCATTATTTTATTAATAATAGCTATATGAGTCTTTTTTCAGGTGGATCACATATCAGACAGAGACAGGGTGAGAAAAGGCAGTGACTTTTCACATTTCTACTCAAATTTGCTTCTCTGCCTGATACTAGAAACTCCAATGTAGCTGAATAAGAGATCACTTAAAAATTAATCCAAAACTCAAGCTCAGTAAAATGCCACACAGCTCTCTGATGTGTTTATCTCCAGCTGGCAAAATGTGCTGTTTTTCTGTGCAAGCACATGTTGTCCTGCCAGAGAGCCCTTGTTTGTATGATAAAGGCAGCAGTGCCTTGATCAACTAATATTTGTAAAACATTTTTCAAAAGCACAATTTTCTTTAAAGCTACCTGTGACTGGGTGGCCATGAAGTTGCTGCCAACCAACCTCAAAATCAATCTGGAAACCATCCTTCTGTAACTAGCTGTGGTCCCGGATGGCGTCATGATGGTCTTTGTTTCTGAGGTTGTGCTGTAAGGACTATGTGCCAAAATCAAGAGCTCCTTCAGTCTTAATTTTGACATCACTCTCTGCTTCATTTATTAATGTCTTCACTTTTATTATACAATGAAACCATATATTTATATATTTTATATCCCAAAGGATCCCCAAACACCACATACACAAACAAAGGAACGGGTTAAATAATTTGGGATGTTTTCATCTGCTACAGGAATACAGTTGCCCTTAGGGTGAAACGCAGGAGTGTTTAACAGTGCACAAAAAGGCTACACAATAGTTTTGGACAAGTGATGCAGAATACCATTAAATCAACAGGAGAAAATCTACATACGCACGGTATCATTTTCTTAACCAAAATCTTGCCCAGATCTTGGAATCACTGTAATCTTGTTAAAAGTGGTGTGGTTACATTGTCTCTTTTACATACAGTCTGAAAGCTTATCAAAGAAATACTGTATTCTGCAGTAATGGTCCAAAACAAGTTATTTCCAACAATATTACTATGGTGTTGTATAGGGCACTGCTATAGAATATTGCAATATTTTTAATACATTCCAGAAAAGAAACCCATTTTGTTTAACAAACAAGGAGTCCTGTAGCACCTTAAAAACTAACAAATTTATTTGGCCATAAGCTTTTGTGGGCTAGGACCCATTTCATCATATGCATGAAGTGGAAACTACCTAACAACGTGATATTGCCACTTCATGCATCTGACAAAGTGGGTCCTAGCCCACAAAATCTCATGCCCAAATTAATTTGTTAGTCCTTAAGGTGTCACAGGATTCCTCATTTGTTTTGCTGAAATAGACTAACACAACTTGTCACCGTTTTGCATAGTCACTCTCAGTCTGGAAAAATATAACAAGATTGCTAAGCCTGATCTACACCTATAACTTTGGTCAACCTAGCTACATCACTCCATGGAGTGAAAAATTCACCCAAAGGACATGGTTTAGCCTCCCTGAGCCTTGTAGACACCACTAAGTTGATGAAAGAATTCTTCTGCTGACTTAGCCACTGCCTCTGAAGAGCTGTATTTACTTACAGTGATGGAAAACAAATTCCGTTGCTATAGCACGTGTCTACACTACAGCGATTCAGGGTTACAGCTGCAGTGGCTAGCACTTATAGTGTAGAGATGTCAGAAGGAGCCCAACCTTACTTCCTGAGGTGTATTAGAACTTCCCTCTCAGCGCGTACTACAGAGGATCCATTGGTGTACTCTGTGACTCTCAAAGAAGATTTCATATTTGCTCTGGTCATTTGGGAGCCCTGTGTTATGATCACAGTAATTGGTTACTGTCACAATACAGGCATCAGCTACACCATTACATTTCCTCATCTCTTGGGGACCTGGTAACAACACTCAAAGCATGACCTCTCCAGTATTAATGGCCAATTCTCAGCATTACTTTGCAGCAAAGAAAATTACGCCTTCATTCTGATTAGCACCTGTAAAGCATGAAGTTATTTCTTCTTTGTCCTCCCAGTATAATTTGGAGATTGCACAGGTGCACTTTTACTAAGTGGCTATTTCAATATCCTCCATTTTAGCTTCTTTTGTATTTTAAGAACGCTAAACTACTTAACGTGCCTGCAGAGAAGTCTGCTATTCTTTTTTGCTGAGTATTTGTTTTTTAAAGCAAGCGGTTTGGGTTTGGTAAATTTTCTTTTCCTATGAATACCTGTAAACTGTTGAGTTTAATTAGGATACAGCTGCCACTGCTGACTGTGTGTGGATTGAGAAGGTGTTGGGAGCAAGGGTCAGTGACCTATTTGATGTCATAACATCTAGTTTCTCTAGCTGTGCCTAAAAAGTGTAGCTTGAAGCTGAAAGGTGACTTGGAGCTGCCTCCTCCCTGGAGCTGCAAGGCTAACGTAAAGATGTTCAAGTTTTCTGTTGGTTAAGAAAAAGCAGCAGCAATTTGTACCTATGTATCAAGGAAGATGGAAATACAAAAATATATTGTTTTGTGCTTTATTTGTGATAAACAATAAACCCAGCATATAAGTAGCTAAAATTAGAGGCACTCTTTGATTCCTGCCCCATTATCTAGGACACTCAGGGCCCAATTCTTTACTTGCGTAAGGACCTTTCTGCTTTTCAAGCGATTTAAGGGGGTCATAAAGGTAATATCACTAGTGCAGGGAGACTACCCTCTTTGCCACCCAACCAATCTCCCTACCCAGAGCTATTAATCAATTAGCAGACCTGCGGCTTTTCTTTCAGCTTTTTCTGTATTGATAGAAATCCAGATAATTCCACATAGCCCAGTCTGCGTGGGTTTCACCATATCCCACCTCTTCTCTTTATAACTTTGTTTTTTAGAGGCTATAAGGGACTTATCAGTTACAATGAGGATTCAACAGAGAGTTCAATCCTGTTATTTCAGATCTGTGTGAAATCTAATGTTGTTTGGATAATGTTATTGATACCTGCAAGGGCAACATAGGACTGTTAAATAGCGTAAGGAACAGTGTTAAGCTTATCTTCATTTTGCAAACTTTTGTTAAAAATCTGAATATGGTCAGAAAGACTCATTATTGCAATCAAGCAAAGAAAAGTAAAACTCCAGATACTTTCTATGCCATAGGCTGTCCTCAGGCCAGCCCCATGCCTAATCATTCATGGCAGACAGAAACGGATTGATTTTTGAATCAGAACGAGTGCAGAAAAATAACAGCATTACAAACTCACCTAAAAATGCCAGCACCAGTTATGGATTTAAGTGCTCTCCCTTGCAATCTCTTAAAGCAGTGTTTTTTTTTGTGATGGTACACAGGGGTACAGAATACCGGCACTTTTTTTGCCGGCCCAGCTGGGGAGCGGGGTCAGCAGGGAAAAGGAGCACAGAAGAAGAGGAATGGTGCAGGAAGAAGAGGGGCAGGAGAGGCATTTTTCAAATTTACTATCAAGATATGAGTACCGGCACCTTTAAAAACAAACACAAACAACAAAAAAGCACTGTCCTGAAGTATATGGTTTGTAATCCTATGGAAGTGTAACAGATCGAAACATTCATTTGCGCTTGGGAAGAAAGGGATGAATTTGAGAACCATTCCCACTAGAGAGAATATCATTGGGCTGCTAGAGACTCAAGTAGTGCAAGTTAGTCAGTCCTAAAAATGAATGTGAAAACTTCAGTCAAGGATTAAATCTCCTTCAAGACTGGGATCCTGCAAGGTCCTGAGCATCTTGTAGGAGGGGATGAATTCAGGAAAGGCATTCTGTCATACTTGGGCAACTTTCAGTGGGACTTAAGTATCACGCTTAAAATTAATTATGTGACTCAGAGTTTGCCGAAGACTGTACATTGCCTATATAATGCGAAAAGTCAGAGGAAATTCCAAGCAACCTCACAATAGGAACAATGGGGAAAAACACACAAGAGAAGAATAGAAGAGAAAAATGAATAAATACATATTATAAAACCTATAAAGTAGCACCAAAAGTGAGACCTACACTTTCACTTAGGCAGCACAAGAACAAAATGAAATACCTGTTCCGGCCGTGTTGATTAACAGCTCACAAGCAGAATGTAAAGACAGATACCAAACCATGGCCAATGAATGAGGTAAAAAAGAATCCTTCCTACCACAAATGAGCTGGTGACAAGGGAGACTCTCAAGACATGTCCCAGTTCACAGAAGCAGCACCAAACATGCCTGAGCTCTTCTTTAAAATGCCATTAAAATTTTTGACAAAGAAAGTTTTTCAGGGCAAAGAACTGTTGGCTAGAGAATGAAGCACAGGTCTGCAAACCAGGGCTATGGCTACACTTACTAAAGTTAGTTCGAATTAGTTAATTCGAACTAATTCAAACTAATTTTAGTTAGTTCGAATTAACTTAATTCGAACTAGCAAAATTTAGTTCGAACTAAGCAAGTGCCATTCATGGCACTTGCTTAGTTTGAATTAGCGAATTGCATTGAGTTCAATGGGCCAGTTAGTTCAAACTAAGCAATTAGTTCAAACTAACATGGCCACACTGGTTAATTTGAACTAACTAGTTCAAATTAACCCTTAGTTCGAATAGCATATTCAAATTTATTAGTTCAAATTAAGGAAGCCCTTAATTCGAACTAATGAAAGCCTAGTATAGACATGACTCAAGTTAGTTCGAATTAAGCTTCCTTAATTCGAACTAACTTGCCAGTGTAGACATAGCCCAGGACTCCTGAATTCAGATTCCATCTGTGTCAGAGATTTGCCTCTAGTAGTGCAAGCAAGTATGAGAATGCTTCTCTACAGAGCCTCTCTGGTATGCTCGTGAGGTTTAAATTGAAGTTAGTAAAAGTTCTTGAGATCCCTGGATAGAAGGGGATTGCAAAGTAAGATTATTTGTATTTGTATTTCAGAGATAAAATTGACTAAATGACTGAAATAATGAAACAATACTGTGATATAGCAGGTGACTAGTTGGTTAATAAAGACAAAAGAGTGTGGGATGATGGTCAAAAGCTGCCATAGAAAAATATATCTATTCCTTATATTAAAAAACACTACCTAGAGAAGTACTGATTTATGGAATAGTTTTGTTCAGTATTTTTGTTGAAGTATGGGTTATCTTCCTTGAAAAGGTCAGCTGAATAAAGATGTGTTTCAGAAAAGTTATGGTAAGTCAGGCTGGGCAAAAATGTTTGGCCAAAAATGTAGCATTGGGTTGACTGAAAATATTTGTGAATTTGGCACAAATTCACTGAATATTTTTGGATAAATTTCATTTCTAACAAGATTCAATTAGGAAACATTCAAGGAGCAGAATGGGGCTAGTGTCCCCATCCCCTCTCTTTACCCTAAAGCCGTGTTGATAGAGCACTCACATCTTTTGTGAAACAACCAGGTTCAAGCCCCCACTCCGCATGATTAGTAACACAAATGGGAACTTGGGTCTCCAGCATGGCAGGTTAGTGCTCTACTATTAACTATTCATTGAAGCAGGGTTGAAACCATTGGGCTGTAAAATGAAAAGGGAACGCAGGCTCCACCATCATTTGACTCCAAATGTAATTTTTTTTGGAGGGGAGGGGAGAAGGGATTGTTTTTTTTGGTATTTTTTTCCCTCTGAGAAAACTGGTTTTGTTATGTTTTGTTTTGGATTGATCCAAAACAATTTTTTCAGTTTGGCCAGTGCGTTCCTCCTCCCCTGCCCACAAAAGTAAGTTATTCGCACAGCTCTCATGAAAAGTCAGGAAAGAGATAAAATACTGAAATGACCTACTTTAAACATATCCTAATAAAGACTGCATTGTTGCCCCAATCTTCTGAGCTCAGATCTTCTGAACTTTAAAGGGGGGTTATCGTTTTATCCAGTGTTCTCTTTAACTGATGCCTTTTAAATGCCTTATTCTCTTCTAACTTATAGACAGATATCGCCACTTTGTACAGTTGGCCTTCTCTTTTCCTTGCTTAGTTGCTTTCATGTGTGTCAGACGATGTTTGTCATCACTTACCACTTAGATTTTTATTTTCTCGAACAGAAAAAATAACAAGGTCATGATAATGTATCAATCCATTTCCCATTGACAGGAACAACAGGCTGAAGATATGTTTGATGATATTGGAACACAAAGACTTCCTCATGTTTACATGGTAGATGGATCTTCCAAGTTCAATTCAGAACCCTGAGAATTCTGCCTCACGACCCAGTGCAAAGGGGCATTTTAGCAGTCATCCAGGTGCCACTGCCAATTATTGGGATGAACTACCAGACATTCCGCTTGTTGGTTTTTATTCATTTTTAGGCCCAGAGAACTTAGCATAACTAAGGCAGCTGGTGGGGGGGTGATTAGACAGGGAACATATAAAGTGGACTTTGTGTTCTCTTTCCCTGAATATCCTAGGGCAGATGTCTGTGAAAAACAGGAAGTCTGGATATATTTTGTAGAACTGCAGCTTTGGGGAAATTATTGCTAGACTTGTAGTTTAAGATTACTGTAACTCCCGCTTCTGCCCAGTGATTGAGTTGCTTGGTCACCTATTTAACATTTTCTTGATTGACAAGTCTCTAACTTTTGAAGGAAGTAGCAAGTCTGAGTCAGGCAGATCACTTCGTGGATATATTGAAAAGATCTCCAGGTGCAGATGGAAGGACCAGCCATCTGGAAGTTTGTGACTGAGTCAATCGAAGACTGTCTCAGACTTATGGGTAACTATCATTTTGGGGTACTCTAACCAGCTATTGTATTTTGTATGTGCTTAAGACTAATAACTGGAGATTTCTGGTAAAGGCATTCAATGGGAATTGCTGGAGACCAATCAGGTAAATCTTTAAGTTAGGAACACTTGGTTTTGACTTGTCTGTGTTAGACCTATAGAAAACGGAAGGTGCTTCGTCTCTCTGGTTATGTCCTGATACCTTTAGACACTAAAAGGTACAGGGTTGAGGAACCCTGGGGAACACCTTTGGCATGCCCACTGTACTGGAGGCCAAAGAGGGTTAGCCATACCTCATCCTTGAACTTATTAATTCTGCTCCTAACCTGCAGAAGATAACTACAAAGTAAAATTAGGTTCTCCTTCTTGCATGGGGCCAACCATGCCACTCCACAGTACATTAAACCTCTCCTGTCCTAGCAGTAATGGGATGATCTTGGTCCCTTTTATGACACCTAAGGGTCAATGCTGCCCTATGCTAAATGGATCGGATTAAATGGGGAAGGGCACAAGGAGCTCCTTCCACTACTAATTCACCCATGCAGTTCCAGTAGATGTTTATAGCTGCTGGCTCCTAGACAATCCACCCAGGCCAAATGCATCGTGCATTAATCTTAAAATCAACTGCACAAGATGCTGTACAGGCTCTTTGGCTATGACCTTACTAAAGTTAGGTCGAATTAGTTAATTCGAACTAACTAATTCAAACTAATTTTAGTTAGTTCGAATTAACTTAATTCGAACTAGCATGGCCCCACTAGAATGCTAGTTTGAGCTAAGCAAGTGCCATACATAGCACTTGCTTAGTTCGAATTAGTCAATTGCATTAAGGTCAAGGTGCTGGTTAGTTCAAAATAAGCGCCTAGTTCGAACTAACATGGCCAGATTGGGTTCATTTGAACTAACTAGTTCAAATTAACCATTAATTCGAAAAGTATAATTGAATTTATTAGTTTGAATTAAGGAAGCCCTTAATTCGAATGAAAGCCTAATGTGGCCAAGGCTTAAATTAGTTCGAATTAAGCTTCCTTAATTTGAACTAACTTGCCAGTGTAAACATAGCCTTTGTGTTTAAGTATATCATATGTGCTAAATTAGCCAGATACAGCATACAGTATACTGCAGATTCTTAGAAATGTGATAGGAGCAGAGTGAAAAGGTGCTCTTCTCTGCCCCTCTGATATTAGAAGCCTGAAGTGTTTGTGACATAGTAAAATTAAATTAACAACAAAATCCAGCAGCACAGTAGTACAGTAGCACAAGTAGCCTGATAATGATGAAGATGGATTAATGGAAGACATAACCATACACATAGAGAACATGGCTTCCCAAACAGGCACTGAATGAGCAAAATTTAGCATCAAAAGCATAAGCCCTCAACAACTGAGCTAAAGAAGTAATTCCATTAGATGTCAATGCCCTGGTCTATACTGCGGCACAATTTTGGCAGCAATCAAAGGGAGATATCCAAAGTACTTAAAATATCTTGTGTATTCCTCCCCTCCCCGCCGATTGCCTACCATCGACATACTGCGGTGTCTTCAGTATGCTGAGTCGGAGGCAATGTCTTCTCTCCGACTCAGCGCTACTCCTTCTGCAGGGATGATTTTCCAAGATCGGCTTCCTGATTAGCTGAGCAGGTCTTCACAGACCCTATCACTTGATTCAGAAGACCGATCTGATGGTGATGAATTTGCCACCACCAGTGAAGATCTTCCCAGTAAGTACCTGGTGTTGTGCTCGTCAGGACTAGCCAGCCATTAGAGGGAGAAATAATCCATTGTTACTCACTCTTGCAAAGTTATAGTGAGTCTTGTGTTAGCTGATGTTTTTCTTAAAAGACCAGCTCCTGGAGCATTAGCATCTCAGCTTACATTTAAAGAAAAACTTTGTAGTCCTTACGTTTGCACAAAAAAAGCCCTTTGAACACATGAAACCTAAGGGCTCAGAAGCAGAAGGCAAATAATAACGACCCAAATTTATTTTTTTAAAGAACATTCTGACTTTTATGCCAACTTTGGTATTTTGGAGCCTGGGATTCCTGAACAACTAGGGTTGGCAATACTGATGATCACATACTAAGCAGTCGCATTCTTTGCCCAATTTTAAATAGGTGCAGAGTTAAAAGATTTTTATGTATTCTTCATGAAAACCACACTTTAGTTCTCTATTTTTTTATACACATCTTTTATATTTATTTTATTTTTTCTGGTCAACTAGGAAGTGTTGCTGATGCAGAAGGAATAGACTTTCTTCTCCAGAAGTTACAGACCTTTTAAAATGGTAATCTGCAGGTGGCTGAGCAGTGAAGCTCTACGGAAGTGGAAAATGGAGACAGCCCCCGTATAATAATACACACGTGATGACAATGATTGTATTAGATATCATTTGTTTGAGTAGAGATATGAATGCTAACCATCCATTTGCAATGTTTAACAGTACATAGGTATGGCAATTGGAGACACATCTGAAGGATTTTACACTTCCTCACTAAAACAAACAAGGAGTCCTGTGGCCCTTTTAAAGACTAACACATTTATTTATCACATGAGCTTTCGTGGGAGAAAATCCCACTTTGTCAGATGCTTGATGAAGTGGGATTTTCTCCCATGAAAGCTCATGCAACAAATAAATCTGTTATCTTTAAAAGGGCCACAGGACTCCTTGTTTGTTTTGCTGACCTAGACTAACACGGCTCCCCCTTTGGAACTTCTTCACTCGTCTACCATGTGCAGCAGCTACTCAGCACTTGCAAATATACCATAACTGGAACATACTGCATGGAACTACAAAAATTATTTTTATCTGCAGATCTAAAGCCTAAATACATAATGTGGGGGTGACAAGGAATTAGATATACAATTTTAATTATCGATAATGGATCAAAGCTGGAGGTCTTGACTGAGAGTCTGTCAATGGAGAACTGTGCTTTAAAATGGATGGCAAGATAAAGTTCTTGGTTTTCATTCGCTCTCAACTCTGACAAATGTCACTGAAGTGAATGGTCCCAATCCTGCCCCCACTCACTTCAATAAGAGCAGGTTTAGGCTTAGCAAAGTGGAGGTTTGGCTGAGGAAATAGGCCAATAACAGTAATAAGGAGTGACTGTATCAAGGAGGGTAATGGAAGTTGGGTGAGCCGAATGACTTGTTGGAAATTCCCTGGGGATCCTGGGACAGCTGCACAAAACCCCTTTCTCTCCACTTGTTACTTTGGGCTGCCTTTTCCTTACCAGCACAGCCAACTCAGTGGATAGTTTACCACCACCACTTTGCCATGGCTCCACAAAGGGTAAAAGCCACAGTTTGAAAACCTGTGGGTTTTCTGACAGTTTCCTTTGAAAATTACTCCTGCTCAGAGCAACATTAATTTCCCATGCAGCATGACACAGAGGGTCTCCTACCAGCCCAACTGTGACTCTTGGTCTAGTGTTACACAGCGTGCAGTTGCTTGCCTCTGCGGGGGACGCTCAGTCTTGGCAAAATATTTTAAAACATCTTGTGCTCCCTATAGCAGCTTTACTTTTCCTGCTATATAATAAGCTCATGTATTCCCATCTGCTGCAGTGCAGAGGAGAACAACGTCAAAGAAAACCTACAGATAATATGATGGAGGAGTTGCATTGCAGGGAACAGCATCAACCCATCATACTTTCTCTCCCCCACCTTGGATCCATTTGCAGGATCGCTGTGACATATGTTAGTGTTGGATGTGGGCAGACGGGAGTCAAGGAGGGGGAGACGAATGTAGCTTTGTTCTTCACTCTAATATTGTAAAATGCAGCACAGAAGAGGCTGTTCCAAGCAGTGCCAATCCTCCCATTTGTGGCTGTTACACATCATGGATGGAGCAAGTATGTACAGTGGATGGGAAGGCAGCCAATGGCAGCATGATGCATGTGGGAAGATGACTAAGAACCACAGAAATCGGCCCTTTTTGGCCCCTGGATCCTCTGCCTACATGCATTTGGAGAGCACTGACCCCTGCTGATTCTTCAACCCTAACCACTCTGTATCCAAGAGAGATGGATATGGTGGACTTCATCCCTCCCAAAGCCATGTATTATCTGCCTGTGAAATATATAGATGAGTTTTCTCACATCTCCATCAACACAAAGGAGTATAAATGCAAGTATTCCTTTAGGAATAAAGATAAAGACATAACTAATAAGAATAGGTTGAATTTCTATAGGCTTCTCGCTGTATGGTTCTCCAATTGCAGTATTAACATTAATCTATCAATTCTCCTAACATCCCTGATGTGTAGCAGTTAAGTGCTATCCTCATTTTACTGCTAGGAGACAGAGGAACTGACAGGTTTAGTGACATACGCAAGGGCACCATGAAGTTTGTGGGAGCGCTGAGAATAGAACATTGCCTGACTCTCAGTTCTTTGCTTTAATCACTAGCCTGTCCTTCCCCCTTCCCCACTTTAATGTTGTGATCCAAGTATTCTCATTCCAGGTGCACCCATCATGTTCTTTTTGAATGTGACAGATGCTGAGAAGACAAATCATACCTTGTGTTGCTCCTGCACTATAATTAACCTTAGTATATCATTTTATGGAAAAGGAAGCTGTTAAATTTGTCTACGCTGAAAAGAGCCTAGAAGAATAGCAGCAAAACGCTGGTTTTAACAAGCAGTTTGATTTATTCATCATAGATGCTGTCCTCTGCTTAAAGCATCTGCACTTGTATCAGGGAGAAAGGAGTTGACATTTTTAAATTCAAATCTGTTTTGTCAATATCCTCCACCCTAGCAAAACCCCTTTCAATTTTAAATACTATAGCTGATGCAACTCCTAAGCCATATGTTGTAGATTAAGGACACAGGGTCCAGATCCAGCTTGCCCTGAAGTTCCCAAGGACTTCAATAGGAATGGTATAGGATCCACACCTTGACACTAATTTTTCTCACCTGTGAGAGTATGTGAGCACCTTTATCATTATTAATTAACTGAATCAGAACAGAAAAAAGATCTATGTAATATTGGTTTTTATGGGCTGCATATATTGGCATGGATACATGCATGTGTGAGTTAACATGGCTGTTCTACAATTAAAATCATACATATTAAAGTTCAATATCCAATATCCAAAGTGTTTTTCTTTGTGAAAATGCAATTGATTTAAAAAAAAAAAAGTTGGTTGGATTATTTTATCAGGGACAAGTCCAAAGGGAACTTCAGAACTGATTCCTACCCTCACAACATTTTGGGGGCACAAGGGAAAAATTGGGAAATAAGCAAGGGAATTTGTATTCAAATCCCCACACCCAAGTTGGAAGGAAGGTCAGTCTTTGTAATCTGGTTTAAATATAGCACAAAATTGCAGGAAAAACTAAGGGAATAGTTTGCAAGATTTCAGCCTAATCAAATATGAACCATAGCCCTTGTCCAACTCAGGAACTGAATTTTAAGTGTTAACCTAAATTTAATCCTCCATCTGGAAAACTACTTTCTTGGTCCATTTCTGGATATTCATGTAATTGCTTAAAGGACCTCCTATGGGAAAGAATTAAGCTATATTGCTGATTTTTATAATTTAATACATACATTTTTTTCAAATTTACTGTCAACAAATTCCAAGAAATTCTGAAATGGGTGCTTTAAGTAGTATTTTTTTTACATGAAAATTAATGTTTGTTCTTATTTCTTTAAAGATACAATACATGCAGAAATTACTGCTCCTCCTGTTCAAACCATAGGTATAAAATACAACTCTTTTAACATCCAACCTGGAAATACATAAATAGATTAAACATTCTCAAGAGACTAGTAACAAATTAGTTAACTAGTCTGTTATGGAAAAGAATGTATTGATTAGTTAGTATACATTTTGGAAAAAGATTTATTGGTTAGTTGGTATACATTTTGAGTTGATTTTTTTAGAAACTATGATTTAGGCTGTTGCCTTTAAGTGAATTAGCATAAATTAAAGAATTATCTGTATAATCTTATGGCTCTAGTAATTTGAGTACAGGAGAAAGAGCAGCTTGGAAGACAACAGACATATGCCTAACTTCAATATGGACAAGAAAAACAAGAACTGTTTATACTCTGGACAAAGCAGAACACATGGACAAGCACATACTGAAAAAGACAGTCACCATGGATACATAAAGGGTAAACTGGCAACACAAATCTGACTGAGGAAGAGATGATAAGAGTTAATAGGAATAAAGCTACTTAATTTGGATTTTGAACAAATTTTTGATAAAATGTAGCATACAGATGAGTAAGCACATTACAGACAATGGATAACAGGATAAAGAACTGCTCAAGAACATAGTATTCATAAATGGGTCCAGATTATGGAGGGAGGAGGGAAGCAAAGGTCCACCAAGATCAATGTTAGATTCAGTGTTGTTCACATTACATCTTAACAACATGGAAGATAGGTCCTAGAACAGAACACCTCAAAACAAATAATCAACACAATATCTTGATTCAGTAAAGAAAGAAATTAAGAAAATCCTAAATGCCATTTGTAGGAATTATTCCTGACGCCACTCCAATGGCTATTTATTCATTATTTGCATAATATCAAATTTATTTCAACAAAAGTAAATACAATAGAAAACAAAACTGATAACTGGAATGTGTGTATGTGTGTAGAGATGGTGAGACCAACATCTGGGGTTTTCCACCCACAAATCTCAGTACTGTGCTAGTGAAAGAATATTAGAGTTTTAGGAAAAAATTCACAATAGGGAAGCAAGGAATGTAGATGGACATTCGGAAAAAGTAAAAAAAGTAAGGCCGTGATCCTGCAAAAATGTGTATGCTTAACTTTCCCGCTGGAGTTTCATGGGATGACTCATGGGCTTAAAGTTCGTGAACATGAGGCTTTTCTATAAAAAGCTTCTATGACTGCTAAGAGATGGAGGCCCAGATCTTTGTGCTGCTATGGCCTGAAAGCCAATGTAGCTGGCCATAGGAGAATTACCCTCCTGGGCTATGTCTACACTGTCAAGTTAGTTCGAATTAAGGAAGCTTAATTCAAACTAACTTAAGCCATGGCTACACTAGGCTTTCACTAGTTCGAATTAAGGGCTTCCTTAATTCGAACTAATAAATTTGAATATGCTATTCGAACTATGGGTTAATTCGAACTAGTTAGTTTGAATTAACCAATGTGGCCATGTTAGTTCGAACTAATTGTTTATTTCAAACTAACCAGCCCATTGAACTCAATGCAATCCGCTAATTCGAACTAACTTTACTAAGTGTAGACATAGCCCTGGAGACTGAGTCAGAGTCCCGCAGCCACATCTTTAGTGCCAGCATAGGAAAAGAAGATAAATGGCCAAGACTTCTCTATGCTTTACTGATCCCTGGCTGCTAGAGCAGCCATTTGGGATTGATGGACATGGGTGCAACTTTGGGCATCCAGAGGATGGACCCTACAATACAGCATGCACTAAAAACCACCTTTGCACCCAATTCCTGAGCTCTGTACTGTGCTCCTTGGCTGTAGTCAAGTTTTAAACTGGCTTTAAAAATATCAATATGGTAGGACTAACTTGGAAAAATTCTTCCCAAATAAACACAACTTCAGAAATCACGGGAATTATGGACATGTTTTTTGAGAGTACTGTGCATGACTGAGTAAGGAAATTGGTGGCATTTACACACACTCTTTCTTCCTGTGTCTTGCAATGTTTCTGAACATTCTTCAGTTATCATTCTGTTTTCCTTCATAAGATAAGAAATGCTATTCATTTTTAACAAAAGGAAAGAACAAAAGACCATAACAGATTCTGAGAAATCTCATGCTGCATGCTTGAAGCACTCTTTACTGATTTTATACCATCCCAATGGCACAGAGTGACCACAGTGCATATTAGGAGTGAGCTGAAAGGCTGCGTCTACACTGGTAAATTAAGTCAACTTAAGCTTGGCTTAAGTCGACTTAATTGGCCCTGCGTCTAAACTATACTTTGCTTAAGTCGACTTAAGCAGCTTGCTTAAGTCGACTTAAGCAAAATAAAGTTGACTTAATGAAAATTAAGTCGACTTTATTAAACCACCTTTCTACTCGACCTAAGGCTTAATTCGACTTTTTAAAGTCGAATTAAGCCAGTGTAGCCCTGGGGTAGCCCTAAGTTGACTTAGGGCTACCCCAGGACTACACCAATGGCCTCCCTGCCGGGGGGGGGCACAGTGGGAGCCTGGCATGCCCCCCAAAGGATAGGGCATGTGGGCAGGGTGTGACGCTGTCTGGATTTAGGGAAGCATTTATGATATTATTTTCAATGGATATCTCATAAATGATATAATCCATAGGAACTATGTCATGTTTGGTATCAATAGAAAGGTAGTAATTTTCTGGGAATGATTATATAGTTTATTTCTAGGAATTCTATTTCGATTAGAAGTTAGAATTTGATGTTATATCCATACTTTAACTTATGTTAAAACCATTGTGTCCTTAATGTTTAGGAATGTGCCAGGACAGTGATCCTAGGGGGTTACCTGATGAGCCATTAGGACACAATGGTTGTATTCCTTATGTCTTTAATTGCCAAAGTGTCAAATTAAGGCTTTAATGTGTGACTATAATATGGTATCATTCACACCCTCTAATTCAAATGCTTCTGTTTGGAAAAGGTAAATGGCAATTAACCCTACTTCACACAGAACACAACATATTTAACAGAGAAAAAGACAGAGTTACTGCTATGCAAGAAATTATGTTCTAACTAACAGCAAAGGTCTGAACAGGTGTGATGGAATACTTTGCCTCTCCAGAATTTCTGGGTAAGGCTATGTACACACAATCAGATTAAAGCGCAACATGGCAATTGCACTATAAAAAGCACGTGACCTTTATTGCAGGATAGCGCGTACACACAACAGAATTCTTTGCAATATCACGGTGTAGCGCAATGAATTCTGGGCACCTATCCCACAGTTCAATTTTCCCTCAATCTGCGCTTGGAATCATGGGATGAAGGAAAGGAACGCAAAGCGCCATGGGTAAAATCTCAGTTTCCCGCGGTGCACTGTGTTCTCCTTGCGTCTTCCTCGTTGCCAATAGCAACTCGCGCCTATTTGCAACAGTGCAGTGACGCACTACTTGCGAGCAATCACAACAGCGACAGCATGGATCCTGCTCTGATCTCCACTGTCGCCTTCAGCATTCTAAATACATCTCGGCTGGTTGCTCAGTACGCAATGAGCTCCGAGTCACACAAGGACACTGAGGAGCAGAGGCTGATCGATGCCATGCAGAGCAACAGCACCGCGTTGCTCAGCTCCTTCACCGATCATCTGCACACGGTGCAATGCCATTTCTGGTTGCAAGAGACGAGCACCGAGTGGTGGGATCGCATTGTTATGCAGCTGTGGGATGACGAACAGTGGGTACAGAACTTTCAAATGCGGAAAGCAACCTTTTTGGAACTGTGTTCAGAGTTGGCCCCTGCCCTATGACGTAAAGACACCAACATGAGGTCAGCCCTAACTGTGGAGAAGCGTGTTGCGATTGCTGTCTGGAAGATGGCGACTCCTGACTGCTACCGGTCAGTTGCAAACCAGTTTGGAGTCGGGAGGTCCACCGTCAGATTAGCCCTCTCACAGGTCTGCCGAGCCATCAATCACGTTCTGCTACGGAGGACGGTGACATTGGGCGATGTTCGTGAGATTGTGGACGGCTTTTCCTAACTTCGGGGGAGCCATAGATGGCACACACATCCCTATTTTGGCTCCAGACCATCTTGCGACCGAGTACATCAACAGGAAGGGCTACTTTTCCATGGTGCTGCAAGCACTCATGGATCACAAGGGGCGTTTTACGGACATCAATGCTGGGTGGTCGGGAAGGTGCATGATGCCCGAATTTTCAGGAACACTGGTCTGTACTGGAAGCTGCAAGGGGGCACCTTCTTCCCTGATCAAAAAATTACAGTGGGGGATGTGGAGATGCCCATAGTCATTCTTGGAGACCCAGCATACCCACTGATGCCATGGCTCATGAAGCCGTACACCGGTAACCTAGATCGCAGCAAGGAGCGGTTCAATTACAGATTGAGCTGCTGCAGAATGACTGTGGAGTGTGCCTTCGGCCGTTTAAAAGGGTGCTGGTGCTGTTTGTATGGGAGGCTGGACTTGGCGGAGGACAACATCCCTGCTGTGATTGCGTCGTGCTGTGTCCTTCATAACATTTGTGAAAGTAGGGGAGAAAAGTTTTCCCTGGGGTGGGCTATGGAGGCACAGCGCCTTGAGGAAGCATACGAACAGTCAGCCACTAGGAGTATTAGAGGGGCCCAAGGAGAAGCTGCTCGCATAAGGGAGGCACTCAGGGACCATTTCAATGATGCCCTCCCCTACTTAACTTCCAGGACGCATCAGGTGCACCTTATGAGATTTTCAATGTGTACAAATAAAGCCACTCTTCAAATTATTTGTCACTGTTTTTATTAAAACCTAAAGGGGGGGGTTACAGGTGGGTGTAGCTGTGGGTCTCTAAAAAGTAGCTCTGGGGGGGACTGGATGTTGCAGTGTACCAGGGGGACAGGTGGCCTTCAAAGAAATTCTTTGAAGGACTACGGGGTGTGGGAGGCAGACACGGCTGACATGTATGGAGTGGAGCCCGCACATTAATCGCCTGGGTCTGCAAAGCAATCATGCTCTTGAGCAGTTCTGTTTGCTCCTTCATGACGCTTATCAGTTCGTCCCTGTGTTTCTGCCTCCTCTGTTGGGATTCCTCTCTCCAGGCTCGATTCTCCCTCGCGGATTCCTGTGCTGTTTTCAGCAGGTCCTGAAACATATCCTCCCTGTTTCTTTGAGCACGCCGCTGAATGTTTCTCATGCGGTCAGCTGGGGTAGACACCGGCCTTGTGAAGGTCGAATCTAAAAAAAAAAAAATAAAAATAAAGCTGTTGTTAACACATAGCCTAGATAACCAATGTAACCTTCCAGTAGCGCATTCCACTGGAAGGTGTAGGGCAATCAACATCCTATGCTTCGCTGAAGCGGACAAGGTACATCCTAATAGAAAGCTTACTGGGGGCTAACATTCTGCACAGGGGACACAGATGGAACCCGATATCTCTCTCCTCAGAGTGCCCCTGCCGGCTAGAATACATATTCTACATGCACCGGTTGCAAGCCAGGACCGTATGCTGCTGCACTGTGTGCTGCCACGGTTCCCAGGGCTGTGCTTTGCAGCTGGCGAGGCAGAGTATCCGTCTTTGGGAGTGTAGACACAAACGCTCTCCCATCTAATCTGAGTAGTAGGCTCTGGAGGTACATCGAGGAAACCTTTACTGACCTAAATACAGATGATTTTTTGACAATCACTGATGCACTTCTAATGAATGCAGAGTAAAGAGCGTGCACAGCGGGGACTGAGACAGCAAGCATCCCCACCCCGGACAATGATATTTTAGCAGGAGCCATAGCTGCACGAAAGAGAAACTTACCGGAACCCCCCTCTGCCGCCTCAGAGGACACGCTGCAATTCATGTCTTGGGTGGACATCTCAGCGGGGGTGCAGAAGAGCTCCTGGCTACACGCTGTTGTGCTTTCCTCCAGGTCATCCTCCATCTCCTCCTCCTCATCGATCACGTCCTCATCCTGCTCGGGTCTGGCATTCACTGGATGAGGGGGGGGCCGATGTGTCCATGGGACTCTTTGCAGTGGTTGTGGGTCCCCACTGAGGATGGCTTCTATCTCCTTATAGTACCTGCATGTAGCAGGCGCTGATCCCGAACGGCGGTTTGCCTCCTTCGCTCGGTGATAGGTTATTCTTAGCTCCTTCACCTTTGATCTGCACTGCACAGTGTCTCTATCATAACCTCTCTCTGACATGGCCCGAGAAATTATGCCAAATGTATCATAATTTCGCCTGCTGCCGCGTAGCTGCGCCTGCACAGCAGACTCTCCCCAGATGCTGATCAGGTCCAGCACCTCTGCCGTGCTCCAAAGGGGTGTGCGTCTTCCACGACGGGTCGCCATTGCTACTGATGATCAGAGCTGCACTCCACGAGGAAGAGAACAGGAAGTGAAACAGACGAGAAATTCAAAAATCCCGGGAATCTGATCAGGGCGGGGACTGTTTCGTCACGGCCACAGAGCAGGTGGGGGAAGACCAGAGAGGAGACTTTGGAATGCTGGGACACTTCCGGAGGCCAATCATTGCGCGGTAAGCATACACACGAGTGGAAAGGCGCAACAGCTGTTCCGCATTAACTGCTACCTCTCTCGTCGAGGTAGTTTTTGTATTGCGCTACAACAAGGCAGTTAACGCGCAACAGCCTATTGCACGTGTGTACGCCGTTGTTGGTATCGCGCGGTAATGATTGTTAATGCGCGATAAAGTGATCGTGTGTACAAGGCCTAAGAAGTACTCCTGGTGTTTGTAGTCTTTGTACATTACTCACACCCATTTTCGGGTCTCAATACAAACATATCCTGGATAACACATGGCAAAGCAAATCTCACTCCAGAAATAAAGTCCTTCAGTAAATGTGATAAAAAAGCAATACAGCAGCTCTTAAGTTTAAAAAACAAACAAACAATAGATACGTTCCAATCCTCAATGTTGTTTCTCAGCCAATTATACATCTCAAATTTTGTCAGGCAGACAGGGAATGGAATGGTGAATAATACTGTGTATTATTATAAGAGAAAAAGTTGACAGGCTCCTCTCTAATTAGCTGACTGCCTTCTCCCCACATTGATAAGATAAAATCATAAACAAATATCTGGGACCACAGTATAGTATTCTTGGAGTCTAGCCCAAAAGAAAAAGAGTTCCTTTTCATGGGCATTTTTCAATTTTTCCTTTGAAGCGTACAGATCTGCAACGCCAATTGTTAGATATGAAGTGAAAGAGATTTATGGGCTCACTCTGAAAGCTCCTGAACCTGCTTTCAGCATGATACATCACTGTCATATTGTAGGCATGCACAGGAAAAAAAAAACCATGGCTACCATTCCTGCTTCATTAAAATAAAACCATTTGGATGTTCTAGATACCACTGCTGACACTCAGAGATGACCATGTCAATTAGGGCTGGCTAGGCGCTGTGGATTTGCCACAAGCAAAGCTTTGGGCAGCAGTGTTATCAGGTATCATAGTCTTCCTGCATGGTAGCTGGAATTTATTGTGCAATTTAGCTGGATGTGACAACAGAAATTTCTTAAATAAGTGAATGACTGTTGTGGTATTTCTAATGAGCACCTTTTTTCACAAGAATAAACACAAACAATGATCATATTAATGACCAGACACAATGGTTCCATGACTTTCAGCATCCATTTAATTGGAAAGCAAGCACATTTTGTCCCGCCACAAAAGAGAATTATTTACATATTGGTTAGGGAGAAGAGGCAGATCAAAAAAGTCAAATCTGAGCAAATGAACTTTGCACTCCTGTATCTACCTGGGATAAAAGAGCAATATTTGAAGCTATTATTCCTATTATTTGATGATTGCTCCCGCTGTGTGTCAGGCTCTCTCATTCTGCCCCCTCATACACAGAGTTTAATGAAATTTACTTTGAAAATTTCAGCTTCCTATATAAAACAATGATGTAAAAGTCTATGGTATAAATGAATGTGGAGCAACACATCTTCTTGCATTCTCAATCAACGGGTATCAGAATTTCTCACATTCGGGTCTCTCTCACCTTAAGACATTGTGAGGCAACAGTCTTACAGTATATTTCCACTGGAGCTTGAGGCATAATTCCAAGTTTGGGTGGAATGTCTGCGCTAGCTCTGATCAAAGTAGCATGCAAAAAAGTATATGTGTAGTTGTGGTTGCATGAGTAACAAGAGAGATCAGTTACCCTAAATAAAATAAAGCCTGAGACTCTAGATACATCCTTGGGAGCAGCTAGTCATGCAGTGATGACCACAATATTATTTTCGTGTGCTAGCATGTTCAGAGCTAGTTCAGGTAGGTTTACCTGAGCTGGAAAATACACCTCCAGCTTCAGTGTAGACCTTCAGGCAAGAGAGGAAACATGTTAATCTTGTAGGAACACAGCATTTAAAAACCTAACAAAGCAAGTATGTATTTCATATCTACTTTTGCAGCTTTAATGAAAAAAGGCTCCAGAGTTTCATGGTGAACTAATGTCCACATGCTAGTGGCTCAGAAAAGAAAATTACCATGAATAATTAACTATGTTACTGTTTCCTGTTTGCTCATCTCATTATACTGGATGATAAGGGCTCTACATGGAATTTTGTGTAAGTGACCATCTCTTTTTAGTCCTATCTATCAATTTTCTGCAAGGTACGTTTAATACAACAGCTGTACTCAGAAGAATACAAGGATGGCAATGCTGAGTCAAACCAATGGTCCATCTAGCCCTGTATCCTGTCTTTGAACAGTAGCTATTGCCAGATGTTTCAGAGGAAACAAATAGAACAGGGTTATTATTGAGTGATCCATGCCCTGTCATCCAGTCCCAGCATCTGGCAGTAACAGAATTAAAGACACTTAGAACATGGGGTTGCACTACTGACCTTCTTGGCTAATAGCCATTGATGGACCTATCCTCCACAAAATTATCTAATGCTTTTGTGCTACACTTTTTCAATACACTTTTGGCCTTCGCAACATCCCCTGGCAATGAGTTCCACAGGTTGAAAAATTACTCACTCCTATTCCTGTGCACCACATACCACTTCTGCACATTCAGATAATTGGCACTTTAGTTCTTGAATGAGATAATTAAGAGAGCAGATCATTAAGCACTATCAGCTCCTCAGTGACACTACCATTTTGATGAGGTTTTACAAAAAACAAGTATGCAGCATGGTGATACTGTGATACTGGAATATAGAGATTAATGGAGGAGCTCAGAACAAATGGAGACAGTTTTTACAACAAAAAATAGACCTGGGGCAGAAAGAGCCACAAATCTGGAAGACCTAAATCTGTGATATAGATAAAAAACTTGGCTTTGTTCAATTAATCACAACGGAGTGTCTGAAATTATGTCCAACAGTCTGTCCCCACTCCCCATCAAGATGCAGAGATAGATATATCCCTCCTGATGATAAATGGTTTAAACAGAGGGTGGTATAATTAGCTATTAAGTTAGTAAATACATAGTAGTAATAAATTGAGGGCATATAAGAATTCCCTTCTCTGTAATTTTCTACTTAACATTCTTACTCAACTAAATACCAGATCTCGCAAACACTTTCCACATACTCAACTTTAAGAACTCCCGTTGAGTACAGTTAATCATGTGTGTAAGTGTTTACAAGATAAGAGTCTGAACTGTTATGACTTGGAAAAAAATAAAGATATGCTGACAACTGTAGCTGTTGGTTATACAAGCCAGCAAGACCAGTCTGATGATAAAGGGACAGTAAATAGACATTCTATTTCCAACTATACTGCCAAATTATTCCCCCTATATTACTTCTGGCAATTCCTCTGACCTATGGCTAAGAAGGAAGTGAAGAACAGCAGTTATACAGTCCCAAATTCCCAAAGGAAAAAGTGAAGGTATCACAAAACACTGCTTTTTCTGTGCAGACAGAGGTGATTTTTACATGAAGAGCCAAAGAATCCCAAGGTTCTTGTCTTCACTCTTCGACTTATATAGGAAATCCACCAAAAAGCAACAGCTGTCAGTGTTGCATTTCTCAAAAGCAACACTTTTTGCAAGCCAGACTTGGTCAAAAGAACCACAAAATACCTTTTTTATTTTCACTGAAAATATTGTTAACCATTTCAACAATATTTGGATAAAACTTAAAAAAATTGGGAATGTTTTTGAAAAAATAAAAATGGGTCTGTTCTGAACTCTTTGAAAGACAATTTTGAAATTTAAATTCCTCCTTCCTCCACAGGGTTTTTGTTTTTGTTTTTTTAATTTTCAATCATATTTACTGCAAAATAAACTAGAGTCCTGTGGCACTTTTAGGCTATGTCTACACTAGCAATTTAAGTCAACTTAAGGAGGCTTAAGTCGACTTAAATTAAGCCTCGTCCACAGTAGGCTTTCATTAAGTTGACTTAAGAAATTCCTTAAGTCGACTTAATAAGAACCGCTTATTAGGTCGATTTAAGCCTGCTTAGGTCAACCTAACCCTTTTTTAGGTCGACCTAAGCCCAGTGTGGACCTTTAAGTCCACTTTGTTAAGTTGACTTAAGGGTGGTTAGGTCGACTTAACAAAGTGGACTAAGTCGACTTAAAGTTAAGTCGACTTAGTCCACTTTGTTAAGTCAACTTAATAAGGTTGATTTTAAGTCGACTTAAAGTTGACCTTATTAAGTCAACTTAACAAAGTCGACCTAACTTTTCTTAGTGTAAATATAGCCCTAAAAACTAACAAATTTATTTAAGGCATACATTTTTGTGGGCAAAACCCACTTCCTCGGATCCAAAGTTTGATTATTTAAATTTTCTCTGCGTACCTCTGCAAGAATCACTACTTCAGGAGCACAGTGGGGCAGCACAAATTAAACAGTCTTTCATGCTTCAGCGAAAATGAGAGAAAGCAAATACTATTGGGAGGGAATAGTATCTGGGAAGAGAAAGTGAGAAGGGTAAGGAAGATCCACTTAAGTGCTGATAGCTTATATTTATGAGTTAAGTTCATATACATGATAAAGCCATAGTGGTGTTGTGTGAAGATTACCTGGTGTTCTGGCTTCTGATTGATTAAAGCTGCTGGTATTTACTACAGTTGCTGTCAGGTATTCTAAATACTCTCTCCTACTCTTATCCTAGACATAAATGAAATACATCCTAGAGATAAACTTTGCAGTCTACAATGTTTGGACTGGGTTCTGAATGTGCCAAAGTTTGGGGATGTTTGGATCTAGATTATTAGAAAAAAACATCTTGCACGCAGCTGGAAATATTTTTATTGATGAATAAATATGAATTAAGTGAGATAGTTAAGAGAAAACGTTTCCTAAGAAAAGGTAGCTCTTGGTGTTGTTCTAAAGCTGAGTGAATAGTATCACAAATAATTTATTCAAATGATTTAGACTCTTTTTCTGCTTATAGGTTATCTGCAAGAGAATTGTGATTCTTTGGAAATTATTCAAATTTATTTGACATTTTTTCCTTTCATTCTATGGATTAAGCACAACACTCTGTTGCAAGCCTTTGATGTTCATTATTTAATATGTGAACTGCTCTGTTTTGTTACTATTGGACAGGTAAGTTGTATGGTATTGTTTCTGTTCCCAAACTGCACAAGTGTGCAAACACTTGCCGGATTAATGGGCCTTGGGCTACCTACCACTGTGGACCCCCATCTGGCCTGGGGCCCCAGCCCCCCACCATGGCCAGTGCAGGGGTGGGGGGCTGGGGACAGAGGCCACATACAATAAGCATATAATAAGTATGTTTAAGTATAAGAGTTTTTATGTATTGCTTCCAGCCTGACTATGATTAGCAGAACGGAGTGTTGGCTCATCCTATTTATAAAGTGCCATTTACATTGGTAAGTGGGAGGACACAGGAAGTGATACAGTGATGAAGTTATATAACAGAATTCTGTAAATTATAAACCCTTTCTTACACTTTTCCCAGTGATATGCTACTGCTCCTGTGTGTTACTTTCACATCATCACTGATATGACTAATTGTGTAGGGTCCAGGTCAGTAATGCAGTACATTCAACTAGGGTTAATAAAACTAACTGATCCATAAAATGGGATCTTGGAAACAGTGTGAATTTGTGAGAGTGAATTTCCTCTTACTCATCTCTTTGTAAATTCTACTTTACAAGACCTATACAAAGACCACAAGACTGATACCAAAATCACTGGTGAGGTTGATTGACTTGGATTTTGATCACATGTATGTTGTGGAAGAAACATGAGATCATAACAACAAGTTGATAAGTTATTATCCAAAATATAGAACAATTGGCTGGAAATGTATCCACATTGATTAACTGTGATATTATAAAAATCTATTCTGAGAGGTTAGTAAAACCCCAAAAGCTTCAGTAACAGTCTGCCCCAAACCAATAAGGATGTTGAACTTGACAAGCCCAGCCAGAAGCCCTGTTCTAAATAGTGAGCTTGTATGATATAGGATCTTGCCAGTCTATTAGAAGGGCAGGAGGGGAATAGTGTGTGTTGGAGGGAGGCAGAGAGAAAACTTCCTTTGATTCCAGGCAGGAAGAGAACATCTCCACTTACCCCTTCGCTGAATATTTTACTTACACATTGGACCAGATCAGACATGGATGATGATAAAGATTGCTTTATACCTTACACTTTTATACTATTTTTTTTTACCATGGCTAAAATACTTTAAAGATGACTTCCTATAATAAAATGAAAGATGCCAGTGGAGGATAGATGCACCAGAAACATATATCGCTCTCCTGTTTTGTGCACATTCTTTAAAAGTCTAATTAATTAATTCTGTTTCTATCTGTTTAAAAAAAAAGATAGTTAAAGTTTTTGCCACTTTCTAGTACCAGACAAAAAGAATGTCACTTTTTCAGTAGGGCCAGATTTTTACTAGTCTGTTAATTATTAAAATCCAAAGGAATATTGCCAGCAAAGAAAAGAAAAGGCTTCTTACTTCCTGGTATGATAATGGGAGTGCAGCAGCAGAGGTGTTGATTTCAAGATCACAGCAAGCTGTGCTTTATTCAGAATTTTGCCCATAGCGTTTGAAACATGTTCTGTAACCACATGGAAACCATGGCATGGGAGGAAGGTTGTAGGAGGGAGATTGTACAGTATAACAACAAAAATCAGCAGAAAACAGAAAATCAATTTCATGTTACATAAAGGAGATATGACACAGTTGTGCTTTTTAAAAGCTTGCTACTTATAGAAAAGAAATGTGGATAATAAAAAACATTTCTTTTCTTGGAAGAGAAGGAGAATGAGCAATAGTAGGTAGGTGGGAGGGAGTGCGTGGGCCATGGGTCCAATATGAGGCAAAGTGCATTGGAGAGAAAAAGAAATCCCACATAATGAAAAAACAACAACGGAAGCAAAAGGGGAGATGGTTTTAAGTTACCAGGCCCATTTTTCTTCCAAGATAAAGTTGAGGCCAACTAAATGTCACAAAGGAGTTCATACAAGATGAGAAGAGTCAAGCAGAAGAGAATGAAAAAAAGCTTCTTCATATCCACCACATTCCATTGTTCACTGTTAGAAAATTAAAGACTGAGGAGGTGAAAATGGCTCTATTGTAGGGTATTGGTAATGGGATTTAGGGGCTTATCTGAAGTCCACTGAATTCAAAAAGAGTCTCCATTGACTTAAGCAGATTTTAGATCATTCCCATAAAGTCTTTTATGTATGTACAGATTTAGCTTGAATCAACAGTTGAAAGCAAGTTTAAGAAGCCGGGCATCTCTTTTGCTTAACAGCTAAGCAGGGAGGGGGGCAACTGATTTGCTTGGGCTTTGAATTTGCATGAGTACAGTTAGAAACTCAGCATAATTTCGCTAAGGGCCGGGGCATGATGGGAAATGGTATGTGTGGCTCATTCAAATCCGCTGAATCTGGTGTTTTAACAGAAGGGGGAAATGAAATGTTTCCTTTTCATGATATGCCACCCTTTGAGCGTATATCTGTTTATAGACAGAGAAGTTGATGGAAAAGTCACCATTAGCAACAGAGAACTTGGAAAAGTGAGCAACCCTCGTTTTCAGTCTTGTAAAACTAAGTGGGGAGGGATGTGAGCACTACTTCTGCTGAAGCTGTACTTTAGGCAACTGCCTAATTCCCCTCTCAATGTTAAAGGTGGAGTCTCTTTTGTTATTTTGATTGGAGCTGAATCACCAGAGAGGTGAAATCATCTCAAAGAGTTGAATTCACTGAGAAGCTAACTGAGGTCTAGCAGGAGAATATCTTGCAAGTGGCTAGCAGAAGGTGTGAGTGACTAGCAGGTGGAGCCAGTGAGTGGTGTGAGCAGCCAGCAGGCGGTGTCAGCAGCCAGCGGGTGGTGCCAGCGCATGGCGTGAGTGACCAAGAAGTGGGGTCAGCGGCCAGTGCCAGTGGACGGTGTGAGCGGCCAGCAGATGGTGTGAGTAACCAGCAGGTGGTGCCAGTGGATGGTGGAGTGACCCAGAGGTGACAGAAGATAATTGGAGGTGAGGAATGAGGGCCCTCCCCCCTTGAGTGGTGGACACTAAAACTATGATGGGCAGTATGGGGGAGGGGGGTAATGAAGAAGTGAAGGACACATACTATGTAAACTGAGGTGGAATGAGTTCTGTCTATTGGGTTTTGTGAGAATTCTGCTTTGCACTGTATCCCCAATCAGTGCTGCTTTTGATATTGCCTCTATATAGTCTCTATTAAAAGTTTTATGTGCTACATTCAGACTCATGTTTCCAAGAGGGGAAGCACTGCCTGACTAGGGCATCCAGAGTACAGTGCATGATTTCCCAGGAGACTGGGTGGGGGCTTGAGCCAATTGGTCTTGTAACATTGTTTGGGAACCCCTAGATACAGAACCCGGCACTTTGCTGCTGCCATCTTGGCCTGGCAGAAGGGTTACATGCAGATTTAGCTTGAGTCAACAGTGGCTAAAGGAACATCCTGTTATAAAATATACCCCGTTATTAGGTAGTAAGGTGAAATGATGTAGGGGCTTTAGTGCAGTCCCCAGAAAAGATATGTACAAAACCCACACCATAGATTCCAAGGAACCATAGTGATCTTCTAATCTGTTCTCCTGTACTACACAGACCATAGAACTTCCCCAACATAATTCCCAGAGCATATCTTTTAGACAAACAGCCAATCTTGATTTAAAAATTGTCAGTGGTGGAGAATCCACTGAGGCCCTTAGCAAATTGTTCTAATGGTTAATTACTCTGTAAAAATTAGACATTATTTACATCAATACTGTTGGGTTAACAGACACTTTGACCTAAAAGTCACCTAGTCTGACCTCTTGCACATTGCAGGCCACAGAATTGCATCCACCCATTCATCAGGGAAGCCAAGGAAAGAACACACACAGACAACAAAATATCCTCTATCTACCTGAGGTGGTCTCCTTTAGGGCAAAGTTGAGTCACATTAGTGGAGCAGTGTGAAGAAACTTGCACTGCCACTGGCTGGGCTGGACTGTGCTTGTTATGTGGAGAGGACTTTAATTCCCATAGGCTATGTCTACACTTGGAAATTTTAAGTCGACTTAGTGAGTCTACACTTAAATTTTAAGTCGACTTTGGGGGGAACTTACAAAGTCGACCTAGAGCGTCCACACTGGACACCTAGGTTGACTTCTAGGGGCTAGGGGGACCTAGGGCAGGTCCATGGGGGTAGGGGGGCACCCCTTGCCCAGTGCCAGGGGGCTCAGCCTTTGCCCCATTGTACATAGGTGCAAAGGGGGACAGGGACCCTGGCAGGGCATAGGGGCAGGGGGGGCATGCCAGGATCCCCCTGTGTCTCCCCCCAGCAGTGAGGGTATTGGTGTAGTCCTGGAGTAGCCCTAAGTCGACTTAGGGCTACCCCACGTCTACCCTGGCTTAATTCGACTTTAAAACGTCGAATTAAACCTTAAGTCGAAGTAATGCTAGGTTTTAATAATTTTCATTAAGTCGACTTTATTTTCCTTAAGTTGACTTAAGTAGTGTAGACGCAGGGTAAATTAAGTCGACTTAAGCAAGCTTAAATCGACTTAATTTACAAGTGTAGACGCAGCCAAAGAGATCACTTAGATACTTTTCATGAAAAGTCACATTAGAAAAAATTGCAGAGGTATGTTTCACACATTAAGACCCTGGCAACATTGTGGTGTGATGTCATATAAAATGTTGGTCTAGACTGTAAGAAAATAATTCTATTTAACATTACTTCATATTGAAAAATAGATTAGGAAAAATAATTTTACTTTTTCCATGTTAGTGACTTTGGTCTTGATTAATCAAAGCCCTAAGTTTATGAGGTCAGTGAGACTTAAATGTGCTTAAAATTAAACATGTGCTTAAGTGTTTTGCTCTTACTTAAAATTAAGCACACGTTTATGTGCTTTGCTAAACTGAGGCCATAATGAGAACAAAGAGGCCTGAATTTGTCCTCTTGTCTATTCATTACTAATGTCAAGAGTACAACATAGTTAACAATGATCAAAACATCTTTCCCTACAGTTCGTATCTCAGATGAGGTATCTAAGATAAATGGAGGAGAGGAGGAAAAGGAATAAAAAGCAACTGAGGGAAATTCAGAAGGATCTTTTTGTCACTAATCACAGACAACAGAGGAGACATAAGTTTAAAAAAAAAAAAAAAAAAAAAAAGCTCTAGCCCTAGGCATCTTATACTAATTTTAGGTTATTTTTTTGGTTCAGTGAGTTATGATTCACTATTACAGCTGTGAATTTCTGAAGAGAACAGGCAGAAAGAAACAATTGTTAGTCTTTCTTGCCTGTGATTTAGGCCAAGTACACCATTCTCTTAGATAGAACTGCATTTCTCTTAGAGATGTATGGCAATTCGCCATTCTGGAATAATTCAGTGTTTCCATCTCTAGCAATTTTCTTGTGACTCCGATGATATTGGGGGCTTTTCTTAGAGCCCAGATCCTGAATTCATTTGATCTCAGCTTTCATTTTTAAAAGAGTAGGTTTCTGGCTCCCTGGACTGTGGAGAAAAGCTTGAAAATGTGAACCCAAAATGCAGCAACACCAGAAAGTAACTAAAATGAACCCCAAAATTATTATTTTTAAACTCACCAAAGCCCAATTTTAAAAATCTCAACAGGTTTTAAAGCCCATCAGATAAATTTTCAGTGACAGACTCATGATTCATTCATGCTTGGGGTTGGTGGTATTGAAGTCCAGTGAGGTCCTGAGTATGAGATAGGGCAGACTCTGCATGTAGTGATCAGAGAGACTTTAGTTCTGAACGTTCACAACTAACCCTTACACTCTAACACTCAGGAGTAGCCCCAGGTGTAGCCAAGGGTGGATATCTGACTGAGTGTCAAAATTGCTCACAGGGCACCCATCTTATCTCAGAAGGAGAGTAATTTACTGCAGTTGTGAAGAGGGTGCAGATTACTTTCCTGTCTGCCCAGCCATGTGAGTTGGGACATGGGGCAAAGCCAGCCTGCTCCCTGTCCCATTTGCCCCAGCCCCAGTAATTTTACAGGTGGAGCACCAACCATGTTCCAAACAGGGGTTGGACTCAAGAACCTTACTTCTTCACCCCCCATTCCTATGCATTGTTATGACAATTTGCTACCAGTTAGTACTCAGTGAATTCAGTTAAAAATACTGTTACCAGGACAGTATCACAACAGAACTCAAATACTCTCAGACAGAGAGACATCAACTGATCAGTCTTGCTGTTGCTAGACAGCCAAAACCACCAGTGAAATCTATGCTTTGTTGATTCATGGCCTCTTAGATGGGTCCATAGAACAAAATGGGTCCTATCTGTAGCTTTGGCATCCATTTACTTGAGTGGGGGGGGAGGGGTAGCAATAGATTTCTTTTTTCCCCCCTTAATATGTACTTTGTTCTTTCTTTGCTCCCAACTCTTCTTCCATGTCTATCAATTCGTTGGTACGACTGACATCAGTAGTACTATTTGCATACTTATTACGCATGGTGCTTAAGTGCTTTGCTGGAACAGGGCCAGAGTGCTCAATGTTTTGTAATACTGAGCCCAACAAGATCAAGAAGCAAGAGAGAAACTGGAATCCATTTAGATTAGGCAAAGGAGCCCCAGGCTGGAACATGGCTTTGCTGTCACAAGTAAAGAGATGTTCTGTAAGAAATACTGCTAATGAAGGCTTCTGAAACCTGAACACAAGGCCACAGAGAGAACGGGAACAGTATTAGGGTGCATCTACACTTGTAAATTAAGTCTACTTAAACAGGCTTAAGTCGACTTAATTTACTCTGTGTCTACACTTGAGTTTCCTTAATTCGACTTAAGCAGTTCCTTAAGTCGAATTAAGGAAAAGTTAGTTTGAATTAGTAAAACCTCGTTTTACTTCGAACTAACCCTTAATTCGAACTAGAGCCAATGTGACCATGTTAGTTCAAACTAACTGGCACATTGACCTTAATGCAACTGACTAATTCGAACAAAGCAAGTGCCATGCATGGCACTTGCTTAGTTTGAACTAGCATTCTAGTGGGGCCATGCTAGTTTGAATTAAGTTAATTCGAACTAACTAAAATTAGTTCGAATTAACTAATTCGAACTATCTTTGGTAAGTGTAGACATAGCCTTAGAGTTCCAGGGGAGAAGAAGCCAAAGGACGGGGATATCAGACACTTGTTCTGAATGCTGTTGAATTGCTCTACCTATACTAGGAAAATGTTGAATAATTGTCCAGTATTACTAACAACAGTTCTACTCCACTGCTATTAGCAATGTTGGGAGCCCTAAAGGCTGAATTAGTGTCTGGCCGATATTCCTCCTTTCCTAGAAATAATGATCTATTAGCCTTTCGCCTAATACAAATCCAGGGAAAAGCTACAGTAGAGTTTTCTGCCTACTCCCAGCAGTTTGCAGTTACTCCCTTGGACACTAAATTAATCTAGTCTAATTTAACATAATCTAGTCTACCATCTTCTGATAGGTGATTGTCACCTGGGTTTCTCAAGGCCTCCCAAAATTACAAAGTATAAACATGCTTTCAGTCTCCTTATTGCATGTTTTGGCTCACTCTCCTATCTGAGTTGTCGCCTGGGTACTGTTCCTTTCTGTCTTATTTCACTTTCACAGCACTGCATACAATCAGTAACACATTCCCTCAATTTCCACAACAAAAACATTTTCCAAATAGTTAATTTGCATTATGATGGAGTTTTACATTGGGTCCCAGCTGGTAAAATATTTTACAAAATTTTATGACATTCTCAAAAGGAATCTTCAGGTTGAATGTTGGAAACATTAACCAGCTCTAGTGAGATAAAACAATCTGATTTTCAGTTAGTTTGGCTCAGATCCTGCTTCAACATAAATAAGTTGAAGTTTTGCCACTGACTTCAATGGAAAGGAATGGGCTCTTATTTTTTCATTGTTGTTTCGTGTTCTAACCCAACACAAATGTAGATAAACTAAAAACATGTTATACCGTTTCGGGTATAAAACCGTTTGGGTTTTTTAAATGATAAATTGAATGGTTTTTTTTGTTTTAGAAACACAATCTATTTTGAGTGATGTTTTTAACTTGAAAAACACATTCCAAGCAACTTAACATATCTCTAGGTGTTTCATCTACCAGAGCCCTCCAACAACAGGCTCCAGTGTATTTACTGTTTGATAGATGAATATCGGTCAGTAAATATATTATCTACTAGTAAATATCTGAGCTCCAACCACCTGCTCCGGTATATTTACACTTTGCTTCTCCATTATCTGAAACTCCTTATGGACATTAGCTTTTGTGAAAAAAGCTACTAAACAACACTATTAGGCTATTAAATAATGATGATTTCAGATTCTGTGTGTTACTTGGCAATTTTTTAAATCAAAGTCTTTTAAAGTACTTTTCAGTTTTCATTTTTTGGTCATAGCTCTCAATTTAAAAAAAAATAACAATTTTGGATGGGAGAGGTGAAGATATGAATTCTCTATCTTCCAATGCTCACTGTTCAGATTTGAATGTCAAAACCCTCTTTGAGGATTTACAAAGACTGGTTTAGGGCTAATCTGACAAGTCGTTTATGCTGAATTTTACTCATACTAGCATAAGTACATACACAGCTGAGTAAGGCTAATAGCACATGGCACTTAAGCACTGTAATTCAGCAAAGTGTTTAAATAATGTGTGTAATTTTGAGGATGTTCGCAGTCTTACTTGAAGCCCAGGAAGTGGAGAAAGGAGATAGGAATAGGGTTGGTTTTTTAAAAACATTAATCTATACGCCTTTGAGAGTTATTCTCACAACGTCTTACTTGAGGGTGGTGAGTTCTGTAAGTGATGGCTGGGTGGCCTTGAGATAGCTCTCCCTTCGTGCTGCAATCTTTGGCGATGGCTTCGGGCTGGTGTCTGAATCCCCGCTATCATCATCCCCCATGGCTTTAATGTAACTGCCACTGCGCATCCGCCGGCATGGAATCTCATCATCTTTGCCTCGTGGAGTGTACCCGGACCATTCATCTTGCGGAACCTACAGAAATAAACGTAATACATGTATTCAATATACCTTCCTCTGTAGCAAGAGTAAGATAGAAAACAGTAAGCTACATCTGAGCTTTCATTAAAAAGAAATATTCTTGGTTTTCTAGGTAAAGCTCAATTGCTCCAATACACTGACTATATTTGGAGGGAAGAGAAGAAACAGCCCTTTGCACAGTGCAGAAAGGAAAAATCTAGGTCCTTGAATTGGAATATCTTCAAATTGGCTGTGCACATATGTGTGTGTGTGTTCTGATCTGAGCCCAGCCCTGAGGTTTTGGTTCATGATATATTCCACACCAGGGCTTATTTTCCATTTCCACTTTAGATACATGTTAATGTAATGAAGCAGCAGATATAGTTGTGTTACTTTAAAGCTGTTTTCTACGCATTGCACCTGTTATAGTTAAGTGAACCCAATAGGCTATCTGCAGGGAAGCTCCCTCTGAGTTTCAGAAGTTCAAAACGTCTGTTGCTATGGAATCACACCCATCTACCCCTCTCTCTTTTATGGTGACTTTATATTAGTTCTTTCTCCTTGTTATTTCCTTTAATCTAAAATAAAAGTTATCCAAACATTATATTTGCTCCTTATTTATGGAAAATCCTAACAATAAGTGTGTTTTCAGAAGACTTTGGTATACTGTGGTGGAAATTCCATGAGAACAGATGGCTTGTCCATGCCTGGCCTCCCATTTCTGACTGTCCTTGAGGTAACAGGCTATCATTTTGGCCTGTGTAGTTGAGAAAATACCTGCCTGCCTGCATAACAGTAGAATTGAGAGCAGATGTGATGTGAAATAGGATTACTGAAGGATTGATCCTGAAATCAAATATTTAATTGCAGCACCCTGTTTCTTCAAGACCGGAGTAATTTGAATAGCAACTCTAAAATGTTGTCTATTTGCTTTTGTGATTTTGAAGAAATAAAGCAACTCTAATCGTCAGTTTTCCCACCTATTCTTTTCTTCTTCCCTTTATTGAGATCTTTAAATAAAAGCAAACTGTATCACTCACACAGGACCAAATGAACACTATCAAATGCTAGGGGCAAAAATTTTACCTACAACATCTGGATATTAGTGTCCCCCTAATAATAACAATCTGTAGTCCCTTTTGTGTGGAAATTGGTCCTATATAAATTCTTCAATGTGATCCCACAACATACAACTTTCATAGCAGTTTATTGACTATGCATTGGTTCTTGTATACCATCTCTTTCTTACAGTACTCATGTAGCAATTTGTTTAGCTTGTCACAATGAAACATCAAACCATTACTTAGTTGACTGTTGACTGTTAACTGTAAATTAACGTTTGGTTGCTGATTCCCCACCACAAACATGATTCTGGAACGTAGACTAGCCCTTTCCAATGTAACTACAGCCAATGCAAGGTCACCCTTTATAACATACAAACTGTCTCAATGTTGCTGTCATACATAACTCAACAAAACATGGCACCAGACAAAGGAAAAAGTTTTCCACAAATGGTCATAATTAGCCACCCAAGCTACTTTCAAACCACCCTGGTGCAGTTTTTGGGTCTTTTTTTCTTCTCCTGTCACATCCAGGACTTCATCAAATCCCACATCCTTTCTTTACAACATTTCCAAAAATATTTCTTTCCTCTCTCATACTGCCATACCAATATTGCATATTCCGGTAGCTTTATGTTGAGTATTACAACCTCTTTCTTTTTGACTTCTTCCTTTCTCATCTCTTTCTCCAGTCCATCATCCTTCTCTGCCATATTATCATCCCACAGCCCTTCTGGAATTTCTGCACTGGCTCCCCCTCCTCTTCTGTATTAAGCTTCTGTTTCTCTTCCAAAGTATTTTATGGGTTCATATCCTGGCCCCACTGAAGTCAATGGGAGTGTTGCCATCGATTTCATTGGAGTCTGGATTTCATCCCACATGCCTGCATCACTGCAGTAATTTCTTACCACTCCAGCTTCTCTCCTTACTGTTCCTTACTCCTTTGCACACTACTTTTAACAGGCTTTTTTTTTTTTACATCAATCCATATGCCTAAAATAATTCCCAGTTACCATCCTGAAAACTCTGATTATGTGAAGCATTACAGTTACAACACACACGCAGCACACTGAGATTTTGTATTGTGTTGCATTTGATTGTAAGGCCTCTACTTATGCCTTACAAATTTAAGATCAAAAGACAAGAGATATATTTTGGGTTGGGCCTCGTTCACCCATTAAACAATCCCACATGCATTTACACCACCATATGAGCCCCTCCCCACCACATTTAAATAAATGTCTCTTTACCGCCTCTCCTTCTGAGTAATTGGAGGAAGAACATGAGAGTAAGGGATCCTCTCAGAAGGAAGTATCAGATAAAGGGAGCGTGGGCCAACTGGAGATCAGGAGTTAAGAAACTGAACAAAAACTGGCAGTTAGGCCCAAATCCAATTTTTGTTTCATACTAACACCACAGGGACTGATTTAGATCTGATGTCCTAAACTTGATATACCTAACCCCAAATTCGGGAGATTGAATTCTAGTTCAGGCCCATTTCTTGTGTGTGTATATTTACATAAGTATGTGTCTTTTGACATTGACTTTGGATTCACGGCTTATAGAAATGTGGAGTGTTTTAGATTTTTGCCCATTAAACTTGAGACACATCAAAGAAATATTCTCCTTTTGAGCTTAGTTTCTTACACAGTTTCTAGGACTGTAGGATAAATAAAATAAAATGCATGCATCAGCATTTCTCAAATGCACTTAGAAGCAGGCAAAATCACCCCCCATTCAAGCTACTTCTTGTGTTGGAAGTAGAGTTGACTTTCCAAATTGTACAAAAAACCCCACTAGAAACAAGGTTAGAAAAATCAGGACTTGCTGACATCATGAATGAAAAGTTGGGACATATCACAAGACCTTTAGAACAAATAAGAAAAGCTCAAGAAAAATATATTTCTAGTCATCCTTAGAATAGAGATTATCGAAAGTCTTATTATGTACAGAATATCTGAATGCTCTGAGGGAACAAGTGCCTCATAAATCTCTTCTGTTTAATTTCCATTCATTATGTTTGATTTTAGGATCTATGCTTACCCTGTCAAATTAAATTAATTAAAAACAAATTATACTGTATTAAATTAAAAACCCTATGTTAACGCAACATTAAAGCTGAGATTTTTAATAGGGTAAAAGTTTAGGAATTCAAAGTTAATGCTCATACATCACCCATACCTCAGCCAAACTTAGTGTCTGTGACACTATAGACTTATAGACTTTAAGGTCAGAATGGACCAGTACGATCATCTAGTCTGACCTCCTTCACAATGCAGGCCTCAAGACCTCACCCACCCACTCCAGCAATAGGCCACCAACCTATGACTGAGTTATTTACCACCTTAAATCATGATTTAAGGAATTTAAGATACAGAGAATTCACCCTGTGCTGCAGAGAAAAGCGAAAAACCCCCAGAGCCCAGGCCAATCAGCCCTGGGGGAAAATTCCTTCCAGACCTCAAATATGGCGATCAGTTAAACCCTGAGCACGTGGGTCAGTCTCAACAGCCAGTTACCCAAGAAACAATTCTCTGTAATAACTCAGAACCCACTCCATGTACTCTCCCCTCTTAGGCCACTTGTAAATCCACCACATGTAGCCAAATATCAGTCAATTTCCAAAACAGGCTATCTGATCATACCATCCCCTCCATAAATTTATCAAGCTCAGTTTTGAAAGCAGTTATGGTTTTTGCCCCCACAACTCCCCTTGGAAGGCTATTCCAGAACTTTACTCCTCTTATGGTTAGAAACCTGCATCTAATTTCAAGCCTAAATTTCTTGATGGACAGTTTATAACCATTTGTTCTGGTGTCCACATTGGTGCTGTACTCAAATAATTCCTCTCCCTCCCTGATGTTAATCCTTCTGATGTATTTATAGAGAGTTATCATATCCCCCCCTCAGCCTTCTTTTGATTAGGCTAAACAAGCCAAGCTTCTTGAGTCTCCACTCATAGGGCAGGTTTTCCACTCCACAGACCATCCTTGTAGCCCTTCTCTGCACCTGTTCCAATTTGAATTCATCCTTTCTAAACATGGGGGACCAGAACTGCACACAATATTCCAGATGGGGTCTCACCAGTGCCTTGTACAGCAGCACTAACACCTCCCTGTCTCTACTTGAAATACCTCTCCTGATACATCCTAGAACCGCATTAGCTTTTTTCACGGCCACATCGCATTGGCGGCTCATAGTTATCCTATGATCAACCAGTACTCCCAGGTCCTTCTCCTCCTCAGTCCGTTCCAACTGATGCATCCCCAACTTATAGGAAAAATGCTTGTTATTTGTTCCTAAATGCATGACCTTGCACTTCCCATTATTAAATTTCATCTTATTCCTGATACTCCAGTTTACAAGGTCATCCAGATCTTTCTCTATGGTACCCCGATCCTTCTCAGTATTGGCAATAACTCCCAACTTGGTGTCATCCGCAAACTTTATTAGCACATTCCCACTTTTTGTGCCAAGGTCAGTAAGAAAAAGGTTGAACAAGATCGGTCCCAAGACAGATCCCTGAGAGACTCCACTGGTAACCTCCCTCCAGCTTGACAGTTCTAGCTTCAAGTTCATAGCTTGACTATGTGTATTGTTGGATGCAATGTTTTAATACAGTACTTAGCTGTAATATAATATAATATAATATAATATAATATAATATAATATAATATGGCAGTTGTGGTGACCACTGTGTGCATAGAGTACCTTTCATCACAAAGATTATCCAAAAGTGCTTTAGATACTATTGAACACGTTTCTGAAGCTGGTTGCAATGGGTTTGACATATACCTCATCTTTACATATGCATATGTGTAATTACATGTACAAATGGGGTTCTGTCCAGCTTTGAAAATTTAGCTGTGTGCGCATCTGTGTGTGTGTGCACCATGCAGATCACCAGTAAGAAGGTTAGGCTCTGCTAGCTCTGTGTTACAGGATGCTTTCGTGAAAAACAACCACCTATCTTTTTTATATTCACTTTGCTGTTCAAACTCTCTTTTTGCAGAATAACAGCTGAGGGTGTGTCTATATTGACAGTGGCACTTGAGACCTGCTCAACCAATCCAGAAGTCAACGCCATTAATCCATTCCCGCAAAAAGATTAATGCTGTGTTGATGGGAGGGCATTTCCCTAGCTGCTGCGCAGTGAGGGCTCCGTGGTAGGTAGAATTTAGGAAGCCGACAGGAGATATGCCACCTGCTCCAGGTAGCTACTCCATTTAGCTTGCGCATCACTTGTTGACTGCTGCCAGACTTCACTGGCAGTGTAGACCAAGCCTGAATTGTGACGGTACAGACTGAGAATTCAGAAGTCCAAGGACACCAGAAAAGACAACTTGTTGCTGCTATCTGTCACACTCTTGAACAATTCCAGAATGATGCAAATAAGTAAGTAAATTAAAACAAGCCAGGTACATTTTAAGTTCCATTACTACACTGGGGCTGGCAGGGGAAAATCCATATTTGACAAAGCACAATATGGTGAGGAAAACAATTGAGTTAAACACAGTTACGTGATGCTAACCTAGAATGCAGCATCACAAAAAGAAGTCTAATTTCAACTCATGGCATTTGAGAATTCAGGATATGATTCATGCTGTTAAAGTATCAGTGATTCTGTGCTGAATACTTATATAGTTTGCTTGCAGAACTCTGTTTAAGATAGTGTTCATTTTTGCTTTGCAGATATTAATTTCCTAAGAGACTATGATAATATTATATAGGACCTGATTCACCACCGCCTTGCTCCAGTTTTATGATGGAGTAACTCCATTGATTTTAATTAAGTTACAGCAGGATAAAGATACAACACAGTGATGAATCAGAATATTTGCAAGGGAAAAATGATGATAAAGTAGTTGACTTTTACAGTTTTACAGTTATTAGTTAGAATCTCAAAGAGGTTCACAAACACTACTAAATTAAATCACATACCACTTTTTCTATTAGGAATAATTATGATTCCACTTTTGCTGATGGATAAAATGAGGCACTGCAAATAAAGGCCAATATTTTCATACTTCATACAAAGTTAGACTCACAGACTTTAAGGTCAGAAGGGACCATTATGATCATCTAATCTGAACTCTGGTACAACGCAGGCCATGGAACCTCACCCAACCACTCCTATAACAGACTCCTAATCTAGGACTATATGACTGAGTTATTGAATTCTTCATATCATGGTTTAAAGACTTCAAAGTCCAGAGAATCCAACAGCGAGTGATCTGTATCCCATGCTGCAGAGAAAGGCAACTCCCACCTCCCCCATCAACGTCTCTGCTAATGTATCCTGGGGGGAAATTCCTTCTTATCCCCCAATATGGCACTCAGTTACATCCTGAGCATGTGGCAAGACTCACCAGTCAGAAACCTGGAAAAAAATTATTTGTAGTAACTCAGAACCCACCCTACTAACATCCCCTCACAGGGCAGTGAACATATTTACTGCTAGCAGACAAATAAGAGTTAACTGCAAATTAGCCTGTCCCATCATACCACCTCCTCCATAAATTTATCAAGCTCAGTCTTGAAGCCAGCTAGGTTTTTTTACCCCCACTGCTCCCCTTGGAAGTCTGTTTCAGAACTTCGCTCCCCTGATGCTTGGAAAACTTTATCTAATTTCAAATCTGAACTTCCTGATGGCCAGTTTATCTCTGTTTGTTCCTGTGTCCACATTAGTGCTGACCTTAAATAACTACCCTTCCTCCCTGGCATTTATCTCTTTCATATATTTATAGAGAGCAACTGTATCTCCCCTTAAGCTTCTTTTGGTTAGGCTCAACAAGCCAAGCTCTTTGGCTATGTCTACACTAGAAAAAGTTAAGTTGACATTGTTAAGTAGACTTAAAGCTGAGCTTATTAAGTCGACTTAACAAAGTGGACTAAGTCGACTTGGTTCACTTTGTTAAGTCGACCTAACCACCCTTAAATCGACTTAATAAAGTTGACTTAAGGGTTACTCCACGTCCACACCATCCTTAAGTCGACTTAAGGAGTTGACTTAAGGCTTAAGTCAACCTAATGAGGTGGTTCTTATTAAGTTGACTTAAGCTTTCATTAAGTTGACTTAAGGAATTTCTTAAGTCAACTTAATGAAAGTCTGGTGTAGACAGGGAGTAATTTAGGTCGACTTAAGCCTCCTTAAGTAAACCTATGTTGCTAGTGTAGACATACCCTTTCAGTCTCCTCTCATAAGGGAGGTTTTCATTCCTTGAATCATTCTAGTAGCCTTTCTCCAAACCTACTCCAGTATGAATTCATCTTTCTTAAATATGGGAAACCAGAATTGTACACAATATTTCACATGAGGTCTCACCACTGCCTTGTACTGACACCTACCTAACTCTATTGGAAATACCTCACTTGATGCATCCTACCACATTACCTTTTTACAGCCCATCACACTGGCAGCTCATACTTATCCTGTGATCAACCGATACGCATAGGTCCTTCTCCTCTGTCACATCCAAGTGATTCATCCCCTGCTTATAGAACTTAAATAGGTTCTTAAATCAATACTTAAGCTGTACAATAAGTGACCTAATTTTCAGATCCCATTTATAGAGTCCCTAGGGTGGCTGATCTAGTATGGCTTTACACATTCAATTTAGGCATCCAAATCTGATAATTTTGGGAGAAGTGATATAAGCACAGTCTTAAAAAATGAGTTTGTGGCAGAGTGGAAGTAGAACCCAGGGTCCAACTGAATTCCAATCATCTGTCCTACCTATTAGACAAAACTCCCACTATATATCAGATCCTTATTTTCAAAACTCAGCAATATTATATGCATTTCTTGTATTGCCACTTCTGCACATCTTTTCAATATAAATAGTAATTTACTATATGAAAGTATTTGAAATCAATGCTGGATTTGGGTTTTTACTTATTGTCTCTACTTAGGCTCTTAAAGCAAAAAGCTTCTGGGGAGTAGTAGACTGATATAATTTGCTGTCATATAAAAATGTTTCAGATTCTGAAAAAAGAGATAAACTGAGTACTCTGTCCTAAGATAACTAAAAATAAAATTGACTATATGTAACCAAAAGTAAAATAAACATTCCTATTTCCAAAAGCTTTATTCTATTCTCTGATATGGTGTTGCTTATTGTAGTGCTGTCCAAACAAAAGTACTGGGAAAATGTTGAGGAAACGTGGCTATGTGAGTCTTCAGAACATTTTTTCTGACTAGAGGTTTACTCACTCAGCTTTTGCAACTGTTGAGTGGCCAGCCTTGTCTTGCAAGGTCACATTATGCTGCATATGTGTGTAGATAGTGGCTGTTTCCTTTGACAATGCAAGGGAATAACACCCATATACCTGAGATAAAGTCAGCACCTCCAAATCTGTTTAAGTGTATCGTAATATCCAATTGCCTTAATAGTATACATTTTTTCCAGCATTAGGAATATTACATTACAGCCTAGAGTAAAATAAACCATCCTGCATCACACAGAGTATTTTTAGTTCCAGAAGGCGGGGTAGGGGAGAAAGAGGGTCAGAAAAACAAATACACAGAGAAGAGTGGAAAATAAAAACCATACCCAACAAAACACATTCCCTCTTCAATTAAAATCTTATTTTTATTACCGAGTTGTTAAACAAAATAACATGGAAACTAGAGGCATTTTATGTTGCAGTGGGCTTTTATAAATTTAAAGTGAGCTCTTTCATAGAGATTTTTTCTTCTTTACAGAACTAATAATGAAGAATATGCTTTAATTAAGCGAAAGTCTGATTAAATAGAAATAAAATTTAAGGAGGAAAAATAGCACTAACAGAGGCCTCAGAACTGGGTCAGCTAACAAAATACACCTCTTTCATTATAAATAAGCACCAAGAAATATAATGTTCCTTACAAGTATGAAAAATAACACACACTATGGTTTCTTTCTGCTTAAGCATCAGATATTAGATTTACTGTACATAAAAAGACCATGCAAAATACAGTCACTAGCCAGTCCCTTCACTGTATTCAGTTGCCATTTACACGCTGTGATCTTTTTTGCTGTGAAAGTGACTTTAATTTATCATTAGCCAGCTTGTGCTGACAGGTAAATTTCTTTTAGCATTCTTTTTGTGTAAAAAGCTGGATTCTTATAATGTATATTTCTGGGTCCCCAAACAAATTAAAGACAGGTACATAATGGCACTCAACTGCTAGATTATTCATCTCTAATTCACACATTGGATGAAATCTGAAATAAACTCCAGCATGTGAGGACAAAAGTACAGATTTTATTCAGGCTTTAAATCATAAAAAGAATATTTATTTTCCTTTCTGCTGCCTATAATGTTTATTAACTTACCTTATTAGATGAAATATCAAACAGACTGTCTTTATGGAAAATTAAGTTCATTATTCATCTCAATTTTGATTTGGTTTACTGCAGCTAAGAGCATTAAGCTTCTCCCTTGTGCTTTGCCAATGCAATGTGGGTGACTGGAAGTAAACACAAGGGCTGTAGGGGAGTGGCTGGCCATCACTCAACAGTAGACTCGTAACTTTAGCTTTCTATTAGTATGCAAATACTTAATGAAATGAAATGACACAACTAAGAACAATACTTAATGACTGCTCAGTGCAGATTTTCAAACTCATGCAATTTAGTTCCCTTAGCAGTTATTATGGCTATTTTGTATATTGTTAGAGAAAATTCAATTGCCATCTTCCACTTTCTAGGTCTATTCTTGGCAATCATGAATATTGAATTTTTAGAACAATAAAAATGAACATCACAGCATCCTTTCAATGTACATGCCTTAGGAGTCGTGGAAATATGCAAAAAAGATATAATGAACACTGCCTGTTTTACTTTCTTTAAAAATAACCTTCACCAGTTTTCAAAAAGCAGATATGCAGTTTATTTCCATTTAGAGAAAATTAAATATCAGCAACACACTTGACAACATTCACTTTAGCTTGTGGGATTTTAGAAATCAGTTTCCATTTTAAACTCAGTTCATTTGACTGAAATATCTGCATGCATCTTTACATGAGGAGAAGTTAGTATTAGGTCCTTAATTGTCAAGACCAACAATACTGAACCAAACTGTACTTAGCTTAGACCGTTCTGTCTGCACTGGGGTTTACGGAGTTGTGGTGGTTTTTGATCTCCACTTCAATCTTGGGACAAGAAACAATGTGAAATAACAAATATTCCTTATTTCTCACTCTGAAAAAGGAAGAGAGGCATCTCTTTCAACATTTATCTCCAAACTACTGTATGGCTCCATCAGAAATGGGCCCACTTTGTAGAGTTCAGATCAAGAGTTAGATCTGGAGCTGAACTGTTCCTGAGGTGGGGTTTGTCTAGATCAGGATTTGGTCTGGGCCCATTATGGAAAGGCCAAATCCACAAAATTCAGATGAGAGCATTCTCAGTATTCATGGAGACTGGAAGATGACAGAGCCAAAGTTCTGAAATGGGACCACATCTACTCTATTTTTTCTCTCTTTGTATTAACATGTTGATTGAGCTGAAGTTGTTACCAGGTATCAATCTTGATGTCTTAACTTCCACAAATATATCTCACAGCTTCCAAGGTGATTTATGAGGGGAACCACTCAAATAGCTGTATTTAATACCCTCTTTATACTATACACTAGTATCACAAAGCTGAAAGGAGGCATGGACCCAGGTGACAGAATTTTATACAGAGTGGCAGACACGCTGTTGGAATGTAAAGGATGGTCAAGCAAGATGAACAGACAATGGTACTAAAAGTCAACTAGAATAATGTATTTTGAAAATCTGTACAGTCACCAACATTGAGAAGTTATGGACTGGTGAAGCAACCATTAGCTAGGGAACAGCAATCTCAAGTACAGTGGCAGACAAAATTGCAGCCATAATCATTAAAGAGCTGATATTGTGATAGAAGATCTATCTAGGTATTTACACAGCCTCCATCAATGGAGTACTGAGCAAGTAAGATGGGAAAACTAGAACATAGACTAGTCTTTAACTAATTGTATGAGAAAATGGATGGTTTTTACGGTGAAATATGCAGTGACATTCTTCCAGACTGCAATAATGAAAGCAGTGAAAAGTTATTGCAAGGTAAATTTAAAAATAGGCTGCAAGAGGAAAACAGAATTACCTAAAAATGTTCTCCTATACTTACGGATTATTTTCATAAGAAAGATTTTTCACAGCATAGCAAAGGTGTCTTGGATTGATGCAAAATTAGGTTGAAAACTATGTATGTTTAAGAAGTAGATCTGGTTAAATTACTGATTATGAATGTATTTGTTGCAAATTTTGCTCCCATTTGTGAATCATTTACAAACATGCTCCAATTTCTACAGATTTACTCATTATTCATGGGCTTTCACCAAATAGTTTGGATGAACAATTTTCACAGCTGAAAATCATTTTTGGATGAATAACATTTTTCTGGTATGCAATATGAGATAAACCACCAGTTATGTTACAGTTCATGAAACTTTTGGGATTCACAAACTTCTTCCATGAATTCCCGGAGATTGTCCAAATACTTGAGAATAATATAATCCCATGATTATATCTCGTGTTTTAGTTGCAAGTATATTTGTAAAGCTTTTTTCTTTTCAATTAGTTCACCAGCTTTATTAAGAAGTATGATCAGGAGAAAATGATGATAGGAGGCTTCAACTTGATCTGTTTTGCAGAACTGACAAGAAAATTGTAGCTGAAAATTTACCATTCAGGGGAAGAAAGGAGTGGAGAATCAAGTCTTGGATATGTAAACTCCAGATGAGAACAAATAGCACCTTCTGTATGTATGCAAGACAAGGAAATATCGAGTAGATTAATTTAGTAATCATTTACTGTGACAGAAATGCAAACAAAGTTCACAAGAAAAACAAGTATAGAATGATTGCAAATTCAGATGGATGTGCACAGATAAACCCAGCAAAACAGCCTTTAAATAAATTACCATCCTAGAAGAACAAACAATGTACCAGGTGATTTAATAGACTAAATTATCAAATAATATGATAGCTCACAATACAGATTAGCATCAGGATTTTATAGAGTTAAACAATAAACTCCACTTTGCCTTACAAAGAAATGGGGCCAGAGAAGCTACTGACTCTGAGGAAATAAAGAAGTAGCCTGGTATTAAGAAAAGAAAGCAGGATTTACAAAAGCAGAAGTGTTCTGAAGGGGTAGCCATGTTAGTCTAGTTCACCAAAATAAACAAGGAGTCTCGTTGCACTTTTAAAGACTAACACATTTATTTCTCGCATGAGCTTTCATGGGAGAGATCCCACTTTGTAAGATGCTTGAAAATGGAAAACAAAAATCAGTATAGGAAAGAAGGATAAATGCAGGGAAGTAAGCGTAATCAGAAGTAGAAGAGTTTCTTTACACTAGAGTAGATTATGAACATTGTTGATGGCTTCCACCAGGATCTAAGACAGAAAATAAAATATAGGCTTTCAGACAAATCAGACCATCTCTATCAGATCCAAAATACAATAAACTAGAAAATATGTATATCATACTTAAGCCTGTTCACATACACGTTTTATACATTCCCCTCTCCTCCCCTGCGTCTCTTGCTCATGAGCTGCTGCCCTGTGCTAAGAATATAAAATTATTATTTATACTGTGGCCCCACTCAAGGCCCTAATTGTGCTTGGCCCTGTTACAAACACACAGAAAAAGATGGTCTCTGCTCCGAAGAGCTTAGTAAGCGCTAATGAAAGCCAGGAAATAAGTAACTTGTGCTCCCTATCCAGTGTATCTTGATATAAGTGATTATAGTGTGTCATAGAAACACACGTGACTGACCCAAATTTAAAAAATGAGGGTAAAATATGAAAAATTATATGTGCATTTTTTCTCTCTCTTGAGAGGCCAAGGCTAGGAGAACAACTGTGGTGAATATCCAGCAATAAATACATCATCAGAGACTAATGTGCAGTGTGGTAGTGCTGGTGCATGAATTACCATAGATCTATAAAGTTAAGAATTGTAAAATATCTTTTAATGCATTCAGACCATTACTTGGCCAGAGAAGCATCGCTTCTACATTTCAAATTCTCATCATATGTCTAACTTAGAACATTCCAATGCACCATCTACAGTAAACCTTGAGAAACCGTTCTACTGTCTAACAGATCTCACTGTCAAGAGATGGGAGACTATTCTGCTATCTCCTAACCTCTACTGCTGAAAAGTTGGATCATTCCTAGAGCTGAATCAAATCAGAATATTTTCTTGAGGTAAGGAAAAGATAAAAACCAGACTCAACCCCAGACCTTCCCTCCCCCCTCCCCCAAAACACACACATACTTCCCAGAGAAGGGATAGTTCTAATTTACTATTGACTACGTCCACTAATTTACTACGTCCACAAACAAGAATCTCCTAGTCTCTCCCTAAATCCACATTGAGGCAACTGCCAAGGCCTGGTATCCACCCCCAGGTTCTGCTGCAGAAGCTTACTATGCACAGAAATGTCAACCTCAGAAATATATGCGATTTAAAGGACCAGGTGTAGCAGGACCTAAGAACGAGCTTCTCACTCCTGTAAAATAGGCAGAGGATCAAGTTTCCCAGCACCTATAATATTTCACTTGGGTCTTTATCAGAGCAAGTCTCCCAGCAACACCCTATCCTCGGAGGAAACGGCAGAGGCAGTAGGCAAGAAACTACGATTTCAGAAAAGCAAGTGAGAGAAGAAATGATCTATCAGCCACCCCCCTAAAACAGCAGAGTGGAACTCACAGTTACTTGTAAAGAAAATGGAGTTGGGTGGAGCCCTACTAGTTCTCCCTATACATTTAGTTTTCCTACAGAGAATGATAATAAAGCCTATTGGAGAGAAGAAAGATTTATTAAGAGAAAAACATGGGTCCTTGAGGAAGATCCATGGGTTTGGATAACAATATGAGGTTTGGATTCTGCTCTGCATTCAAACTCCAAACCTTCAGAGATTAATCCAGATCTAATATGGACAAATGCCAACTGAGGACTATAATGAAACTATCAAATTTAAGTCATTTCCTCTGGAGAGTGAGATTGATATTGCTTTTTATTTCTATTTCTAAACACCAAAGTGTCCAGATACTACAGTAATAGAGGCCATAAAAGCAGGCAGTTATGCAGATGGCGGTGAAAAAAACCTGAGAGAATATTTATTTGTTAACTATGCCAGACTCAAGCATGCAGCTTTACAGAAAAAAAAATCTTACTGAATATTCAGTAGAACAAAAAGTCACCTATCCATTGTGTTCAAACACTTATCACAGGAACAATTTCCATGAATAAAACAAAAACATGACCCATTCAAAGATCACGGAGGCCATATGCTAGGTCATCAATAAATTACAAGCGATCTGAGAAGATTTTCTAGTAATCTGGTTAACTAGTTAAAAATTATCACATTACAATATTTATCACGTTCATCAAAGTCATTATCAGAGGTGTCCAACACTGTCATGACTTTGCTAAGTAGTTTTTATCTCAGTCAGTATGTTTCAAATTGTCCTAGCAGAGGAAACCAGCTTACCTATGTTTCAACAGGAAAATAAACAATAGTTGAAACACATCTACATCATATTGATGGAAAGATACTGATTGTACTTGCTATTTACAATATTTAAATTATAGTCGAGTTCACAGATCCCATTTAGGATTGGGCCCCAGTGTTTTAGATGCTGTACAAACAAAAAGAAAGACACAGTCCATGCCCCATAAGGCGTATAGTCTCATATGACAAATGACATATGAAGGGGAAGGGAGTGGGATGCAATTAAATATGCACAATTTTTTTTAAACACAAATATATACATTTGCTATTTTTAAAAACTGGCAATAGATAACAGTAAGTTTCAATTGTCTCAGACACTAGCAGTTTATTAGTTGACTGATGTCTTGCAATGCTAACAATGTAAATTAGAGCTCGATTAAGATTTTCCTCTACTTTCAAACTTTCAACTTCCAAACACTGGCATTTCTCTTTTTTCCTAATATACAAACAAACAAAATTTCAACATAAATAGCTTGGCGTATGTATAACAGAACATTTCATTGTTCGAATTCCTGCACTAGAGGATTGTTGGACATATTTTTATGAAGGCACAGATAGCGTCCTCTAATTCCACTTCACGAGCCTATTCCTGTCAATTAAATATTATCTAAGAGTTCCTCTGGAGGTGCTCATTTGAAGCTGATGCTGGCATAGTTTTTCACTCTTTTCTAATTAACTGGTTACACACTGAATTGTCAGCTATTTTATTGACACCTTCCCAGAAACTGAAGGAGTAAACAAAAATGTCCACAAAAGAAACCTCAAATCCAAAATAACCAAGACACACAACTCCAAAATTAAAATTTCTTCTAGCTCCCAAAACTCAAACTGAACAAAAAACTACTGTGTCAAACCTTTAAGATATTGTAATATTTTGCTATTTTGAAAACTCAACCCTAATGTCCCTCCCTATTCCATATTACATCTGTACACACATACTGAGCATACATACTTTCTCCATTTCCTTACCCCCATGCTGCTATACATTAATGGAAAATATATATATATCCTTTTAAAAAAATATTGAAAACTAAGAATTTCAAAGCTTGATAGTCTAAATGATTTTATTGTATATGCCACTTAACCCATACAGTTCAAATTTTAAATTTGGGTGCCTTAATAGGACATCTGAATCCTGTGGAAACTGAATGTCCCGTAAAGGTAACCACATTAGAAAACTGGGCTACAGTGTACATATAACATGCAATAGTCCCACAGTTTTAAAGCAAAACAAAGTTCTCTTCTCAAACCTGTTTTTTCCTCATGGTCTTCTCTCTTCTCTGTGTAACGTTATTCCATCTTACACACACACTTAGGTGTTCCATAATTGCTTTATTTAAAATGCGTGAAAGCTATCCACAGCTCATCTAAGGATGAAACAGTTTTAATATTTTCTGATCCATGTTTCTGCCACACACATTCGCCAGCAGTATGATAGCTCCAAGAGCAGACATCTGATTCTTGACATTTAAAGATACAATACTGGTGAAAAATAGTGACGCTTTATTAACTGCAAACAGCTTGTGAGGGAGTAGGTGATGTACTCTTCAAGTGTATAATCAGAACAAGCAATCGTTTCAGGCTTTCAATTTTATATTTTTGAATCAGTGCCAAAAGAAAGAGAAATAGCCAGAGATACAAATCTGGACATTTTACAATAACTGATTATTTAATCTTTTACGAAAAACAGTTAGTTTATTTAGTGGTAGAAAAAGGATTAAGACATCTCCAAGTTTTCAAAAGGTCTCCAAGTTTTCATAATAAAATAAGAACTAATGAAAGCAAATACTGAAATTACAGAAACCAAAGAATTTTTATACTAGTAACATCCTGTTGAGTGATATTGTAATGTTAAATAGAAGCACAGCGACCTCCAATTCCCTTTGCCCCTGCTGTGACTGCCTTTTCAATCCAACTCCCATAACCAGAAAGCTCTCATTCTTCCCACATGGAAAAAAAATCAGCCATTACTGGCAGGAAATGTTCATTTGAAACATTACATTTTAGCTATAAAATGAACATTTATTTTTAATTTTATCTGAATTGCCTTTCTTTTTCTTCATCCAATGACCCCCACAGAAAATATTTAAGAAAATACCTCTGAAATATCAGAGTGAAAAGACATTTGCAAAAAGCTTAATTCAGTAAACAGTAATCAGTGCTACATACTATACCTGAAGGTATTGACAAGACCGTTCCTGTTGACATGTCTCTGACTTCACCAGGGTCTGATCCATATTAACTGAAGCTTTCTGGTAAACCTCACGGGCTCTGCTCACTGTTAGTGTAGAGGACCAAGAGCTTTTTTTCATTAACTGGGAATCCAAGTTTACGGGCAAGTTTGCACAAGTAGAGCATTTGACATCATTATTGCTTCTGGATGACTTCACAGTATGTTGACTAACAGTGTTATAGGCTTCCATGAAGTATTGGGAAGTGGAACGATCTGGGCACCTTCCCATAGTCATAACCCCACTAGGACCATGATAAATGCAAACATCGTTGTCCAAGTTGTCATCTGAACTCCACCATCCTGGTGCATTGGATCTGGACTTGCCTTCTGACCTCCTTTCTTTACTCTTGCTACGCTTCCCATACCTCATAGTCTGTGTCTCCTCGGGGCTTGCTTTGCCACCATTGACACTTCCCTTTGATGGTCCTTCAAGAGAATGAGACTTTGTGAAGAGCTTTTGCACAGAGTGAACCAAGTGGCGGATCCTTCCTGGACTATCACTGCGATGTTCCATGGCAGTCCGTTTGTATTGTAAGGTATGGTAGCCATCTCGGTTAATAGGCAGCTGTCTTTCAAACTGGTCCAAAAGATTGGCAGGAATGCGATTAGTTTTATTAGCTGTTCCATGGGGAACAAGAGCACACTCATCTTTAAGTTCATGATGGGAATTGTAATGTCGCCGAGGAAATGTGCTGCTAGCAATTTGATCGCTATAGGGTACCATGCATTCTGCCTGAAAAGAGTTCCTCTGAGTATAATAAGGGTGATCTGCAGGGTGAGGATCCACTGGATTTAACAAATATGGCTTCCTGTCTGGGTGATGTGGCAGATTTTCACATGGAGGATCACAGGTAACCCCGTGATGATGACTGCGGTTGCTGGATAATCCTTTCATTGTTGATGTAAAGAGTATCCCAAAGTCATCTAACGTGTTATAGTTATGTTACAGACAGATCTCAGAGAAAGGCCTAGAAGAATGGAAAACAATAGAAGATGTGAGATACTGAAGCCACTACAGTAATTAACATGCTTTTTAAAAATATAAATTACTGTTAATATCAGAAATCTTTTACATAAATCCTTGCTGACACTCCTTTGTTAGACAACTGGTTACTCCTTATACATGGCCTTACATCATCACATGATAAGTCAACAAATTTCAAAAAGTGAACTTGTTCTTCCAAGTCAAAAGTGGACAAAGAAAGATTTTCTTCTGTGAAACCCACCATTGCTAACTAACACTAGTAAAAACGTTATCAGTTACCATCTATGGCTCCAATCTGCAAACAGGTTCCCGAGGGCTAGCCGTGTTAGTCTATTGCAGAAAAACAACAGAGCCCTGTGGCACTTTTAAAGACTAACAGATTTATTTATCGCATGAGCTTTTGTGGGAGAAAATCCCACTTTGTCAGATGCTTTGAAGATGGGAAATTTACAGAAAGTTTCCCATCTTCAAAGCATCTGACAAAGTGGGATTTTCTCCCACAAAAGCTCATGCGATAAATAAATCTGTTAGTCTTTAAAAGTGCCACAGGACTCTGTTGTTAATCTGCAAACAGGTTACCCGGTACCATCTATGGCCCCGATCTGTTATCAGGTACCATCTATGGCCCCAATCTGCAACATTTAATGCATGTTTGCAAATCCTTATTATCCATATTCAGTGTGCTCCAAATTACTCATATATATGCTTGCAGGATCAGGCCTGAATTTCTTAAACAAAATCATGCTCTTACCAAAAAGTGTTCTGGGTTACCTAGGGCCTAATGCAAAACATAGTAAAGTCAAAGAAGCAGTATGGAAGACATGGGACTTAAATGGATAGTCCTTGTCTTTGCACAAGTGCAGAGAGCAGGTTAGGGTAACACAGTTAGAAAGACCCTGACACTTCCAGAACATGGTACGGCAGTTATCTGACATGGTCAGTAGCTGTTCTGAGGCTCTATGGGTGCATCTACACTGGTAAATTAAGTCGACTTAAGCTTGCTTAAGTCGACTTAATTTACCCTGCGTCCACACTACAGTTTCCTTAAGTCGACTTAAGCAGCTTGCTTAAGTCGACTTACTGAAAATTAAGTCGATTTTATAAAACCTGCTTTCTAGTAGACCTAAGGCTTAAGTCAACTCCCTAGAGTTGACTTAAGCCAGTGTAGCCATGGGGTAGCCCTAAGTTGACTTAGGGCTACCCCAGGGCTACACCAATGCCCTCCCTGCTGGGAGGGGGCACAGGGGTAGCCTGGCATGCCCCCCCACCTGGCAGGGCAGAGCCCTGCCCACCCTGCCCCTATGCCTTGCCAGGGTCCTTGATTCCCTTTGCCTCATTGTACCTAGGTACAATGGGGCAAAGGCTGAGCCCCCTGGCATTGGGCAAGGGGTGCCCCTCTGCCCCCGTGGACCTGCCCTAGGTCCCCCTAACCCCACAAAGTCGACCTAGAGCATCCAGTTTGAACGCTCTAGGTCGACTTTCTAAGTTCCCCTTTAAGTCAACTTTATTTTTAAGTGTGGACACACTAAGTCGACTTAAATTCACAAGTGTAGACATAGCCTATGTGTTTTAATTGTGGCATTATAACCCCCTGGCGGGTCATAACCTAGTTACCCCCTGAGAGCTGACTCAATCAGAGTGCAACCTTGGTATCTTGGGCTGGGCTGGGGAGGGAGAGTTACATACAGAGGAATTAAAAACTGCCCTGCAGACTCCACAGTTGATTGACAGTATCAAGAATTGTGTTTGCTTTGGATACAGGTTATAGACTTTTGTTTCACCAGAAACAGAGAGGACCAGTCATCTATTAACTGAAGAGTTGGGATGCTGTAGGTAGTGGAGATCCCCAGACTCTTTGTTTGCTGATGGGGTTCTGAAGCATTGGAAAGGACTGAGTTGCGGCCATTTCTCAAGCTTGGAAGAGTCCAGATGAAACACTATAATATACTATTGTCACACTATAAAGGTTCTGAGAGAAGATAAGAGGGGAATGTGTCTTGCTCTTGTCGCGTGTGCTGAAAGTTAGAAAATGTTTTGTTGACATCTTACATTTGAATGTAATAACAAAAACAAAAGGAAGAAAGTCTGCATGAGAAACACCATAAATTTACTGTCTAATAGCTTTTGTTTAAAAGCTATTCATAGTATTCCAAATACTATTTTCAGTTACATGCTTATTTTAAGTAAAGAAGTGTATGGTATGCTTTCTTTGAAATTAACTGGGAACTGTTAACATTTATTTATCAGAGTTTTACATACAATAGCCCTGTATAATGCTTTTTGAAAGAACTCAGGTCTGTGCTTCAGCAAAGAGTGAAGCTCAGGTGCAGGAAGAAGACTATAATCAGTGGTTAAAGTATAATTTGACGGGCCCCAGAACCCTCCTAATCTCTAGGCCCCCTTCCCGTATTGTCTGGGCCCACTTCATGCATGTGCGGGCCCCAGCCCAGGTAGGCATTTGCAACCACTTCTCAGTATCAAATGCATCGGTTATTGCTCCATAAAAATATTTATAATTGTATATGGCGTTTATGTCTATAGCAATTATTGTCACAAACTAGCAAACACTGCATAACGCAATAAGAATTGTGATTAACAACGGTGGGGCGTAGGACCTGCCAGCAGCCAGGGTAGGGTGGAACATGTGTTCTACCAGATTTTTCCATTTTTAGGGGCCCCGGAACTCTGGCTCCTCAAATTTGGGGGCCCCAGAACTGCATTCCAGTGCGTTCCCCCTTACTTTAACCCCTGACTATAATAGATGTATACGGTATATTGCCTGAGTATTCCCTCTTCCTTCTCCCCAGTACATAAGCACATCATCAAATCAACAATAAAACAATGAAAACATACCCTAACTGTAATCGTTTTACAGTGTGCCGTTTTGGAATCATTACATCTACTCTTTACCAGAAATATTTTAGGCTTAAAGTGGACTTTATTTTACTGTTCAGACTTATTCTCATAAATATTCAAAGAACTGAAATGTTTTAGCATCATTGCTCCCTCCAAAGTCAATGGGATTTGTACAGCCAACTATTGCACGCTGCTTTTTATAAATGTAAAAGGTTGCATTATTTGCCAGTGGATTGAAAATGTTTTACTTCAGAGTGACTGTATTACAGTATTACAATTGGCAACCAGATATACTCCCTGAGCTCAAGTGATTCAATAACTAACTACTACTTTTGAATCTAGACATCCCCAGTTCAGTTCTCCCCAGGAGCAAATTCAGCAGATCAAAGGACCAGTTGCAATAATGTTGCCGCATTATTTACACCACTAATGTATGAATTGCTAACGTTGCAAAATAATCTATAGTGATATCTAAAGAGCTGGTGCACAGAAGGGTGATGCAGCAGCAGCACTGGGCTTTTTGGGGGGTTTTCGTGGTGTGCAGTTTTGCAGCTCCTTTATCTTAAGTGAACTGGAACTTTTTCAGGTACAGTATTGTTTCTATTGGGCCTGATAATGCACTGTGATTCTTGGAATACTATTTCAGTCAGTCTTCCTTGGGAGTGTAGAAATGTAGGACTAAGGATGAATTTATACCATAGAATTGCTCCCAACAAGAATTTCTAACTGGAATAGTAGCTATTATTGGTTTATAAAAACACAGTGCTCATTCATTCTCTTGTTCTTTACCATTATAACTAAAGTCTGATGTGACCCCACACTGTAACCAAATCTCCACTTTGAATTGTTCTCTCCATTTTGTATTGCCCAGCCTAAGTTTTGCTGAAACTTTGTTTAGATGTTTGAACTTAGTTTGGATGTGTGCAGGGCCGTCCCTAGAGGGGAGCGGGGCCCGGGGCCAACAGGTCTGCCCCCCCCCCCCCATGATGGAGGGGGGAAGGGAGGCCCGGGTGGACCCACTCAGCTCCCAGCAGCGGCGCGGCCTTGGGTCCCCAGCCGGGGCTGGCAGGAGCAGGCTGGAGCTGCGGCCACGAGCCGGCCCCGGCCGGGACCCCAGGCTGCTGCCAGCAGCGCCCCGGCCGGGGAATGGGTCCTGAGGCCTCCACTGGGTGATACCGGCCCTGGGCCCAGCCGGGGCCAACCATGTGGGTCAGGCCAGGCCGCGAACTGCCCCGCCCCTGGGGCTGCCTGCTCCGCCTTGGGGGCGGGGAGGGCCAGGCCAGGGCCAGAGGCCTGGCAAAGACTGCTACTCCACTGCCTTTGGCTCACCACCAAAGGCAACGGGGGCAGGGCGAAGTGCAGCCAGGGGGGTGGGGCGCAGCATGAGCCCCGCACTGGCCCCAGCTGTGAGTGGGACAACACGGGGCCCACATAACCGCAGGGCCTGGGGCGATCGCCCCGTTCACCCCCCCCCCCAAGGACGGCCCTGGATGTGTGAAAGAGGTGTGTGTGTGATGGGATCAGTCTCTAAGGCCAGCGTGTCCTGATGACAAACTGCCAGCATCACCTTAATGGCTGAAGGACAATGCAGATAAACCCTGCAAGAGCAAGAAGACTCCACACTAGAAAGAAAGGGACAAAAAGCCTCAAGAACAAAATCAAAGTCATATCAGCCATTAATTGATGACTCACAGTCATAGAGTACTCTGAGGTAGTGTGACACAGCAAGATCCATGGACTAAACGGTATAAAAGAGGGGTGAGACTGCATAATGTTGGGTAATATTCTGCATAGCATCCAAGAGTGTTGGTGTGCAGCTGTGCACACAACAGGGACCCCGCTCTTCCTCATGTCCAGCTTCCCTGGCCAGGTAGCTGCAATGAGCTGCAAACACCAGACACAAATTCAAGCTACAATCACAAGCAACAATCAGGACTGGTAACTATACATGACCAACAGCAGAACATTGGGGGTGCGTTGGGGGATGCGGGTGGAGGTGTGTGCATGTAGGTACTAGTAGTATAAGCTATTAATATAATTGTGTTTTTTCTCATAATAAAAGTGGCATATTGCCTTAAACCCTGAATAAGATCCTGCTAGTCTTTCCTTTCATAAGTCCAACAGAAATATTTACATAGCAACCGGAGTGGCAACTGTATAATAAGGGATTTTCATCAGTTAAGTGTTTGTTTTAATGGTCTGTAGACATCATTCTACTGGAAAATCAACAACAAAGAAACTTTCTGAAATAGCATTAAATTGGTCAAAGCCTGTTTTGCATTAACTAGAACATATTTTATATTTTCTTCTGCGCCTCTAGCAAGCTAAAAGTGCTTAGTTCAATATGCTACAGAGCTGTTGTGGGAGTGCTACATTTCACTCTTCCATACTACCTCTCTGCAATGCAAAAAACGTTCATTGTCCGGTGACCGTGAATGCTAAAAAGAGTTTTCAAAATAACACAGATGCCATTTGAAATATTCAACAAGATGAGCTCATTGCTTTACTCAAATAGAGGCATGACCTAAAGCACTTTTAAAAGCACTAAAAGATATTATATGTAGAGGTCAGGACTTGTCAACTGCATGATACTTACAGTATCCGGCAGTTCTAAAGAACACTTTACAGCTTTACCAACTTTACAAACATGATCTATTAGACTGGGGAACAGCCATGATTCCCAAGGGAAATGATAGTAGCTCTATTACATGAGTCATTTAAAATGTAACTTGACAAAGAATATATTATCAAGAACAATTCTGCAAACTGGACCTGATGGCCAAATAATATCTATGAATATACGTTCACACTATAAAGCTTGGCAAACGGGGGCTTCAGCCACTATTGTTGACAAAAATCCCTGTTATCGTATTGTGAGACTTAAAATTACATAATAAGAATTATTTTAGAGCAGGCAAAATACAAATTCACCTTCCAGAAAAAGATCACAAGAAGCCCATTCCCAAAGATCTTACAATCTAAAATATAGATATAAACACAACAGGGTCGAGTGGAAAAATCCAGAATGGTGAGTGAGCAACTTTTTTAAAAAAAAATTATTGTTATTATGAATTCCTAAAGTGTGGGTATTGGGAAACAAGCTATTTCTTGGTGGAGAAATCTGAATGAGAAGAGGGGTGGAAGAAGTCATGGAGATGTGAGTAAGAGAAGGAAATGAATGGTATATATAGACTGGTGTCACTGGTGCAGTGGAGTGGTTGTGGGAAGGAGCAAGAGCACTGTAAGAGGAAAGGTCTGATTTGTAAGCTGTAGCAAAGCTTACTTACTCTTACTGATGGAGAAATCTGATAGGAAGGCAATGAAGGTGTTACAGAGGTGGATATGAGGAGATGGTAATAATCAAGAAAGGAAAAGACCAGGATATGGATAAAGGACAGATATGGAAGATATGGAAGACAGAAAGCTGTTAAGACAGAGAAAGGAACAGATTTTCAGTAGGTTATGGAGGAAGATGCTGCAGATTTGGATACGGCCTAGATATAAAGAATGGAGGAGGAGGAGGAGGAGAAGAAGGAAATTCCTAAGCTGTGGTCTTAGATAGCAGGTAAGATGGTGGAGAGGCTTAAGGGAAAGTTAGAGTTCAGTTTTATAGCCATATTAAGTTGGAGTTGTCCATGAATCAGCCATGGGAAATTGTTGGATAAACAGGAGAAAATGGACTGGACTGAGTGAGAAAGAAGATTTGAAAGTCACCACCATGACCAGAAGATAACCATCTTCCTTCACAAGTGTATGCAGGGTTAAAATGAAGAGGAAGTGGCTAAGAATAAGGAATGGCAGGACCACTAGAAAGAAGATGCCAGGGAGGAAAAGAAACACCTAAAGCAAGTGCCGAAGGTTTCACAATGTTGGAAGAGCCAGAAGAGGGCAAAGCCAAAGAAAAACAGCCTGCAATGGGGAAGGGAATGGTCAGCAGTATCAAAAGATGTGGAATGGATAAAGATGGAGGCTTTCTAGAAATGTATTCTATATAATGTAAAGGTGGAGTAGAATTCTTTTATTCTTAATTATTAGGCTGCTATATTGTATTTTATTAGGTCCTTACATTGCATTAACTGTTGTGAAGATGATAACGTTGAAAATGTCTACTCAGAAATGAGCACCATTATTTTATAATATATCAAATATCTAATTAACAAAGATATATCCTACTGTACTTTAATTATTCTGCTACTTCAGGATAGTATAACAAAAACAGAAAAGTATCAGGCTAAGTTGATGCAGTAATATACATCACACTGAATAAAGCAGACTCGTGATATACTTTCCCTATATTAGTAAGGTTTAAATTGCATCTACTAAATATTTAATGAACTGTCCTGCTGCCCAGTAAAAAGCACATTTGTTTTCTTTGCTATAGTAACTCCATTCAAAAAATATTTGAAACAAATGACATTAAACAACTGCATCCCCTCGTCCTATTGCAAATGAATTAATATTATTATATATTATTTTCCATAACAGAATTGGTTAAACCTACCACGAAATTTTTCAGTGTCATTAATAGCCAGTGGGGAATCTGACCATGTCACGAGTAGCTGAAATAAGAAAAATTGAGCTTGTGCTGTATTGTTATATCTTGGCCAAACCAAGATTGTTTAATCAATCATAAAAATAACAGATATTTTCTGAAGAAATAACAGATTTATAAACAATGGAAAATAGCAGCTCTGTAACTAGAAGAACCAAAGACCACTTCATAGTATAATGATGAACAACATAGAGAAATAAAAACATTATCTTGCAATGCTGGAAAAGTCTTATTTTATTCAGAACAAACAAGGAGACTTGTGGCACTTTTAAAGACTAACACATTTATTTATTGCCTGAGCTTTTGTGGGAGAAAATCCCACCTTGTCAGACACTTGGGAAAAAAAAAAAAAGCATGGGTAAGGAAATCAAGTAAGTGTAATCGCACACTTACTTCACTGCATTTATCCTTCCTCCCTGTACTTCTTTTTCCATTTTCAAGGGTCTGACAAAGTGGGATCTCTCCCACAAAAGCTCATGCAATAAATACATTTGTTAATCTTGAAAAGTGTCACAGGACTCCTTGTTTGTTTTGCTGAACTAGACTAACACGACTACCCCTCTGGACCTTATTCAAAATATTTGCCATTGTTATTTTAAGTGTGCCATAGAAAAATAGGTGATAAAAATCTATTCCTACTTACTGACAGAGTGTACCCATACATATTACAGTACACACATCAGTATTATGCTGAAATGATTTACTGTGTTGAAACACTGTGCCTGAAATAATTCATATGCCACTTGTACAGAGTGTGGTGGCTGTACCCTGAACTAGCCATAAAAGGATTAACTACATACTATGGACAGTGGAAATCCTTCCCTCCCCCCCAGCCATTAGCTGGGTATGTGCCAACTGCTGCCACAGAATCAGAGGGAGCTGCCCAGCTCATTCTAGGCTGACCGGAGAGGACAAAGGATGTTCACTGGAGGCTCCAGCCCAGGAACTTCTGTGGCCCCTGACTGGATGTAACCATAGACCCAGAGAATCAGGTAGGAGCCCTGGTGTGGCCAGACCCCCAACCACAGTAAGACTTGCAGGGGACAAAGAGTGCTGAGGAGCTGAAGGCCCTAACAACCTATGGACCCCCACATCAAGAGACATAGTCCAGAGTAGGGGGAAACAGCTGTGACCGCCAGGAAGGGTCAGTGTGTTGTGGGTGGACTGCCTGCTGATTCAATGGAGAGTAACCTCGCCACTGCCAGGGCCCTGGGCTGGGACCCAGGGTAGTAGGGTGGTGCTGGGTTCCCTACCCTGGCCATGACTCCCCCACAGCTCTGGTCATAGGACCAAGCAGCACTGATCCCCAGGACAGCTCATGCAACCCTAACCCTCAGAGGAGCTCCACTGTCCCTGACTGCTGGGCCACACAGCCCTGATCCCCAGGGCAGCCATACTGATTCTGCCTTTTAGGCAACACTGCCTTGAATCAAGGACAAGAGCCTGCCACACTACCCAACCCATCATAAAGGGGGATGGCATGGACATGCCCTGTGAAAGAGGGTGAATCAAAATGGCATGAAAAACATGAGAACCTGAATGTACAACTTTCACAAGCTTTCGTTATCTATATCTATACCCTTCTGTGGAAACCTTTCCCTTTTAAAAAGATTTAGTGATTAGCACAAGCCACTCCAATTCTATCTGAGAAGATTACATAATTGCATTGTTTGTGCTTCATAAAAAACCATGAAGAAACTATCAGGTATCAAAATTCTTTTGCTACAATCATGTGCATATTATATAGGGCAGATGAGCAGATAATATAGAATGCATAGTTAACATTTGGGTATTCTTATGTATTTAGAAATCAGTTATAGATAGCACCCTAACTAACCTATAAAAGTATTTTTATAGCTCTTTCATGGGGACAACATATTATATGTAGTAAATATTATTTTTCTAGTAATTTCAGAATTTGATAATGCAACAATAGTATAAGATTCATGATGGGAAACTGCGTAATATATAGAAATATAACTCATACTTAAAGAAGAAATCTGAAAGAACCACAGCATAATATTATGAGAAATTTATGAGCAACAAGTGAACAGGAACAGGAAAACTGTATTAGCAATATACAGTACTGAGACTAAATAGTCAGTTTTATGCAACATATGATTTCCTACTTAAGGGTAAAAGTCACCTTAACCACATCACCTAATTCCTGCAGTATATGCTTGTGTAGAAAAATGATGGCCAGACTGCTCTGGAGTTGCATTTTCTTTGTGCAGTGAACATAATTCTTTTGAAATATCATTCTGTGAGTCACAGCCTGTTTTTGAAATCTCCGTTTCAAAGACAGGGTCAGACTAAAACTATGGCTCTGAGTCAGAAAGGCACTTAAGCATCCTTTCTGTACAGGGAGGCTTTCCTGAATTGGGATCACTGTGTCTAAAAACAGAATATACATTCCAAAAGGTAGGTGCATGGGACATGAGAACACATTTTTTTCATAAATACATTTTTTAATGCTGTCATCTGTAACAGTTGTTACACTTTATCCTATTATATTAATTCTAGACAAATAAAGAGAGATTCGTGATGAGACAATATTAAAGTCCAAATTTTTCATGTTATTTGTCTCTGGTATTCCCCCCCGCCCCATGGCTAATAATAAATTAATTCTTCTATGAGAGTGTCACTAAAACTGTAGTCACTGTAAGAATCTTGTAACACATAATTAATCTGTGAGTCACATTCAAATACCATAACAAGGTTTGCAAAAACTCCACCACTGATACATCTCTGCGATATTTTGACATATTGAGACTGAATTTTAATCATGCTAGGTGTACAATTATTTGGATTGCATGCACAAATCTGGGAACTGGATATAAAAATGGCAAACAGGGATAATTTTCACTCCTACTTACCTCATTCACACACACAATTGATCCTTAATGTGTTTCAAAGTCAGGTCCATTGTTATAAATAATGATACACCATATAATTAGACTACTTCTAGTCATGCATTTTCTGTGGAACTTCAGTACAGAATCTGTCTCTCAGGGTAGCGTGCAGCTTATTGTATGTAGAATTTGTAGTAAGTCCTATCACAGATGCATAATTGCCATTTTCTATTCTTGCCTCTGAGGGACAAAATGACCCAGCTGCTTTTGATGCATTACAACGTCTAGATGAGCAATATGATGTTACATGCATTATAATATATATAATTTGGAGCATTTGTCTTGTTATGAATCGTATACAATTGTTACATAATTAAATTCTTAAATGACTAGAAACGTACATAGAGAAGGTTGTGCGTAATGTGTGTGTAGGAAAACATTACATTGTACTATTGGAGAAAAATGTGAACATACATTTAAAGACTACACTGTAAAGTATATGTCTAAGGGGGACAATTTAAGGTTGCATATGATGCTCTAATTCTACCTGAAAGAATCTCTGATCTTATTTCACACCTAGATGTCATAAAGGGAAAAGAGAATTTGGATCACTGCACACTGGCTTCATAGCATTCAAATGACTGGAATTGCTCAGGATCACACAAAGAATGAACCTGTCTTGCAATCTCAGTAACTGCAAATACCAGATTATATCCAGCTCTGACAACATGTAGGTGTTCCCATGATGCAAAGACATTACAAAAAATGCTAAATTAATAACTTACATGTAGAGTTATGGAAGGATTAATTTTGTGTACATTATTCACTTATAAATTGTTTCAGTTAGTACATAATGCTTAGACCGTAAAATCTACATACAATGTGTGTATAATGTACAATACTATTCTTGTGAAAATCTGGTACTTTAATGGTCTCAAATCTTGGTCTTTTTTTTTCTTAAAAGGTCATCTTTAATTTATGTTATAAAAGCAGGATTTGAACTAATTCACCCAGACATTACCCACCACCAATCAAAGGACTGCAATTGTGGTAATCAGTACATATTTTGCAGCAGAATAATGAACACTGACGATCAAAGCCTACAAGGAAGTTCTATCAACATTATTTGATCCAGAATTCCATCTGCAAAGTTACTAATGCACTTTCTGTTAGCATTTTTGATAGTTTGAGCCTCATGACATCCTTTAGCACTCCATTTTTGCAGGAAGAATTGGGGACTAAATTCTGACCTCACAGACTGACTGCATCACACCTTTAAGAAGGAAAGTTTTCACCTCCCCGCTAAAGAAGTCAGAAGCTGCTGCAAAAGGGATACGGATGAGTGTGGTGACCTAGACTCATCCCCTGGAAGGGTGGAGAGGTTGAAAAGGGGCATGCCTGGACATGAGAAGCCCTGTTTCTGTGGAGCAGGGGAAGCAGCATGGACTGGAAAAGAACTTTAAAAGGAGGTGTTGATTAAAGGAATAGAATCAGAGAGGGGGCAGCTTTGCGTCTCATATGAATGGTAGAGCAGGGAGCTAAGTGGTCTTTTTAATAGTCCACCATAGCCTCTGTACAAGGGGTGGGGGATGACAATGGCCCAGAAATGGGTGATCTGGATTGAAAAAGGGAGGAGCTCTCTGGGCATATATCGAATGAACATGGAGTTACCTAGACTATCGTATGCTATTCTGAAACCACAGTTTTCACATTTATGTCAAGTGCCTGTCTTCTCTTAATCCCATGTGCAGGGGCCCAATTCACACACAACACATAGGACTAGGGCCTACGTTTTTATGGTGATGGGGAGTTTGTGTGTCTGTGACTTTACATGCTTTCAAACAGCAATGCACTCAATTCAGAAATTCATTTATTAAAATGGCACTGAGTTTTAGATTTACATTTCTTATTATTTAAAAATCAAATGGAACATTACCTTAAATAAAATGCATCTTTATTTTTTATCCCCCTCATCGGAGAGCAGCAGCCTGACTGAAAGGTTTAAAATACAGTTTTATGAGGCACTTTCCATTGCTCTTGTTTTCAGCATGGAGAGCTTGTAGGTCCTGACCTACTTTAACAGAAATATAGGATTTCTTTTTGTTTCCTTTCACTTCTCTCTGCCAGTGACTTTTTACTTGTTCCATGGTACCCTTCAAAGTCCAAGCAAGATTATATTCCATCAAGGATGTCAAATCACATTCTGTAAGCTTCCCATTTGCCCCCTATCCTCAACCTGGTTGTCATTAGTGGTGGTGGAATAATGCCAACAACCTCAACTTTGACTATGCTGTTCCTGAAGGCTTGTTACCAGTCCCCTATGCCAAATAAAAACTAATTGAGTATCTAATGGGACAGTCTCCCTGGTGCCACGTGAGATCTAGGAAGGGATAAGTGAAATAAAAAAAAAGATGAGATCATTGACATAAAGAGCTTGGAATTCCATGTTCTGTAACCACAAGTCCATCAGGGTGTCACTGGACAACCAACTGCAAGGAACAATAAAAATATCCCTGAAAAATAATGGTAAGAATTATCAGGGGAACCCATTTCAGTCAAGCTTGACATTATACAGCCTTGAACATATTCAGAGTTTTGCCAGTGTGGGGAACTTGCACTGTCATCGTCCAGGTTCTGCTGTTTGGAAAAAGGCAAATATAGTACCTATCTTTAAGAAAGGGAAAAAGGAGGATCCGGGGAACTACAGACCTGTCAGCCTCACCTCAATCCCTGGGAAAATCATGGAGCAGGTCCTCAAGGAATCCATCCTGAAACACTTGGAGGAAAATAAAGTGATCAGGAACAGTCAACATGGATTCACCAAGGGCAAATCGTGCCTGACCAACCTGATTTCCTTCTATGATGAGATGACTGGATTTGTGGATGCGGGAAGAGCCATTGACGTGGTATACCTTGACTTTAGCAAGGCTTTTGATACGGTTTCCCACAGCATTCTCATCGGCAAGTTAAGGAAGTATGGGTTGGACGAGTGGACCGTAAGGTGGATCGAAAACTGGGTTAGATCAACAGGCTCAGCGGGTAGGAATCAATGGCTCGAAGTCTGGTTGGCAACCGGTAATGAGTGGAGTGCCCCAGGGGTCGGTCAGGGGCCAGTTCTATTCAACATCTTCATTAATTATCTTGATGATGGAATAGACTGCGCGCTTAGTGAGTTTGCGGATGACACCAAGTTGGGGGGAATGGTAGATACTCTGGAGGGCAGGGACAGGATCCAGGGAGACTTGGACAAATTGGAACACTGGGCCGAAAGAAACCTCATGAGGTTCAACAAAGACAAGTGCAAAGGCCTGCACTTAGGACGGAAAAATCCCATGCACTGCTACAGGCTGGGGACCGATCGGCTAAGTAGCAGCCCTGTAGAAAAGGACCTGGAGGTTATGGTGGATGGGAAGATGAATATGAGCCAACAGTGTGCCCTTGTTGTGAAAAAGGCCAATGGCTTATTAGGCTGCATCAGTAGGAGTATTGCCAGCAGATCGAGGGATGTGATAATTCCCCTCTATTCGACACTGGTCAGGCCGCATCTGGAATACTGTGTCCAGTTTTGGGCTCCCCACTACCGAAAGGATGTGGACAAATTAGAAAGAGCCCAGCGGAGGGCAACAAAAATGATTAGGGGGCTGGGGCACATGACTTATGTGGAGAGACTGAAGGAATTAGGCTTATTTAGTCTACAGAAGAGAAGACTGAGGGGAGATTTGATAGCAACCTTCAACTACTTGAAGGAGAGAGCTAGGCTGTTCTCGAGGGTAACAGAGGACAGAACAAGGAGCAATGGTTTCAAATTACAGCTGGGGAGGTCAAGGTTGGATATTAGGAAAAACTTTCTCACTAGGAGGGTGGTGAAGCATTGGAATGGGCTATCTAGGGAGGTGGTAGAATCTCCATCTTTGGAGATTTTTAAGGCTCGGTTAGACAAAACCCTAGCTGGGGTGATTTAGGGGGAATGGTCCTGCTTTTTAGCAGGGGGTTGGACTAGATGACCTCGTGAGGTCCCTTCCAACCCTATTATTCTATGATTCTATGTTCCTTAAAGGCTGGCAAGGTATGAAGGTGCTGTGGAAGACATTCTATCCTTGGATCAGAAAAGTATCCCTCAAATTGCCCTTCATAGATTAAGATGTGGTGCTGATGGGATTATAGTTCTTGGAAAAATATTATTTGTAAGGCAGGACTCAGTGACATTGTTGTTAATGATGTGTTAATACTTTGGAGAAATTAGGGGGATCCCTAGGATTCCTCATAAAGCTTTGATTCCTACCATTTATCTGCCTAGACCACATTTCTTCTAAAGGACACCAGGAAACCCAGCAGGTGGTAAAGCCCTGAGCAAGTTTCACTTACGTTATGGGCCTACCCACTGCTGCAGGAAATATGCTTAAGGAACTATACTAAATAACTTTTTGAACTACCTTATATATACCACTTCAGAAAGTGGCAAAGTGAGTTGATAAGATAGCAAGAAAACATTTTTGCTTATCTCAAAAATAGAGTTACTTTCTAGAATGCTCTCTTCAAAATCAGCTTCTACAAACTCCTTTTCTAGGAGCAACAGGAGCCAAAATATCTAATGCTCAGTTCATCTCACTTTCATCTAAACCACAAGATCAGAGAGAGCGTGGATTTTTCCTGAGCTAATTTCCACACACCCTTTTATTAAAAAAAAAACCAGTGAATTAATATGGTAGACTCTTGAGATTCAGTTGACCCATATAAAAGGATTATTTGAGCAAATATCTTTAAAGAAAGGTATTGGGACTTGTAAATGTATCATTCTATTTAAACAGACAATTAAAAAAATAAACTTAAATCTCTCCTATAATTCATGAAAGGATTTCTAATTCACTTTTCTGAACTGCCAAAACTTATCCTATTAATTTTTGTTGAGACTACACTGCTTGATTTATTTGTTCCATAGTTTATAAATTTAATATATCTAACTATATTCCCAGATTAAAAGAGAAACAAAACCTTTCCAGCAAAATAATGCTAAGATTGAGTAAATATTAAATATAAAGGTTAAATGTTACAGAGGTGTTATATTGATCACCAAAAGAAATCCAAATATGTGAAGGCATGAAAATGCACAGTTAGGGGCCATTTTAAAATTAATTTTACATTTTTAACTTAAACTAATTAACGGGCTTATTTACAAATTCTTAGAAAATGCATTCTGTACTCAGAAGGTGAGTTTTAAGGAAGATAATCTGTATTCCTATGTAAAGCTCAATTCAATTCCACTTTAACTATGGAACCATGACAAGCACATAATATTTATATTTTAAATCAATACAGTTTTAAAAGAGGTCCTTTAATCACAGTTTAATCACAGATTCTCTTTTAGCCATCTACCTGATTTGAAAAAAATCAAAGATGTGGTTGAATACCTCAAGATATTTCTGCTAATATTTGTCCAAACAAAAAATGTAATTTGCCTCAGCTGAGTTCATGTCCTTTTTGTGTTTATTTTTCATCAGTATTTGAGTGAATTGGTTCAGTGGCTTAAATATGTATGCAAACTTAATTTTAAAACAGCTGCCCAGAATACTCATGAAAAACAAGTTTTGAACTTCTGGAATCACAGAAAAACCCTGATTTTAAGAGTTGTGCTCATCCAGTTAAGTAGCAGAAAACAATGCTGTGTATTCCCTGGGTCAAATCAATACTAACATAACCCAAATATTGGATCCTGAATATTTGCAAAGAACGACTTGCAAATAACACCACTAAAATCACTCATAGAAACTATTCAATTAATAATTTAAAATACTGAGTAAGTATGAGAAATTCAGAATTTGCTTATGAACAGTTAGCAAAAGTGAAGGCAAAATTTATTGAGTAAATTATTTGCTTCAAGTAATTCACTCAGCTTTGAAAAAACAGGGATTTAGAAATGTTTGGCTAACACTGTTTAGCTCAAAAGAAACAATAAACAAACTGCCTGATATCTTGGGTTTAACAGTCCAGGTCTGTATTGTGTGTAGAGGAGGTTTTCTGTGTGTAACTTGATTAACTGATCTTTATTTGCATGGTCGGTGACTGATTTTTTCATCAAATTAATGAGGTCACAGATGGATAATTCAGAAACTTTGGTTCTAAGAAGAGAAAGATGGGGCCTTTGTCAGTGGCTTCTTAGATGCACTTCTTGTTCATGTAGACTTGGCAAACAGAATTCAAGTTGTGTGTCTCAGTCACTGCATATGTACTCTCTAGAAATGCCCCACAAATAGTGGTGGCGAAACAGTATCAAAAAATAAATGGGTATGTTATTACTGAAGGATGCTTGGCTTTGTCACATCTGTAGCTCCATTACTGTATGTTGCCTGTTTAGCTCTAGACTGAGGAAAGTATAGTCACCATACACACTGCACCTTAGCTGCTGGGGGGCAGAGGGCACTGTCAGGCTTAGCAGGGGAAAGGGTTTACTGATTTAAGGTGGAGGCGTAGAAAGGCGCAGACTTTGCTGCAGGTGCAGAGTGGGTCAGTGAAGTGATTCTGTCTCATGCCCTGGGGACCAGAAGAGAAGGGATTTGATAAAAGGTGAGCTCAGCACAGGAGAAACCCCCTCTTCCTCAGACCAGGTGGAGCACTCCAACTTTGGAAGCAGTGTAATACTGTTTGGTCAGGGTCCATAGTGGGCTCTTTGCTAGCTGCTCCTTCCTCAGGGGGCTAGAAAGGAATTTCTCTCTCAGTGTCAGGTTGGCCAGGATGGAGTGTGGATTATTTTGCCTGCCTCACAGGTGATTTGGGAGGTGGCTTAGTTAGGGTGAGAAGAGAATGGAAATGAGGTTATGATGTCGCAAATCATTATAAGTGAGGTGCAGATTTCCAGTGCTTGCATTCCATAGGGAAGGGATGGTTTGGTAAAGGATTTAAAGGAAGTATTCATTAAAGGAGTCGAAACATGGGAGATTCAGGACTTCTGTGGCCAGAATGGTAAGGAGCCAACTCACCCTCCTTTAGAGCTCCTGTAACCCTCATTTGGGGGAAGGAGAGGGATGGTAAAGTCATTGCAGCACGTTGGCTGCAGACTAGGATGGTGAACGTGGGGGGCTGATGAAAACCCACCAGGCAGATATTGAATTGATCACGGAGTAGCCTGCACTGTACATTTCTATCTGCTAGGTACTCCCAGACAGATAATAATAGAGTTGCTGTCTGATTAAACTAGATCCAGTGTCTCCTTTCCTTCTCCTAGTATAGCCAGACAATATGGCTGCAGATCTTTGGGGCAGCTGGAGGATGGGCACAAAAATGCCAATGTGTGCCCCTTGTTTTTCTCTTTCTCTCTGGAGAGTGCCTAGCACACCTCTAGCACCAAACATAATAAGACATTATAATTATTAGCAGTAACAAGTAGACACAGGATGCATTCAAGAATATTTCCAATTCACTTGAGCTTTCTTGATTGGGAAGCATACTCAGGCAAACAGGGAATTTGCAGTGAGAGCCAAAAAGAAAGAAAAAAAGATTAAATTGCAAGAAGAGAAAGTGAGAATTGGGCTTGATTCTGTCTTTGCTTTCACCACTTATTCATTGGTGCAACTTCATGGACTTCAGTGGAATTGCCCCTGAATTATAGTTTTATGACACAGGAAAGAGTGGAAAGGAAAAGAACATATCTAGTCTTAGAACCTCTCTCGTGAAGTCTGATAACGCTCACTAATTTGAAGGTAAAGATTAAACCATATATATTTGGTAAATACAATTTCAGAACTAGTAACACATCCCTAAGAGGTGTAACAGTGTTTTATCACTTCACCAGTAAAAATTCATAAATAAAATATAAGTTGTAAAATATATTGTAAGGCATTTATCAAATTTGTTCTGTAACTAATGCCAAATAGTAAAGTACACATACATTTAGGATAACATAGGCTCTCCTTATGAAGTGTTATATTTGAATGGTGTGGAGAAAGTGAATAGGATGTATTATTTACCCCTTCACTTAGCTCAGGAACCAGGGGTCACCCCAAAGAATTGATATGCAGCAGGTTTAAAACAAACAAAGAAGTACTTCACCCAACATGCAGTCAACCTGTGGAACTCACTGCCAAGAGCTGTTATGAAGGTTAAAAGTATAACTGGGCTCAAAAAAGAATTAGATAAATTACTGAGGATAGGTCCATCAATGGTTAATTAGCCAAGATGGTCAGAGATGCAACCCGATGCTCCAGGTACCCCCAAACCTCCAATTTGGTGAAGTTTCATCAACAGGGGTTGATCAATCATTATTTGCCCTCTTCTTTTCATTCCTTCTGAAGCATATGGCACTGCTCACATTGGAAAATAGATTATTGGGCTAGATGGACCATTGGTCTGACCCAACATGGTCTTATTTTTTGTCTAATTTTATCTAATTTCATCTTCCAGCCATTTGATCTCATTATGCTTTTGTCTCCTAGATTAAAGAGCCCTCTATCATCAGATATCTTCTACCCACGTAAGTACTTCTGAACTATGATAGTCACCTCTTAAGATCCCCTTTCATTAACTAAATGGATTGAGCTGCTCAGCCTCTTATTGTAAAGCAGGTTATTCAGACTTCGAATAACTCCTGTAGGGCTTCTTTCTCCCAGATCATAAATCAATTCTTAATGTATCACTTGGGGGTATCCCAAAGAAAATAATTCCCATAAAACATACAAATATGCCATCACAAATCATGTCAGTTTTGAAAGAGAGCACAAGGAAACAGTATGGCAACTGTACAAAGATATACAACTTCCTCCTACCATTAACTCCTCTATTCATATACATCAACACATTACAATTATCTGTAATATGCTGCTGTTGGCCATTCTCCCATTATTCAAGTGGGGATTTACAAACACAGCTTCCATCAGTGGTTGCATAAAAATAAGACAGATGGGTAATAGTTCTGATGTGATGAACTGTCCATTAAAAACTAGAGTGAGCTCGAATTGTGAACTCTTCAGAGAAGGGATCATGTCTTCTCATGTGTCTGTACAGGGGGCCCCATACCTGAATGTATGTGGCCTGAGCGCTGCCACACTACAATAAATACATAAATATAGCTCATTTAAAAAAAAACCTCTAGATTAGGTTTTGGTCACTAACATTTTGGGCAGATTTTGAACTGACACCAAACAGTAATGGCTCTATCCTCTCCCATTAAGTATCTCTAAATCATCAATCTTCCTCTCAAATACCCACGGATAACGAAGAAACTATTTATAATTTGTTCTTTTTTCTTCCTGAAGGAATTGGAACACTTGAAATCCAAGAAAAGTGCCAAAAAGTGTCAACTGCCTGGGCCAAATTCAGTTTAAGAAAGCAGGTTCAAGAAAATAGCTATATTAGCACATTGCAATCTGTTGATAACTATATGAATCCTCAGTAAAAATCCACAATGGACAAACTAAGATTATGGCTGTATTGTGCAGTATACACAGGTTTTGAAACATACCAATACATAGATTAAGTTTGTTATCTGTTCTGAAAACAGTCTAAGAAATGTTTGTATGTTAGAGATTTTGAGTGTTAACATAAAGCCATATTCTTATCATAGCATCACAGTATGGGCAACATTCTGAGCTCAAATACAACATTTAAATCTGGAGTAACCCTACTGAAACCAGGCACATTGTTCTAGGTTTTCCCCACTGTAATTCACAATTACAACCAGTGTCCTGGAAAGCTACTTTCAATTTTCATTTCTCAGTGCCTACTAACACTCTGCTTATATGATATGGAGACTAGTGTCAGATGTTAAATTTCTCTTCAAAGACGCAGAGCTGTGTTAAATTCTATTTCAGACTGCATTTCTTTTGCTCAGGAGGGTCACAATAAAGTCAGACCTAGAAATCATCATCAAACCTCACATTTTAGAGATTGGCCAACACTAATTCAAACAGAGTTAAGAAATTTGAACTACAGCAGCATCACATCATATTGGTTTAAAACACTGTAGCTGAAAAAAATAACCTAACCCAACCATTGCTAACAATAAAAGGCCTACAGAAGGGACCTGAGCAAATGTGAATGTGTAATAGTTTCTGGATTCAGTAGTATCTGTTCAGTGGATAAATGGAGGGTCCCTGTTTTTATAAGTGTCAACCTGACACTTTAAGAGCATTAAATTCATTTATTTCAGATGTTTTATAAAAAGAGTATGTTCTTTAGGTCACAGGTAAAGACTATCATAAGAATATTAGTAAATGGATCAGTTTTTGTTTGTTTCACCTCATTTGTATCTGTGACTCAGAACTCCTAGGGAAAAGATTGCTTGTTCTTTGCAAACAACTTTTACTTCAAACTTGACAAACGCATCACACCAAACTGAAGTACTGTGTCCAGTTCTAAGCACCATATTTCAGGACAGAGGTAGGCAAGTTGGAGAAAGTCCAGAGAAGAGCAACAAAAATGGTTAAAGATGTGGAAAACATGATCTATAAGGGAAGATTGAAAAAATTGGATTTGTTTAGTTTAGAGAAGAGAAGACTGAGAGGGGACATGATAACAGCTTTCAAGTACAAAGGTTATTATGAGGAGGAGAGGAAAAATTGTTCTTGTTAACCTCTGAGGACAAGAGGCAATGGTCTTAAACTGCTGCAAGGCAGTTTAGTTTGGACATTAGGAAAATAATTCCTGTCAAGGTAATTAAGCACCAAAATAATTTTTTTAAGGAGGTTGTGCAATCTCTGTTATTGGAGATTTTTAAGAGTATGTTGGATAAACATCTGTCTGGGATGGTCTAGGTCAGTGGTTTTCAAATTTTTTTTCTTGGGACCCAGTTGAAAAAAAATCATTTATGCCTGCGACACAACAATTACATCCTTGAGCAATGCATTCCAGTCTTTTGGGGTGGCAGCAGGGGGCGCTGTGACCCAGTGCCTGAGGGTCTGCAACTCCGTTCTGGGCCCCGACCCTAAGTTTGAAAACCACTGGCCTTGAGTGCAGAGAAGTGGACTAGATCTCTCAAGGTCACTTCCAGTTCTCTGATTCTACGTTTTGCAAGTTATTCATAAAGTGTAACAAAGTACCTACAGAAAGCTCATAACTTGTCAAGATTCATAGTTATTGCAAAATGCATGCAGGGATAATATTTAAGTGATAATGTATTTATACTGATAGTATTCTTTATGGACTTAGAGTAGAAACTAGTCACCAGGGGATAATATGTTTCAGTGATGGCCCATTCGTACCAGGGAGTTATCACTCAATACTACTTAGCTGGTGATGTAATGCAAGGCTCATTTGTTTAGCTTCACTCAATCTGTAAATGGAAGAGCATCAGAGACACCTGCAACCATTGAATTCTCTTGGTGACATCTTGAGGAGCAAGGTGTTCTCATTAAAAATTGGTCCTTGTTCCTCTGAAGTTAGACAGTACTACAACAGACTGAACTTTGTGGGTGTGGGAGGGAACCTACTTTATTAGAAAAAGTAACTATAAAGAAGTGCAAACCCAAGTTCGCATCTTGTGATTTTGTTTTGTATTGTAACCATTTATGTTCACCACACTCTTGTTTCTAACTTAAATATTTATTTATTCCTAAATAACCTACTTTTGTTTTATTACAAGTAGTCAGAAGTGTGTTGTGATTTTACAGGAGTGGTGATACAAGGTAGAACTAATCAACTCGGGCACACTGCCCTTGGAAGGGCAGAGGGGCTGGGATTTTTTATAAGTTGCTAGTGTCAGAGTTTAGATCTCACAGGGGATGATTCAAAGGGACTAGGTTACACCTATTATTAACTCTGCAAGGCAAAGCGAAGACAGAAGTTGAGTGCTTGCAAGGCTGGTGATTAGCATGTTGACACCTAGCCAGGCAAAGGAAGAGTCCCTCATGCTAAAGGCCAGGAGTAACAAAGTGACTCAAAGTCCTGGGTGCCTCCAAAACCATCAGTCAGGAAGAATTCTGGTTATATTATTCATATGCTGTATCTATTTAGGGAGCTGGGTTTAAAGTCAGCCACTCTCAGGAAAAATGAAAGTAAGCCACAATTTAGTTCTACTAGTGATTAAATCATCCCCTGCCCCTTGTTAATCTGAATTAGGTGAATATAAAAATAGCTGTAGAAAGAAATGAAGGAAGGACATAATGGACCAAAATCTTTAGTGATGTAAAGTTGCACCATTCCATTGACTTCAATGGTGTTGTAGCAATAACAGCAATAGAGAATTTGGTCACTGCACACAGAGTTTTATACTTCTTGTTCAGTTTGGCTGTACTAGGCTACTCAGAAATACACGTATATCTTTTAGTAGCTCTCTTCTTTTCTTTATGTTCTGGGTTCAGAATACAGATTCAGAGAAATATGGCTAAGAGATAAGGTGGGATGAAGGCCTACCTCACAATATCCAGTACAGAGTTCCGTAAAGCACGGTGCACAAGGAAATTTAAAATACACATGAATAATATGTCCTACTGAAAATGCTGCCTTAAATCAGTACATACACACAGCTTCAGTCTATCCAATTTTTTTTTATATTAATGGTATTAATGGTAAAATGTTAAAAAGTGGTGTCCCTAGTCTCCCCAAAGAGGAAAAGAGTTTATAGAATTTTTTAGGCTGCATCCATTTTTAGGCTGCATCCATTACTGGATGATTACACAGTCATGTCCCTAATAGCTTTCAAAAAAGTCATTCATCTCTTTGCCCAGCTGAATTGAGAATGAAAGGTCAAGGGCACGTGGGCAGGAGGTTTGGGACAGAATGTGGGAAAGAGCTGTTATCAAAAGAAAAGAATTGCTGATTTCTACCATAAATAGACAAAAGAAAATTCTGTTGAGATTCTTAATGTTGGTTTAATTCCATGACACCGTGGGCTAAAAGAAGTCTTTTATGTTCCTTAACAGTGATGAGGGTGATTGCAGATCATTAACAGCAAGTCTTTGAAGACTATCAAAGAGATTCCTTATAATAATAAAAACCAGATGTGTTAAACATTATTTTATGTTATGATAATGGATCTACTCGTGTTATTTACCTGTAATGTTTTTATATTTTTGACCTTATGATAAGTATTTAAGTCAATACATACGCTGAAAAAGAAAAGTTTTTTCAATGCATAGCAACTTCCACATAGGTCTGTTTTACTTTTTTTTCTGTAAATACAATGTGGAAAACTTGACCTAGTAAAATTGAGTGCTCAAAGAATGAAGGGATTAATTCTGCTTCCATATATCAATGACAGGACTGGATGCTGATACTAACTAGTTTAAAGGAACAAACCCATAAATTAATTTAGATCAGAAATTTATCTAAAGACTACTGCTCTAGACCTTGATTGGCAACATGTGGCATTTCTGAGAGTGCCCTTAGATGAAAGAAATTAGAATGAGAATTTCTGTTGTAGTATGACAATTATAAACAAATTATATCTAGGTCCCTTTCTGAAAGGGAGCAGGATATAAGCAGTATAGTCTAGTCACAGTGGGCACAGCTGGGCTGAGGTCTGTCCACCAGGGACTATAGTCGCTGGGCAGAAGTTGCAGGAATCTCAAGAACCAGGTTCTATAAGTAAGAGTCAGGGTCAAAGTCAGGCTGGAGTTGGAGACCAGAAATCAGGAGATCATGAAAAGTCCGGCATGGCAACAGGCTGAAGGCTGTGTGATAGCACAGATAACTTCCTAGGACAACTCCTGAGCTTAAATATGGCGCTTGGCCAATCAGTGGAGAATACTGTCACTTTGGTCCCTTGAGTGGTACTTCCTGTCATACCTACTTTGCATAGTGCTCCTTGGCTAGACCGCTACATTGTCTCCCAGGAGCACTGGGGGAATATCACCTCCCGCAGGTCCTTTCCCCCGCCCCCCTGTGCGTTTATTTTGTAAATACAGAAACATCACAGAGTAGAATGTACTGTATTAAGAAGCTTTGACATTTGACTTCCTTTGATAAGATTTATAAAAGCCTGATTTAAAACCCAGTAATGTCAACAGAAAGACACCCACTAACTTAAATGAAAACTTAGCTATCATAACAAGTGTAGGTAGCCTTCATTGTAGAAATGTTACAAAATAGTTTCCATATAAAGCTCATTTTCAGTTTGCTTGTAAATTATGTTCTCTCACACTCATAACTCTCTAAAATCTTCATCTTTGGAACTGAGTGCCTCAAGCATGGCTTCTGACTAAAGGTTTTTAATTTAAGCAAAATGCAGTAATATATTTTCCCCTTTCTACAGTTTGGTGCCTCTCAACAAAGTGTGTTCCCCTCCTGAGTGATATGTATATGCATATCAGAGAGCAAGATTTGGACTACAATAAAAAAAACAGTTTTTAAAAATTGTACTAACAACCAAAATTGAGATTCTCTTCCCATGCAGTCATCAATATAAACATACACCGAATAGTATTATTACAATATAGAGACTACCGGCCAAATTCATCCATGATATAACTCCAGTGACTTCAACAGGACATCAGGGATGAATTTGGCATAAGCTCTGTATTTTAAGACCCTTTTAATGACTAATTAGAATAACTGGCAGAATTAGGAAAACAGTTACTTGATTTACCTTACAAGTTATTCACTGACAATCACTTGGTTAAATATTTGGTGATATCAGGCTTTTTAAGACTAGTTTTCAAACTAAGTAAATTCCACCGGCAAGAATAGTATATGATGTTCTCAAAGTCTGTCTGAACAAATCATGCAGGTTAGCAAAACTACTCTGCTGTCTAGTAACCTTATTGATAGCTCTTATATGAAATATTCAGTAGGATTTGAAATAAGGAACTGTCCCAGTGTTTTACTGAGTCCTACTGTATTTTAAGCTGCCAAGGGATGAATAAATAAAACTTAGTTCTCTGTTACAGAATTAGAATCTGTTAGACTTCCTTTTAAAGGGTAGAAATGATCATATGAGTATATAACATGAATATATTTGGCACAATCTTTAGTCTCAGATGATAATTCTCAGCCTTTTAAATCTCACTGTCAACTTGCCTATTCATTTTTTAATGAAGCAAAATTTAACAGACCTTGGCTCTAGACAGGTATGAAGGTGGGTTAGGCATGAAAGATGGGATGAAACATTACGCAATGCAAAATATTATGATGATTGTAAATGGGAAATTATCTCTCTTTAACCCCCCCATTAATTATTAATCCTTACATTTATAGCAAATCCTCGTTCTAGATGCCTGGCTGATATGTCTTACATGCTCAGGGACACAATGATCAATAGACTGGGTTTGGGAAGAAATCTTCCCCCAGGTCAGATTGCCTGGTATGTTGGTCATTTTTCACTTTCCTCTGTAACCTGGGCATGGTTCAACCGCTAGAATCATCTGGGCTTATCTCAACTAATCAATTCCCTACTAGTTTGGGGACCTTGAGCAGCAGGATACCTCGACCTCCTGCTCTTTTCCCATAGCTCAGAGTTTAGTCTCCTGAAGAGTGAAATGCTTAACTAAAATGTTTGAGGTTAACAAAGGTGTATCTGGATGAAAATAATGACCACTGAGATACAGGAGGTCAAATCAAATGATTAAATGATCCCTTCTGGTCTTAAGATTTATTAAATTATAAATTATTCTTTATTATTTTTGAATATTTACACTGTGCTGAAAGAGCAATAGGTACTTTACAGACTGATATGACGAGAAATTCCTAGCCCTCTTCCTTCACCAACAAACGATTCCCATTAAGAAGACAGTGTTTACCAACATTAAAGACACCACAGTATAGTATCTGAGGTACTACTGCTCTTCTGAGAATAGAGAAATAGCTGTGTACCTGAGAAGCAGGAATGCACTAAATATTAAAATTTATCAACAATTAAACACCCAATGGACTTCCAAAAACATCCAATGAACTTTCAAAAGCACATTAAATGGTGACCAATATGTTTTACAGATAGCCCCACATCATTCCATTACAGATAATGGGACATATGTGGCTAAAGCCACTGCCCTGCTTTGAAAAAATCTTAACCTAAGTCCCCTGCCCTGCTTTGAAAATCTCAACTGTATATTTTTGTTGATTTCCAAAATTATGAGTGTCCTAATACACAGGCTCTGACCTGCTAATACAATGTCAGAATTGGTATAAATTATACCAAAGAAGCGCAAGACACAAAAATAAATGGATGGTTTTGGCTACTGTTTTTAAAAGTGGGAATTTTAAATCTGTGTTTCAATTTTTCTAGGTGAACCTTGGATCCCTGAAATGCTTCCAACACTCATGCACTATTCAGGCAAAGGTATTCCCTCATAAGTTACAATGATGCCCATGCAGAAAAAAGGCCAGGAGATTTGTAGCTGTGTGGAACCACTTGCCACTTATTGATTGTAAAAAGGCAGGAAAGTGCTGAAAAGATACGCTAGAATTAAGGCAGGAACAGTAGTCAGAGAGAGGCTTACCTCTTTCTTTGTGACCAGAGGAAAGATTTCTTCCCTCTACTGACCTTTAGCATGTAGCTCTGCCTCTTGGGGCTGTCAACATGATTTGCCTCTAGAAATACATCCCAGCATATCTACCACAGCATTATGAAATTTCGGAATACGCGAGAAGGAAGAGGAGAGGAAACAAATTATGCTAAGGAATCCTGTAAAAGGGTGCAGTGTCATAAATACTAATAGCTGTATAGCCAAGAGTACTGGGCTGCCTCTGCAATATAATAGTAAACCCGGAAACTCATGCTGGTGCTCAGGAACTAACAGCAAGGAGAGCACTGGATGGTGGTGTTAAACTAACAGTCAAGGGAAACTTTTCCTACTATTAAGTAAAACCTGCAGTTTCAGGCACAGGTCAATTACATCTCATGGGATATGAGATATATTCTTAACTTCTTGGAGTACGTGATTTAGCTCCCTGTGAGCACAAAAAAACCCAGAATGTGCACTACTTCCCAGAACATCACATGATGTAAAGGATGAAGGAAAACAGTAATATCTCAGTGACACCCACAGGAAGAGTAGCATCTGCCAATTTGTCACCATGCCTCTGCAACCTCAGAGCACACATGAACATATGGAGCACTCAGGCTTTATGCCATCAACCTACAGTGGGAAAGCATGGTTCATGCAAATCCACTCTGGATCAGTGTCAGTGGAAAAATACTTCCATTCTGAATGATTTACTGGACTCAGGTAAGAAGAGCCTTGTAATATGGCAAACTCTAGTAAAAACTGCTATCCACCACCAAACATAGCTTATCTAGTGCATCAGAGACATCAGAGTGTTTCTTTAGTGATTCCCTGTGATAAGTGCTGCGTATGTGATTATATAATTGCATATCTGAGATTATGAAACAATGTGTGAAACAGAAAATCCTTGCCCTCTGCAGCAAGGATAATACCGACAGTGCTGCCCAAACCCTGCGTAGAGCCCGCCCGACTGAGGGTTTTATTTTTATCACAATTAAAGCAGGCAGTGATGTAGTATGTGCACACAGCGCTTTCAGTGATCTGTATAGGCAGTTAGAGTGCTTCTTAGTACAGGAAATACATTACCAGAACCCTTAACAGGAGCTGCTTATACACATCTTGGAACATTGTGGAATTGTTACCAGCACGCACCAAAGTTTCAATTTCCTTGGCAAAATATTAATCCCAGGTCTGTATAAGAACCATGGAGATAGATGGTACAGTGCATAAATGCCCAGTCTTTCACCTCTCAAGAAATAAATTCAAATCCCCACTTGTTCTTCAGTTATATTATCTACATCACAATATGACAATTTGGTACAATTTCCTATATTTGTTTAGGGAAAGATTGTTTTTGAAGGAAAAAAATGAATATAGAAAAATTTCTTTCCTATCCATCTGACCCTGTAATCTAGTATCTGACTCATAATACTTTTTTGAGGTTCTAGGAAGGTTGCTGGGTGATAACCCACTGATATTTTGGTAGCAATAATGCAGTTATGGTATTAATGAAATATCCTGGTCCATTACAAATAAGAAGCAGAAAAATATAAAGTAGTGCAACTTCAATTCATTACTCATTGTTAGCATATAGCTACAAAATCTGATTTTACCTCAGATATTGCTATATTATGCTCCAATCCTGCAAACACATAAGAATAACTTTACAAATACAAGTAGTCTCATACAACCTAATGGAACTACTCACATCAGAAAAATAATGCACACTCTTGAGGTCTGGTCTACAGTGACAGTGAAGTTCGACATAATGCTAGTTACCTCTTATCTTCCGCAGCTTGCGTCTCCACTGCCAGAGCAGTAAATTGGAAAAAAAATGGAGCTGCAATTCGACCTGCTACCACCACTCGTGCAAGTGGCATAGCACTGCGGTTGAAATCTACAATTCGAATTTAGGTCCATGTAGCCAGACAGTAGCTCTAATCTTGCTTTTCCTGTTTCTCCAGTCTGCTTCACCATAGCAACCTAACTCCTCCCCTGCCTGCAGTCCCAGGAAGTTTTCAATTAATTCCTCTCTCTGCATGCACCACTGTGACTGTCTGTTGAGCCTGCAGCAGAGAAACAGCAAGGAAAGCTTTTCCTGCTTTTTTTCTTTAGAGAAGAGGGGAGAGGGAGTGAGTGGAGGATGACTGTCTCACCTTTCCACAAGCCCCTGCGCTTACTACCCACAGTGCAATGCATTTCAGGAAGTAATTTGAGCAATGGGGATGTGAGACCCCGAGCAAGCAAATTGGTGTGATCACTCACATTTGCCTTCTGTAATTTGACAGCCTAAAATTGAATTACAATCCCGCCCTCCCCTCCCGCAGGGTAGACAAGCCCTAAGTGTTTGTAGGATTGGGGCCAAATATTCTTAACAGCCTTGAAACTGAATATGGAACTGTTTGAGAATACATTTTTAGCATCTGTATTCCATTATTCATCAGGTTTCCTTTGCACTGATTGACATGCAGTGTGCAAGGAGGGTTTGATCAAAAGCCAAATATAAATAATCAGCTGGAGGTGTCTTGAAAAAGAGAATCTTGCCAATTGCAACAGAGGCATTATTTATTTTCTTGAGTGATGCTTAAGTTAGCAACACTAACTGTAACTGTGAAAATGCTACTGTATTTTAAATTAGTTACCTTTTCAATAAATATAAAGAAATGCTCTTAAAACAGGATTACTCTCTCTGGCTGCATCTACACTGGTAAATTAAGTCAACTTAAGCTTGGCTTAAGTCGACTTAATGTGCCCTGCGTCTACACTACACTTTGCTTAAGTCGACTTAAGGAAAATAAAGTCGACTTAATGAAAATTAAGTCGACTTTATTAAACCACCTTTCTAATCGACCTAAGGCTTAATTCGACTTTTTAAAGTCGAATTAAGCCAGTGTAGCCCTGGGGTAGCCCTAAGTCAACTTAGGGCTACCCCAGGACTACACCAATGCCCTCCCTGCCGGAGGGGGGCACAAGGGGAGCCTGGCATGCCCCCCAAAGGGCAGGGCATGTGGGCACAGTGTGACACTGTCTGGATTTAGGGAAGCATTTATGATATTATTTTCTATGGATATCTCATAAATGCTATAATCCATAGGAACTATGTCATGTTTGGTATCAATAGAAAGGTAGTAATTTGCTGGGAATGATTATATAGTTTATGTCTAGGAATTCTCTTTCGATTAGAAGTTAAGAATTTGATGTTATATCCATACTTTAACTTGTGTCCTTCTGGACAAATGCCTTAGGCCTTGTACACACTACAAAGTTATTGCGCGATAAAGCCCTTTAATGCGCAATAACAAACAGAGCGTACACACACAACTTACAGTTATTCCGCGTTAAGTCCCTTCTTTTTGCGCAAAATGTAAACCACCTAAACGAGCGTGGTTGCTGCTAACGCGGAATAGTTGTTGCGCGATTGCCAGTGTGTGTACGCTTATCGCGCAATGTGAATATAACGGAAATGGCCCACAATTCAAATTCCATCCCTTCTGCACTTCCGCCTGTACTCTATCGTCGTGACGTCATTTTTCCCGACCTCCTCTTCTGTCCCGCGAATTTTTGAATTCACCACTCTCCCTTCTGCCTCGCTGTTCGGTGCTGCTGCCTCTGTGTGCTTCGCTCGCAATGTCGTCGCGCCGCAGCAAACGAGCTCCAGCCTGGACAGCAGCAGAGGTGATGGACTTGATCGGCATCTGGGGAGAGTCCGCCGTGCAGTCACAGTTACGTGGCAGCCGGAGGAATTTTGACATTTTCGGTCAAATATCCAAAGCCATGACCGAAAAGGGGTACGAGCGAGACACCCTGCAGTGCCGGGCAAAGGTGAAGGAGCTGCGGATAACATTTCACAGAGCCAGAGAGGCTAACCGGCGCTCTGGCTCCGCGCCAGCAACGTGCAAGTACTATAAGGAGCTGGAGGCGATCCTGGGCGGCGATCCCACAACCACCCCGAACTGCACGGTAGACACCTCGGAGACTGCACCCCAAACAGAGAAGGAAGCAGAAGGCGACGAGGCAATTGTGGACGAGGAATCAGAAGAAGAAGACTACGAGGACGGAGAGAACGGAGCCACTGACCCGGGGAGCCAGGAGTTATTTTCCACCCAGCCAGAAACAAGCTCCACTGATTCCTTCTCCACGCCTACCCAGGAATCATCAGAAGGCAGCTCTGGTAAGTCCCGTTCGCAATGTCCTCTATTCTAGGTGCTACAGCTCAGCGTAGACATGGTTTTTTTGCAAGGGGTTTTTGTTTTCGGTGTCCTCAGTTCTGTTCCTTACAGAACTGTAAAGGTGTTACTAGCATTACTTAAAAAGGTCATCGATGTATGCCTCGATTTCCAAGTAGTCGTTCCCTTTCAACTCACTGAACGCGTCATCCAAATATTTCCAGAGTCTTCTCTTGAAATTACATGGTAGAGCATTCCTTTGCACTCCACCATTCAGGGACACTCTTCCTTTCAGACTCGCAAGCACTCCTGCGGGCAACATTGCTGCGCACAGTCCTGCAGCGTAAGGTCCCGGCTTGAAGTCGGCAACATGAAGGAGATGCATTCTCGCTTGCAGAGGCACTCTAAGCAGTGTGAGATCTGCCTCTATTTCAGCCATCTCGGGCACGGGATCAGAACTTGGTGTGGCAATAGTCAACTCTCCGTTGTACTAGCTCTGCAACCCGTACCAAGCTTTGGGAAATCTGTTACCGCCCCCCCATAGGTCCCCTCTTGTGTATTGAAGGAATGTGTGGGGAGAACAACATCATTTGCTCCTGACCGTGGCGAGAACAATAGCGGCATTCTACATTTTTCATATCTGAACAGGAATGACCTTCGGTGGACAGTCTACAGCTGCAGCTGAGCGTCTGAGGAGGATAAGGCGGAGGCCTCGCAGGAGCAAGGAAGACGTCTTCCAGGAGCTCATGCAGTTCCATGAGGCTTCTGCGAGGGAGACAAGGCAATGGAGGAGGCAGTGCAGGCAGGACAGGAGACAGAGCAGTGCGAGGAGAGAGCAGCAGAAGGATGCCCTGATAGGCATCATGCAGGAGCAGACCAACCTCCTCAAGACCATGGTCGGTCTGCTACAGGCTCGCACCCCCCATCATCAGCCTCATATGCCTTTCAGTGCATCCACGCCACATTCCCCCCCCAGACAGTTTTTAGACCACCATGGACATCCATGGTGTAACCCTAACAGAACCCCTCCCCCAACATATGTAGTTGAGTCCCGCACCTACACCCACCTTTAGTCCCTACTCCCCTCAAACCCGAGTTTTGATCAATGTTAATTAAATAAAGTTGAATCCTTGTTAAACTTAATCAGACTTTCTTTATTTGTTTCATTAATTTAACATTAACGGTTTTTGATTCAATGAATGTTTACAGGGGAAAAACACAAAATTTCTAAAGCTTAATTTTTAACAGTTGAAACATATAGGAAATGGTTAGTAACTATATTCAAAGGTACAATTTTAACCTACAGTACTAAAATGGGTTTTTAACGCATCCCTTATGCGAACTGCCCTTAGCTGCGCCCCCCGGATACCCCTCGTGTCTGGTTGCTGGTAGGCATTTTCCAGACGTTGTGCCTCAGTGGTCCAAGAGTTCCTGAATCTCTCCCCCCGGCTTTCACATATATTGTGAAGAACACAGCAAGCCGAAATAACTAATGGGATCCTGTCCTCGTGGAGATCTAGCCTGCCATACAGCGCTCTCCAGCGCGCTTTTAAACGGCCAAAGGCACACTCCACAACCATTCTGCATCTACTTAACCGGTAATTGAAACGCTCCTTGTCAGGATCCAACTTCCCGGTGTACGGCTTCATGAGCCATGGCATCAGTGGGTAGGCGGGGTCCCCAAGTATCACCACTGGCATCTCTACACCGCCCACAATTATTTTCTCGTCTGGAAAAAATGTGCCAGCATGTAGCCTTCTGAATAGTCCAGAGTTTCTAAAGATGCGTGCATCGTGCACCTTTCCAGACCAGCCAGCATTAATGTCCAGAAAGCGACCACGGTGGTCCACCAGTGCCTGTAGAACCATCGAAAAGTATCCTTTCCTGTTGATGTATTCAGAGGCAAGGTGGTCGGGAGCGAGAATAGGGATGTGAGTCCCATCTATTGCACCCCCACAGTTCGGGAAGCCCAACTCATTAAATCCTGCGATGATCTCCCTCACGTTTCCCGGGGTCACCATCCTCCTGAGCAGAATACGGTTGATGGCTCTGCATACTTGTGACAGTGCCACTCCAACGGTCGAGCGTCCAACCCCAAACTGGTTTGCGACCGAGCGGTAGCAGTCTGGAGTCGCCAGTTTCCAAAGTGCGATAGCCACACGCTTCTCCACGGTCATGGCGGGTCTCATCCTCGTGTCCTTGCATCGAAGGGCAGGGGCAAGCTCCTGGCATAGCTCCATAAATGTGGCTTTCCGCATTCTAAAGTTCTGTTGCCACTGATCATCATCCCACAGCTGAAGGACGATTCGTTCCCACCAGTCTGTGCTCGTCTGCCGGGACCAAACACGGCGGTTCAGGCTGTGTTGCTGGTCCGCGAAACTGATCAGAATGTCCGTTTGGTTTTCAATGCTGTCATCATCCGAGACCGAGTCATCCGTGTCATGCTCCGAATCATAGCCAAAGGCAAACCGCAACAGAATCTGGGCTGTGTTCACAATGCTGAAGGCAGCATTCAAGATCACAGCTGAATCCATGTCGATTCTGAAAAGGCAGTGCCGAGAAGAAGGTTGCTTCAATTTGAAATTCGCGCTCGTTGCTATTGGCAACCGCTGGGTAGCGTCAGTAGCGGAATGCACCACGGGAGATGATACTGGGGACTCTGGGATACGTACCCACAATCCCCTTCGCTTTCCTGGAGGACTGCGCTCAGAAGGGGGGGGGCTTTGTTCCGTTAGAGCAAGCATAGTGTGTACGCGATCTCGCGCAACAACAGCCACGGGAGAATTAATGCGGAAGAGGATTATTGCGCGTTAAAAATGGTAGTGTGTACATAGCCTTAGATGGGAGGGTGTGAACAACCATTGTCTCCTTAATGGCTCATCAGGATACTCCCTGGGACCATATCACCTGATAGATTTCTTAACATTAAGGAGACAATGGTTGTTCACACCCTCCCATTTAAGGCATTTGTACAGAAGGACACAAGTTAAAGTATGGATATAACATCAAATTCTTAACTTGTAATCAAAATAGAATTCCTACACAAACTATATAATCATTCCCAGCAAATTACTACCTTTCTATTGATACCAAACATGCCATAGTTCCTATGGATTATAGCATTTATGAGATATCCATAGAAAATAATATCATAAATGCTTCCCTAAATCCAGACAGTGTCACACACAGGGCTCTGCCTTGCCAGGATCCCTGTACCCCTTTGCCCCATTGTACACAGGGGGTGCCCCCCTGCCACCGTGGACCTGCCCAAGGTCCCCCTAGCCCCACAAAGTTGACCTAGAGCATCCAGTGTGGATGCTCTAGGTCAACTTTGTAAGTTCCCCTTTAAGTCGACTTTAATTTTAAGTGTAGACACACTAAGTCGACTTAACTAAGTCGACTTAAAGTCGTCTTAGTTAAAGTCGACTTAAAAGTGCAAGTGTAGACATAGCCTCTCAGATCATCTATGGAGCTATTCCTATAGACTTACTTATTTTGTCAACTGGGTTGTGATCTATCTTTAATAAAGGAGTGCTGCTTATGTGTCTTTTTTCACTGATTCCACTTAATATAGTAAGCTTTTCACTGTTCTTCATATCTGATTTATCTAAGTAATTTTATATATGTTTCATATGTTCCTTTGAAGCCAGAAATATATAGTGTTAGATTGAAGTGGAAAATTATTCATTGCTTTTCAACAGGCCAATACTTAAAGCACTTGCCACGTGTTTTCATTAAAGGAATATTTACAGAGATTCACCTACAATTATTAAATGGATCTACTGCACCTTTGATTAATGCATCTATTAGAGTTTAAATTTAACTCTAAACTGAACATGAATAATTGCATCCATCAGGTAAATAATTATGTGGGGCCAAATTTCAAATATGAGAACCCAAACTGTGCTTGAAAAAACATGTGCACATGCACCTTTCCTTGAAAAACCCCATTAGTAATGGCTTGCACAAACAAGTGTATATGTGCACCTTTACCTATACTGTGTGCATTCCTTTCTCATGCATATACATGCCTTACCCTGCACACTTAATTTAGTTTCTCACTTTTGACCAAGAATAAATGAGAGTCTGAAAGTGCCCTAATTCAACAATGTTTTTAAAGAGTTAAATCATGAGATGAAGGAATTTTCTCTTTTAAATGAGAGGATAATGAGAATGTGTAGGTAATAGTCCATCCTTTGAAATAAGCCTATTTTAATACAATCTGATAATTTTCCAGGTCAGGTATCCTAAAAAACATTTCCTAAGATTTTAGCATTAAAAAACTCCTTGATGCTTGTGAAATGGAACAAGACTTTCAGAAGTATTTTTAAATCCCCTGCCCTGTCCACCTAACCAGCAAGGAATTTTCTTTCAAAGTTCTCAAAGATACACATTACTAGATTAGGACATCTTGTTAAGAGAAATGCAAAGTTGCTTATAATTTAATAGTGGATTTCAACAGCTGGAATGTGCAAAGAAGAGTGAAGTTGCAATATATTAAGCCAGACATAAAAGAAGAAGAAACAGAACTGCTCTTGGAGCTTGACAACTTTTGATTATTAAGTTTAATGCAGCTTTGCAATGGAAAACACAGAACAAATTCTCAAACTTGGGGGGTGAAGGAGGGAAAGATGCAGGAAGAAACATTGATTAACAAGACATTTCACCCAATTTACTAAAATATTTACTTTGTTATAACTTTGTTATTATGTTAACTGTCTTCTTGTCATTCAAGCTATAGAACACATCTTTATTATTTATATTATTGTATCACCCAAACTGTATGAAGCTCAGGATAGGCACAACACATGGGAAAATTTGGTCTCTGTTCAACAGAGTTTACAATCTGAAATCACAGCATGTTTAAAACGACTCCATTTGGATCAACCTTGTGCACGAGACCAAGAGCAGGAATCCGCAAAGGGATCAGTGCAGGTGAGTTCGTTTGGCTGCAGAGTGCCAGTGAAGTCCATGGATTTAATCACAGAAGCCAACAGGAAAGAAATCATTGATATAAAGTGTTTCATGCCTCAGCTCTAAGATCTATAAGGCTAACATGCATTTTGGCTACAAATAAGTGGAATGTACAAACTAATTTGAGTTATGAAGGATAAAACCTGCAAGCCTATGCAGTCTCTGTCATTACACAGAAATCAGCACCCCATACTTCTCTATTTCATATTTTCTCCTAAGAGTATAGACACCATCAAGCTCAATTTCTTAAAAGCAGCACAAAGTAGAATATTTTTGAAAAATCCAGCATAACATGAAAAGCAACAAAACCAGATTAAGGCCTGGCTGACAGCTATGGTAAACTTATTTACGGATCACTGTTGGCATCAGCGGTGTCCCAGGTAAGGTCTGTGATACATTCTCAGCAGCAATTTAGGAATAAATGAAAAAAAAGTGGATAGTGGCAGATAACAGCAGGTCAGTGAATTTTTCAATTACCTGAAGACTAACTGCTAGAGCCGTGGGAAGAGTTTTATGCAATGTGCCCTCAAACTGCATCATTTCCACAGTTCTGAAATTCAAAAAACACTGCTGCATTCAGAAAGGCAGAGTTTCAGATATAATGCAACACATTAAGTTATTTGTTCAGGTCCCTCAAGCATGGGTAATATAATCCCATTGGGTATGTCACAAAATGTAGGGTAAGTATGTGGACTTGAACATATGAACATACAAAAACACTGTCAAATAACATTTTGGATACTTTGTAGAATCACCATTTGGCAGATTTTAAGAAATATCCTGTAACAACATACGTTAATAATATTCTCTCATGTTGCAATATTGATCATCAGATGACTGAGTTCAATTCAGATTAAGTATTGCCAATTTAAGGGTGAAGAAAATTCCCAGGTCCCACTGAAAAATCTGGCCCCAGCTGCCAATCTGGATCAATTCCTTTATCTACGCTCAAGGATGTGTACGCAGAAAAACCCTAAAGTTGTTACAACTTGTACTGCAGTGGCTGGATATCTGTGCTCCCAAGAGGTGCAAAGCCAATATGGCATTCAAGAAGAACCTATTTTTGCAGTAAAAGCTTTCTTGTTTCATTTAATAATGACATGGCAACTCTTCTAACATGTTCTTTGTATATGTTTATTTTTCTCTTTCACACATACTGTACACTACACAAGCTACTGTACTTTATATAATACTGCACAAAGGCAGCATGTATGCATATGCAAATAAATTGCACAATGGCTAATTTAAACTGTATCATACTGAAGTGAAAATATTTTAAAACAAAAATAACTATTTCCAGTTTTGAAGCAATATAAAGAAAAATTAGGAAAAATCAAGAATTAGCCCCATACTTCCCAAATGTTGTTCATCAGCTGCAAGATGTATGATTCAAACTTGCAGGTAATCCAGCATAGTTTCCCAACACATTTAAGAAAAAAGCCAACAGGACCCTGTATCAGTGATTGGAAGTTTACACCCAGACTCTTTCCCTGACTTTTCTCCCATCACTGCCGTTATCTTATCCTGAGGAAGTGTATAGGCAGGTTATAAAGCCAACAAGAATCTGCACTATATCTGTGATATAGCTAATTTTGGGGGTAAAATTTTCAGAAGCACCTAAGTGACACAGGAGCCTAAACTCCAGTGGAAAAAAATCAATGTGACTTATGCTCCTAAATCACTTAGCTGATTTTGAAATTCTACCTTATATGTAAATAGATACCAAACCCCAGACTTCACATACATGACAGTGTGTTACATCTCACTTTCATGAATGCCAAGTCACCAAATTAAGCGTACATTCTGAAAAGAACCCTTATTAAGACCTGCTTGAAAATCTAAAGCGGTATTTAACTTTTAATTTTCATTCCTTGCCAAAAAAATTATTGAAAAGCAGTAGTGGGCCTTCTCCAATTATTAGAGAGAGTTGATGCGATTTTTTCCCTAGTTAGAAAATTAATAAATTTGAAATTTGAAAATTAATAAAATTTCAATATGTAAAACACAGCATTTTGGAATTAATGTTATGCACTCTAAGACTGTCAGCCAACCAAGCAATGGAAGTGAATGTTACTTATCAATTTGTGGCAATTTCTGCACAACATCCACTTGTCACAAATCCTTTAGCGATCATAAAATCCCATGTCTTATTAAGGCTGAATACTCAGCCTACTATTTTAATAAAGGTTGAGTGTTAATCTGGGCATCTTTCTTTTGCAAATACTGTTTATTACAGAAAAACAACAGAGTCCTGTGGCACTTTTACAGCACCTTCAAAGCATCTGACGAAGTGGGATTTTCTCCCACGGAAGCTCATGTGATAAATAAACCTGTTAGTCTTTAAAAGTGCCACAGGACTCTGTTGTTTTTCTGCAATAGACTAACACAGCTACCCCTTTCGAACTGTTTATTATAGCCTCTCTTTCCCTCTCTCTATCCAAGGCTTTGAATCTGCTTAATTCACTGAGGGTTCTCTGAGGAATGAAAAGGAAAAAAGAGAAGAGACAAAATCCCCATGATTACCAGCAAGGTCTTTAGTCATCTACATTTACAAAATTACTTTATCTTGCACAATGTCATTGTCATAATATATTCTCTTACTGATGGAAATCTCTGACACTGTAGTTCTGCATTTCCAAAGGGGACACACACACAAAAATATCAAAATATTTGACTAGATGAAAGCTGAGATCCTTAATCATTGAACATCTGCCTACATTTACAGTAGGTCTTTAAACAGCACCCTTCTAATATTTCTTACAGAATAATTTAATTGGATTGCACATTGTTTTATAACACTAAAACTCAATTAGAATGGGAGCTGATGGGAAATAATTCTTGGTTTTGGCACTAAAATGAACTTAAACTAAACGATACTTTGTCTACACAATGAATCCATGTACTGAACTAGAAATTGCCAGGAAGACAAACATTTTACTGGCTTTGAAAATATGCCCTCAATTAAAATATCATTGAAACAAAAAGATGCATTAGATAGTTGCTTTAGCTGGCTGAACTTAACTGCTGTTGCACATTTTAAGGAAGTCATACAATCATATTTGCAAAACAAAGAAAGCCTGTATGCTCTAAATAACTCAGTGCAAAATGATGTAAACATGTTCATGGTTTAAAAAGGTCACAATTTCTCATTGTGTATTCAAAATATTATTCTCCTTACTGAACTGAAATACATTTCTGACAATGAAGTATTTTAAAATATGTCAGTGCAACAGGAACTAGTAATGGTAAAATTAGCAATGGTAAAATGGACCTTCATTTTTTATAATTCTATGTAGATGTGTGTGTGTGTGTGTGTGTGTGTGTGTGTACATATGTAAGTATACACAACCACAATAATTTCTCAACTATAAAATGAATTTTGTGTTTGCGTCTGTCACATGTGAGTGAGACATGGAATGCATGAGAATGTGATGTGGTTTTTATTAATAAACTTTGGACAGTTTATATTATTCTTGCTCATGAGCAGCAAAACCATGAGTCTGCCCATTCTGGATATTGAATCGGTGTTAAATTGGGGAGAAAATTCATAAAAAAGGAGGAAATATTTCTCTAACAAGTGAATTAAAGAAATGGTTGCTGTCTTGAGCTGTTCAGAGTTTTGGAAAATCGGAAGCAGACCTGGTAGAATTGGATTAGTGAGTAGAGTACCAGTCATGCAGTCAAAGAACCCAAGGCCGGATTATCAAAGGGGCTTTAGGGGCTTAAGCCCTGGGCCCTGGCCAAAAGGGGGCCCCAAGCCATAAAATACTTTGATAATCCACAGCCCCCCTGCTCAGTGCCAGCAGGGCAGGAGTGAGAGCGCTCCTATCCTGCTGGAGCTTTGGGAAGTGGGGGAGGGGGAAGGCCCTGGAGCCAGAGGGGGGTGGGGCTCTGTGCTCCCGCTCTGTCCCTGGGCTGGCCAGTTCGCTCCTGGGGGTGGGGTGGGCCAGAGCCTGATTGCTCCGCGCAGCCTGCGCTTGCTCTGGGCAAGCCTGTGGCCCAGCGTGGTGCACTTCTCTCCAGGGTCTGCGAGCCTGGGGTGCTGCATGCGGCCTGCTGTGCCATGCGCCAGCCACCCCCCCCCAGACTGGCTGGGGCGGGAGTGCTCTCGGGCCCCAGGGTCCACCCAGCGACGGGGGGGCCCAGGCTGGGGGCCCTGCGGCGGGGCGGCAGTCCAGGGCCCCGGCCGGTTAATCCAGCTCTGAAAGAACCATGACTGTCATATGAATATCACCATACCAATTGTGTGCATTATTATATATGATGTATAGTATATTTTATATTAGAAATAAAACATATAGCTAGTTGCTTGCCATGTCTACTTGCCTTTTATTCAGAATTGGCCATTCCTACTATTTCTACTTCATGACTGCTTAGTCCACAGCCTACATCTTCTCTGTCTAGACAGCCATCCCCACTTTCCTTTGTATCTGGGTGGCATAATGAGCTTCCTGCCTCATTGGGTAAATAGAACCCACTTGCCTTTTTTCCCCAGCAGAATCGACATCTGCACACATGGTGGGATGTTTCATACAAACACTACCAGTCTGTTACAGATAGAGTGCATTACTGGGGTGGGGGTGGCAGGGGATGGGACTGGGGGCACTGAGGTCTCTGAAAACAGAAAGAAAATCATTCCTACAGAATGAGAGAAGCTTACACTGCACTTAACTCTTTTCCACGAGCGCATCTATATTGCCAGTGCCTTCCGGATTCACTACAAGTCATGTGAGATGTGGTTGCCTCAAATTACAAATACGGGGGAGGGAAACACGCACATTAATCAAAGCATGCGAAAGCATTTCTAAATTTGCACTCTTAAATTGTGGTATACATCTTTTTTATATGCAAAGTAAAATGAGAATAAAGCACTAGAAAGAATGAGAATCTGTAGTAATCTGTACAAAAGACACAAATGTCAGTTTCACAACATATTAATGAACACCCTTATGCTTTATAAAATGTGCTGCCCTACTGAAAGAGTGCAAGCTGTATTAGTACTTGAAAGAAACATGTAATGAAGCCGCTTGAGGCTACAGATAAATAATAGATGATGCTTTTCCCAAAGGAGAAACATCAAGTGCCTGAAAGCACACCAAAAATGGAGAAAAGCCATGCTAAGAAGTGGAACAGAGCTAGAATTTCACATGAAAAGAAAGTGCTCTTCTGTTTAAATTTGTAATGTTGTCATGATTATCAGATTTCTTGGTCAGTGCCCACTCCTGAGGTAAAATAATCATTGACACATTTTCATGTGCTACTCACACTATATCAAAGGGCAAACGGAGAAAAGTAAACCTCTAGGGTTTAGCATAGAAAATTTTCTCATACAGTTGTATTAGTCAGGAAGTTCCTGCACACTTGAACATCCATGTGACACTGTAGCTTAATACAGTATCAGGGAAAACTTGCAATCTACACACTGCTTTAGTACTTCTAAGACAGACCACAATAGTTAGCAGCCAACCTTTTGGGGTCAGGCAAAGATTCCTCCACCGAACTTACCACAAACAGCCTAGGTTCAGGACTTTGCTATGTGACAGACGGATTTCATATGCAGTACATAGTAAATGCCATTTTCAGTCTACTCTAGTGCTCTCTAGCTTCATTCTTTTTAAAAACAGCTTCTACATTCCTGAATGAAAAAAAAAATCAGACATATGGGAGGGTAAAACCATTTCCTAGGTCTTTCAGAATGAAAAGCTAGAAAGTCTCTCTTGTTTCTACATAAAATACTGTTGTCAGAATACCTTCAAGTTAGAAAGTTGCTAAAGGGGAACCCCTCCCTCATTGGATTGAGACTATTTTGCGAGGAATGATCCTGTAACAGCGCTGACAGCGATAAAAGAACTACAGGATTACAAGTGCCAAGTATTGAAGCAGCATGAATCAGATCCCTTCCCCTCCAAATCATGAGATTTTAAAAAACAACACATGGGGTAGGGGGAGGTTTTCAAGCCTTTAAGTTTTAAGATGGCAGTGCACCTGATAAATACCTGTGCCATGGCTATCTGTGCTTGAGACAGCTGAAGGTAGATTAATTAAGGGGTCACAAGTCAGAAGATCAGATTATAAACAAAAATCTCCCAACTCCTGAACAGTACACGTTCAAATACTACTCCTGTAAAAGTGACCTTTGGCAGTTTGTCAAATTTTCACTTTGAATTGTTGTGTTGTGACAGACATCAAACTGCAGGTGAAACATGGAACTTGAACGAGCCCACCAGACTGAATCCAAAGAATACATGCCCAAGTTTGCCCATGAAGCAAAGGTGCTGAATGTCACACAGTTTTTCATGTCATTCATTCCCTTGCCAAGGCTGGATGGCCATACAGTGTATTCTTAGTACATGCTGTGTCCAGCTTAATTTGAAATGGCTCAGGTGATGGGAAGACCATTTCAGAGTCTAAAACTGTTAGGAATTCAGATTTAATGCAGCTACTGCCTTTAATAAAATAGCAATTGGAAAATTTGAAGCTGAACTATATTTTCATTTATTCACAGATAACTCATTTCCGGCAAAACCAGCTATTCAAACTGAACAAAACTTCAGGGCAAACTAATAGGCTCTCTCAGTTTGATTCTAACCTACAATATATGCCTTCTTGAGAATTTTTGCAGATGGCATAAATGTGCTTTACTTTTGGCCTAGAAAACAAACAGGATCAGTCTAGATAGATTGGGAATGAGCTTTCCATATATCTAACTCAGTTTCCTTTCTTATTCCTATGGGATGCTGAATGGTCCTCTGCAAACAGCTTGGGGTTTTGGTAAAAAATGTGGAGAAAACAATGGGACAGATCTTCAGCAATATTAAATTTGCATAGTTGTAAGGATCAGTGAGACTAAAACCTAGGCCTGCCCGGCCATTAGACAAACAACATCCCCACACTGCCACCCAGCAAGAATTGTAATCTGGCTAGTCCTTGTGATCCATAATTTTCAGAGATGTAATGCTACAGGAAGTTCAGCCTCAAGTGACTTGACTGACAATGGTCTTAGTGATCCCTGAATACCTGGGCCCTACTTAAACCCCTGGGACATACCAGGAACTAAGTGCCCAGGCACCTAGCTAGCTGCCATGAGTGTACTATTCCTGAACTCCTGGCACTGACCTCAGCTCTGACTTGGATTCTGACTTCCAATTGACCCCTGGAACTCCAATCTGGACCCTAATATCTGGTACTGACCCTCGGCCTGATTCCTCACTCTGCCTGTGACCCTTGGCTTAGCTCTGACTTGGACTCTGGCTTGACTCTTGACCTTGACACTGGCTCTGACCCTTGGCTTCAGTTCTAGAATCCCAAGCTCCTGCAGCTAGTTCTGGCTATACTTCTGCAGGGTCCTGACACCAGCTTCTTAGACTTCAGTGTACTGAATTACAGGTGTTGAGGGTTTGGCCCCATACTTTTCTATTTGTTCAATTCTGTCTTCAGTGAGTATCTGCACCTTCAAAGTTTCTCAACCCCCCATTTAGCCATATTCTGTTTAAACCAACAGATAATATTACTCAGACCAGAAACAATATATGAAATCCTGGCTACAACGAAGTTAAGAACAGAACTTCTATTTACATCAATAGGAATGCATAAAGACTTTATTCAAAATGTTCACTGCAACATTAGCCACGACTCTGATATCCTACCCCCATGTTTAGTACAAAGTTTTATTGATTTCATGAGATTTATAGTTGAGAATGAACAAAGTATCAAACTTACAACGCTAAATAAACTGAAAACACCAGCTTTTTCCAGTGGCTAGCATCCAGTCCTGAGAGTCAGGAAACTTGAATTCCCTTCTTGACTTTGCTACTGACTCCCTGATAAGTCACTTAATTTTATTCATTTGTAAAAATTAGGATTCAGAGTTTGAGACAGGGCTTTCACACAGCCTGAGTTCTTATTAGAGCCATATTTGGGGTTGGGAAGGAATTAAGTCTATGAGTAATCCTTTGAAAAGATCTTGTTCCTAAACTTCTTTCTATAACATAGACTAGAATAATTGTACATATACTTACCTTATGGATGCCACAGAATAAAATATAGATGTTCAAAATGACTGTCATATCCAAAAGTAAGTTCTGGAAGCAGCACATACTTGTTACCCCCAGGTGAGCACATGCCCATGAGTCTACAGAACCTTGGCTAAATCAGCAACAGCAGCTTTCTAAAAGACCTCTTGCCAATCAGTGCTGTTTTACCTGCACATTTAATATTTTTATAAGAATAAATAAAGAGACTGATGTATTTGAAGATGGGAAATATCTGCATGTCCTACTATTTGCTTAAATGCATGTCCTACTATATGCTTAAGTTAATGCAAAATAATAAGATTTTCAACATGTCTTGCTAAATTATGTGACCCTGCTCAGGGCTATCATTAGGGGGAGCAGGACCCAGGCCCAAATTGTCCTGGGGGGCCCCCCACCCCACCCCACCCCACCCAGGCCTCCCTGCCTCACCCTACACTGGAGGCAATCCCAGGCCCCTGCCGCTGGCGGGGGCCAGCCCCAGCCGTGGGGCAGGCCGGCCCAGAGAGGCTGGGTCCTGCACACCCGCCCCGCCCTTGGGATGGTTGCTCCGCCCTGGGGGCGAGGAGGGCTGGCCCAGAGGACCAGCAAAGTTCTCCCGCCCTGCCCCGCTGCCTTTGCCTCACTGCCGAAGCCAACAGGGAGCAGGGCGAAGCAAGGCTGGGAGAAAGGGGGAGACCGCGGTGCAGGTCCCGCACTGCCCCGCTGGGAGCAGGACAGCACAGGGCCCACATAACTGCGGGACTCAGGGTGATTGCCCTGTTTGTCCCTCCTGACCCTGCTGAGTTGCACAGTTGTTCCACTGTTGAAACAGACATACAGTTTCTTTTCTTTTCTTTTCTTTTCTTTTTGTAATAATCCCATTTACAACTGAGGCATAAAGAGATTAAGTAAGTGGCCAGTACCACAGGCTGATAAACAGAATTGGAAATAGCACAGTCTCCTGATGACCAATCCTGGGTCCCATTCTGTGACTCTCACACTGGCATTCAAGTAATGAGTAGCAATTGTTATTCACAAACACCTAGAATGAAAGAGTAACAAATAAAAATTTTCTCACCAAATCCCCCTTTACTTCATAGGTATTTTAAATACACTGTAATTTGCCAGCCACATACATTTGAACAAAACCAATACTGCCTCAAAAAATGTACTAGCAAGATGAAAACTGGCTGGAAAATGTAAAATGTCAAAAAGGAAAAAAAGGTCACAATTTTCCACTGAAAAGTCTTTTTGGTCAAAAAACCAACCAACCAACAACAAAACAAAACGAAAGAACCATTTGGCCATAAAAGAAAATGGCTTGATTTGGAAGTATTATCACACCGCTTAATGGGATTTGTACTTTTGATTCTTCATGCTTCCTTCTCTTCTACAGACTCCAGGCTTTGGCTACATCTCCCATGTAGATCTCTCAAAAGCCTTTTCAATTTTTCAATGTTCATTTTTTTGTCAAAAGTTTGCTAGGAAAGAAGACCTTTTCTTGAAAAATTTTGTGGAAAAAATATTTCAATGGAAAGTTTTTGATCAGTGAAAGTCAAAACACTTTTTCACCACTTTTGAAAAGGTACAACCAATGAAAACACTTTTCAAAAAGCATTTCAATACTGAACCTTATCCTCAGCAATTAGCAATGTATGGAATGGAACACCAAGTGCCATAAACAGAATGCTTTTAACTAAATCATAATTAAATTTACATGGAAGTGCATCAGCTATATTTGCATGTGCAATCGATTGACAAACCACAGCTGGGAAAAGTTGAACCTGTTATTGCACTGCAAAATCAACATCCAGCTCTTCTCCAGATCTGAGTCCTTCTGTGATCCTCTCATGCCACTGCACAATACACTTTAGAATGGATTTTTAGGGGCAGTTATTGATCACATTTAATCATGCAGCACAAGCACATCTTTTGAAAATGTAATCCTCTGTTTTGACTTAATTGCTTAGTCTTCCTCTTCAGCTTATCAACAAAGACAAAAGGTAAAAAACTGCATACAGAGTACCAGACTAGGTGCTCAGATACAGTGGTGATGTTCATGGAAGATGAATCTAAAGAAAACAGAATAGATTTTTTCTAGAATTGCAGTGTGGGGCAGGGTAGGAGTGAGAGGGAATGGGTTAAGGGACTTTCAAAGCAAGAAATCTTCCCTCCTGCTCCACAAGTTAAATACAATCCTAATCCTTGTGCACCTAAGGTCTGATCCAAAGCCCACTGAAGTCAGTGAGAGTCAGACTGGAGCAGACTTCCCAGAGTGTGCAAGAAATGAATGGAGGAGGACAATGATCGTACCTCTTTTCAGCATCAGCCAACAAAGCTGGAGCAATGAAGGCACCGTGCCTACCTCAGATACTATAGCTCAGGGGGTGGTCATGTATTGCCCAGCCCTTCACTGATCCTGCAGTACAGAAATAGTCTATATATTTGTGTTAGTGTATGTTTAGTTGCTTATATAACAGAAGCCAATTCTCTGAGTGGGAGGATGGAAAGTCAATTAGTTGAGGCTCCCTTAAGAGGCAAAACATTCATCTCACCACCAGGACCTTTATAATAATATCCAATGCCTATCTTAATTGATCTAGTTCTGCTTCTGCTCCGGTGTGTCTCAAAGTTAAATACCCAAAGTCTTTTCCAAAGGATTAGTAAAAGAAAATCCTGCTCCCATTTCCTGTTTTGTTTCTCTTCTCTTAATTGGGAACACAATGTGGCTGAGTAGTTTGCATGAAAGCAAGTGGCAGATAAGTATATAATCACAGTCAAGCACGTACGAGCTGTATCTTTTTGTAACACTTGCACTTTTATTAATTCTCAAAGTGCATAATAGATATTCTTGAGATGGTTCTGGCTATTTATAGTTCCAGTATTCTAATAAGGAGCACACAAAAACATGTTTTTTTGCAACTATCATAGTCCACTGTTGTTACCATGTATTTAAAAATAGTTGATGTATAGACACTGGGTTGGTAGAAACAACTTGACAAAAAGAAGAAAAACCAAAACCTGTCATCAAGGAAGAGCGTCTTAGCCAGTTCAAGAATAGTAAGGTCAGGAGGCAGACAGACTTGCGTAACAGTTTTACACTCTTGCCAGCTAATGCTTCCTAAGCATTATAAACTTCTAGCTAAACTGACCCATGTGATATAACAAAAGCTCTGTTGAAAGGAGCTTTTATCCTGCAGACAACACAGAGCTGGACAATCTCACGAATTCCAAAACCATCTGATTCACTCTGCTACCACTGAGGTTACCCCTCCTCTGCACAGATTTCTCAGCTGGATTCCTGCCTCTCCAATTCCCCCTCCAGCCAAACTCAGACTGACTTCAAGAGACGGACATTATTCTAATATAATGGAGATGGAGTGTCTCATAATTTGAAATGAAATATATGCCAATGAAGAATTGAAAGTGGTGTTCTATTTCCGGTTCTAATAATTAGTATTTAATAACACTGCTCCCTTATTTATTTTTACAGTTCTGAAGAGACAGTGAAAAACACTAATAGAGTACTCTAAGTAATTAAAATACTCTATATAAGCAGTATCAAAGAGCTACAAGCTTCTCTTCCAAAGTCAATAAAAACAAGTCCCTTGAGATTTCTGACGAAGTGGAACTTCACCCACGAAAGCTCATGTGAAAAATAAATTTGTTATCTTTAAAAGTGTCACAGGACTTGTTTGTCTTGAGACTTAAGACACTCTTCACACTTACACACATACTTGCACGGGCACACACACACAATGTTATAGAATATTGATACCACAGTTTTCATTAATTAAGGAAAAAGATGAATTGACTTTGAAAGATTTTGGATCAGATCTTAACTCCATAGGTACTATAGTATGTAAAAGATCAGAAGTCTCTGAATTGCTGGAGAAGGAAAGGAAGATATGATGGGAAAACCTTTTATTTTCCATTCCTAATGAATCTTACCTTATGGTCCTCACAAAGGACACACTCTGGCCCTACTGAAGGCAGTGGAAATTTTGTCACTGACTTGAGAAGGAAAATAATTTTAGACAAGTGTTTAAGCATGATGCTATGCATGTTATTAAACCTGGCTCAGAATAAATTATTTTGGAATTGGTTATACACTTATGTCCATTAATACACAAGACAAAAGATACCATAAGGGAAAAAAAACAACATTGCTGATTCGAAACATGCAATTTTCTTTTCCAGTAGGAAGAGATTTAATAATTGACATGAAAACATGTTCAAGAAGAAACATTGTGCACACTAAAATGTGTTAAGTAAAATTCTTATTTCTCTGCATAATAAATTATCATTTTCTGAAGAGAAATATTATCCATTGGTGGTGAGGGAAGTGAGTTCAAGTCATGCCTTTTAATTCCACTTAAGGAATTTTACAATCATACAAAAATGCATTCTGTGTACCACTGCATAGTTAAAAACTTTTAATGGAGTATTATATTGAAGCACCAGGGAAATCAGAGCTAAAGCACAGAAATGTAATCCTGCAAGACTCTATGAAGCTAATGACAATGATACATTTTCTATCAAGTCATTTTTTAGACCAAGTTAAAGTCATGATACACTGGAATAGGGCATTGGAATGAAAGCGTCAACTCAACAATACAGTGATCATTGCACTAGTATTAGGATGCTGAATATATATTATGGAGATGGGTGAACTGATAAAAAAAATAAGATTAATTCAAAATATAAAAGGAACTTTTTTTCTGATGGCTCAAAATATTTGGCTTCCTATTCTAATTTTTGTTTTTTGAAAGTGATAATATACAACAGTTCTAGAAAGTAAAGAATATCTCATCTGAATGAAAGAATTTCTACTGACAGAATTTAGGTAGGCAGAAAACAATCATGCAGTTTGACCAGGCCACCAGAACTAATACTCTTTCTCTTGAAGAAATCACTAAGGTATTTTTAACAAGTGCATCCACAAGAACTTTTATAAATTGACAACACACATCCACAATTAAGCTATATATTTGCAAAAAAGTTTAGAGAATGCTTCCTGATGAGATACAACATTTTTTGCTTGAAGAATTGATGTTATCAATTCACTTACTATGAACACAAAGCAGCTAAACAGTTTAAGCAACCTGTCCATAAATACAGAAACACCAAAGAAAAAAGAGAAGGGTATTCTAGAGACTCCCAAATGCACACTGCAGAAAACCCAAAGGGTAAAGGTAAAGCAGTTTTCTAACAGTTTTCTGCCACCATTATATTAGAAATCCAATGAGACCCTTATCTTGACCTTATGCAAAACCTGAAGGAATGTACCTATGAAACAAAGGTGCATCTTTGAAATTATTAATTTAATCAGTGTAAGAATAGATGGAAATCTTGCCAATTGAGTTTTTAAACAGGCACAGGTTATTAAAAGGTCAAACATTTCTTGTATATAACTCAGCGCTCTCCAGCTGTGCTAGAATGCAGCCTCTTTGCTTGCTGGTGAGAAAGGGAGCTGACTGAACCCAGCAGGGGAGATTCATTTCTGTGTTCCTGGCCAGCATGACCAAATGCAGCCCTCCTCACCCTAATGGTCATATGCAGCAGGAGCAGGGTTGGAATCATACCTGCCTTGCTTCCACGTCCCAATTAGTTGATGGTTGCCTTAATGGTTAAATACCCTCTGGCACATTTACAATGAAGGAAAAATCCTTGAGATGCATGAATGAAATCAGGAAGGTCAAAGCACATTTGGACTTGCACCAAGCAAGGGACAAGAAGTATAACAAGAAGGTTTTCTATAGATATGTTAGCAATAAGAAGCTGGTCAGGGAAAGTTTGGCCTCCTAGCTAAATGAAAGAGGCAACCCAGTGACAGATGATGTGGAAAAGGCTGAAGTACTCAATGCTTATTTTACCTCTGTCTTCGCAGACAAATTCAACTCCCAGACTACTGCAATGGACAACACAGAATGGGGAAGAAGTGAGCAGCCCTCAGTCTAAAAGAACAGGTTCAGGACTATTTAGAAAAGCTAGACATACACAAGTCCATGGGTCCGGATGCCATGCATCTGAGGCTGCTGAGGTAGTTGGCTGATGTGACTGCAGAGCCATTGACTATTATCTTTGAAAACTTGTAGCAATCAGGGAAGGTCCCAGGTAATAGGTGGGTGGTGAAGCACTGGAATGGGTAACCTAGGGAGGTGGCAGAATCTTCACTTCAGAGTTTTTTCAGGGCTGATTTGAGAAAGCCCTGCTGAGATGATTTAGGTGGGATTGGTCCTGCTGTGAGCAGGGTTGGGCAGATGCACTCTTTCCAAGCCCAATCTACAATCCTTCCTGTCCCCTGCGAGGCTGTTGGTAGTTCCCAGAGCACAGGTGTCAAGCAGTAATTAAGAAACTGAGGTGGGTGGCTTTTAAAAGTTCCTGCTGGGTGCCGGGCACCAAAAAGATAGACATCAACATCTCCTTTCACTTCTTTGGGATTAGATGAATTGCTGCAGTTTCTTTATTACAGATGGACATCTTTGCTCTGGGTTCTCTCCGCAGCCTCTTAGGGGTTAGAAAGGATTTTTTCCCTCATTATAAATGTACCAGGGCATGGCATGACTTTTTGTAGTAGAGGGTTTAGGGAGCTTTTATCTGTTTTGTCTGATTTTATCTGAGTGGCTGGGATCTCAACTTGATTCAACAATCTGAAGTCACATGTATGGCTGAGAATCAACTGGACTTGCCCCAAAGACTGATAAAACTGAAATACTCCATCTACTTAGAGTTTATTAAGATAAAGAAAGTGAATTTCTGGAAAGAGTTAATAGCTGCCATGTTCAAAATTTAAATAATTCTAATAGTTCACCCAGATTATTCAGGCTGAGGCTGTGACATGGTGAACATGCTTTGTCATTTTAGAAACTAACAACTCTGGAATCGTAGTGAGCACATCACCTTGTATTCAGAATTTATGAAAAAAACACTAATGGACAACACAGAATGGGGAGGAGGTGAGCAGCCCTCAGTGGTAAAAGAACAGGTTCAGGACTATTTAGAAAAGCTAGACATACACAAGTCCATGGGTCCGGATGCAATGCATCTGAGGCTGCTGAGGTAGTTGGCTGATATGACTGCAGAGCCATTGACTATTATCTTTGAAAACTTGTAGCAATCAGGGAAGGTCCCAGGTAATAGGTGGGTGGTGAAGCACTGGAATGGGTAACCTAGGGGGGTGGCAGAATCTTCACTTCAGAGTTTTTTCAGAGCTGGTTTGAGAAAACTCTGCTGAGATGATGTATGTATGTGGGTTTGCAATTCATATAGCATTTGTCTGTCACCTATTCATAGCACTGTTGCAACAGCAGGTGATGTGAGTGACATTTATTATTCAAAAGTGAAAGAGGAAGTCATTTATACGTGCTACTCAGCCACTAAAGAAACATATTTTCCTACAAATACCCAGATTCTAAATAATTTAGGAAGTTTTTTATTACGTGCTACACTGATCTATATTTTCCAGGGGAGTTTATGTCTGTTCTAACAGCAAGAAAAACACAGGATTGAGATCATGTCTCTCCTTCTGAAAGGCTTGTTTAATTCAATATCAAGTTTTCAAACTGACTTCGACGGGCACTGGGTCAGCCTTGGGTATTTCTTTCTCGGAGGATAAAGTTGACATTTCAAAATTCAGTTAAGAAAAAATCACTGTTGGAATAATATTGTCACCATCTAAATTCTGTAATGAATAAGAATGTCATATTTCTCACATAACATTTGTAAGTAACACACTGATGAAGTGGGATTTTCTCCCATGAAAGCTCATGTGATAAATAAATTTGTTAGTCTTTAAAAGTGCGACAGGACTCCTTGTTTTTTTGTTTAAAGAAAGTCAGTCACATGTTATGTCCCTAAGTTGGAATTACTTTAAAACAGCAGCCATCACACCTTAACAGGACTTCTCTTCATGGCATTTTCAAAGGTGGGTTCAAAGATCTGCAAAAACATCCAGGTGTGGAAAATGTCCACGTGCATTCACAAAACTATTTCAAGTGCACTAATGGGTGTATGTGTAAACCACTGGGCAGTAGGTTTTACCTGTCTCTCCGTCCTATGCTTGATCCATACAGGATGCATGTCAATTTCAAACCACAGCTACAAAGTCTGGCTCTTCAGCTAAAGCAGTAAAGGTTGATACTTTCAACTCTGAACTGCCTTAATTCAATCCCCATATCACCCCCTTGCTACTTTCAGAAGCATCACAATTATAAATACAGAAACATTAAGATATCCTAACTTCTATTTTGATTTGCTGTTACAGCCTGAACTGACCCTATGTCATACATTTCCCTGCATTTAATTTCCTCCCATTCTGTAACTTTCCCATCTTCAAAATGTCTGACGAAATGGGATTTTCTCCCACGAAAGCTCATGCGATAAATACATCTTAGTCTTTAAAAGTGCCACAGGACTCTGTTTATTTTTCTGCAATAGACTCACATGGCTACCCCTTTGGAAATTAAGATACACAGCATTTATAAAACTCTAAAGCATCTGAATTTACAGTGATTAAAATAATATAGGCTATATAATAACTTGGCCTCAGTAAAATTCTCCAAGTGCATCTGTTTACTGTTATTCTTAGAAAGACAACAGAGTCTGTTGTCTTTCTACAATAGACTAACACGGCTACCCCTTTGTTATTCTTAGAGTGAGTTGTCATCACAGGTTATGTCTACACTTACTAAAATTAATTTGAATTAGTTAGTTCGAACTAACTAATTTGAACTAATTTTAGTTAGTTCGAATTAGCTTAATTCGAACTAGAAAAAATTAGTTCGAACTAAGCAAGTGCCATGAATGAATTAGCGATCTCCATTGATTTCAATGGGCCGGTTGGTTCGAACTAAGCAATTAATTTGAACTAACATGGCCACATTGGTTAATTCGAACTAACTAGTTCGAATTAACCCTTAGTTCGAATAGGCGATTCGAACTTATTAGTTTGAATTAAGGAAGCCCTTAATTCGAACTAATTAAAGCCTAGTGTGGCCATGGCTTTAGCTAGTTCGAATTAAGCTTCCTTAATTCGAACTAACTTGCCAGTGTGGACATGGCCAAAGGTACCTAACTTGTCTGTAATCTTCGGGTTATTTTACATAAGAGTACTTATAAGATTTGTATTCTTTTTCAGTTAAAATACATATTTTTCTTCTTGAAATGGTTTTTGTGGATAACATTAAAATACGTATTTTAACTCACAGAACATCATTCTATAACATTCACAGAATTGGACTAACAAAGAATGAGAGGTGTGTACATGCTCTAAGGGCCCCATCGAGCTGAAAATACTGATGACCTTTTCTGCTGTACATCCTGGCTCAGTGGGAATCTGGCCTACCCAGCAGAAAGGTCAGCATGTCATCAAAATCCTCCCCTCCCTCAGCATCCCCATACAAAATAAGTAACTCATCCACCATTGCAAGTTATGGAATCTCTCAAGAGCTCATGTTGCAAGACTTGCATGCTTAACGGTTCCTTTTCAGGTTTCTTTCAAAACTCACTTCTCACCATGTGCCCTTGAATCAAACAAGAATTACAGTAGTTCTGACACCTAACCTTTGCTGAAATTATTCTCCTATACAAGGGAGAAGGAAGTTTACAGTACTGAAGGATGTATTAGATATTGCTGACAATTAATATAATCTCTTTTTAACTTCCTTAGTTAAGTTTCAGTCCTCGGGTGTCCAAGAAGGAAAGGGCAAGTATAAAGTATAAAGATGTGAATAAACCTCAGCCTAACCAACAAGAGATTGCAAAAACTCTGGGAATATTTATATTCGAAAAAGGAAAATAACTTGAGTGCATCACTCAGAAGAGTGCAGTGAATGTTTCATACGTGCTGTAAACCAGTACCTGAAAGCACATCCCACCAAACTCTGCAGGTGTAAGAGACTAATGGAACCTAAACCTTGATTTGGATCCAATTCTTGTTGCTGGCTCCATTTTTATTGGGTAGAATCAATACTATAGATTTAAACTCCAGAGATTTGTGTATTTGAAGTCCAGATCCAATTTTGATAATGGGGGCCCAGCTCCAGTGAAAAATGACCAGTAATTCAATGACAATAAAATTTAGACTAAAGAAAAGAAAAGGAGACAATCTCTGAAAATCACTGTGTTTAGCAGGCTAAGTCAAATACTGTGGCTGAATATTTTTTAAAGAGCAGAAGATCACAATCAAATTAATCTTGAATCTAAATCAAATCTTAAATCTTACTTTGAGATGTACACTGATCATCCGGTACATTGTGGCCTTTTCAATAATCTACACTTATCTACAAAAGATAATGGATGCCTCTTAAAACAACTTCTCAGACTTCATGGATGACTGTCTAATGCATCACAGCAAATATTACCACCAGAAACTGGAATATAATGTCACTAGTAAAAGTTTATTCAGTAGGGATACTATGTTCAATATTCCAAGTCCACCAAGGTAACAGTTTTTCTTATATCTACTGACTCGACTTGCAATGGAATGATGTAATGGAAACCTATGGCTATGTCTACACTTGTTCATTTAAGTCGACTTTAACTAAGTCGACTTAACTAAGTCGACTTTAAGTCGACTTAGTTAAGTCTACTTAGTGCATCTACACTTAAAATTAAAGTCGACTTAAAGGGGAACTTAGAAAGTTGACCTAGAGCGTCCACACTGGACGCCTAGGTTGACTTCTAGGGGCTTAGGGGGACCTAGGGGAGGTCCACAGGGA